>JBAMCM010000044.1:0-90233 GCA_037075145.1 Scaptodrosophila latifasciaeformis
CGGAAAATATTCTATAAAAGGCATTTCTTTGAATCAGAAATCGAGGCCAATTGAGAGCTACACCACTCCGATGAGGAAAAAGATCCAAAATGGCGGAAAATATTCTATAAAAGGCAGGTCTTTGAATCAGAAATCGAGGCCAATTGAGAGCTACACCACTCCGATGAGGAAAAAGATCCAAAATGGCGGAAAATATTCTATAAAAGGCATTTCTTTGAATCAGAAATCGAGGCCAATTGAGAGCTACACCACTCCGATGAGGAAAAAGATCCAAAATGGCGGAAAATATTCTATAAAAGGCAGGTCTTTGAATCAGAAATCGAGGCCAATTGAGAGCCACACCACTCCGATGAGGAAAAAGATCCAAAATGGCGGAAAATATTCTATAAAAGGCAGTTCTTTGAATCAGAAATCGAGGCCAATTGAGAGCTACACCACTCCGATGAGGAAAAAGATCCAAAATGGCGGAAAATATTCTATAAAAGGCAGGTCTTTGAATCAGAAATCGAGGCCAATTGAGAGCTACACCACTCCGATGAGGAAAAAGATCCAAAATGGCGGAAAATATTCTATAAAAGGCATTTCCTTGAATCAGAAATCGAGGCCAATTGAGAGCCACACCACTCCGATGAGGAAAAAGATCCAAAATGGCGGAAAATATTCTATAAAAGGCATTTCTTTGAATCGGAAATCGATGAAAATTGAGAGCCACACCACTCCGATGAGGAAAAGATCCAAAATGGCGGAAAATATTCTATAAAAGGCAGTTCTTTGAATCAGAAATCGAGGCCAATTGAGAGCCACACCACTCCGATGAGGAAAAAGATCCAAAATGGCGGAAAATATTCTATAAAAGGCAGGTCTTTGAATCAGAAATCGAGGCCAATTGAGAGCCACACCACTCCGATGAGGAAAAAGATCCAAAATGGCGGAAAATATTCTATAAAAGGCAGTTCTTTGAATCAGAAATCGAGGCCAATTGAGAGCTACACCACTCCGATGAGGAAAAAGATCCAAAATGGCGGAAAATATTCTATAAAAGGCAGGTCTTTGAATCAGAAATCGAGGCCAATTGAGAGCTACACCACTCCGATGAGGAAAAAGATCCAAAATGGCGGAAAATATTCTATAAAAGGCAGGTCTTTGAATCAGAAATCGAGGCCAATTGAGAGACACACCACTCCGATGAGGAAAAAGATCCAAAATGGCGGAAAATATTCTATAAAAGGCATTTCTTTGAATCAGAAATCGAGGCCAATTGAAAGCTACACCACTCCGATGAGGAAAAAGATCCAAAATGGCGGAAAATATTCTATAAAAAGCATTTCTTTGAATCAGAAATCGAGGCCAATTGAGAGCTACACCACTCCGATGAGGAAAAAGATCCAAAATGGCGGAAAATATTCTATAAAAGGCAGGTCTTTGAATCAGAAATCGAGGCCAATTGAAAGCCACACCACTCCGATGAGGAAAAAGATCCAAAATGGCGGAAAATATTCTATAAAAGGCAGGTCTTTGAATCAGAAATCGAGGCCAATTGAGAGACACACCACTCCGATGAGGAAAAAGATCCAAAATGGCGGAAAATATTCTATAAAAGGCAGGTCTTTGAGTCAGAAATCGAGGCCAATTGAGAGCCACACCACTCCGATGAGGAAAAAGATCCAAAATGGCGGAAAATATTCTATAAAAGGCATTTCTTTGAATCAGAAATCGAGGCCAATTGAGAGCTACACCACTCCGATGAGGAAAAAGATCCAAAATGGCGGAAAATATTCTATAAAAGGCATTTCTTTGAATCAGAAATCGAGGCCAATTGAGAGCTACACCACTCCGATGAGAAAAAAGATCCAAAATGGCGGAAAATATTCTATAAAAGGCATGTCTTTGAATCAGAAATCGAGGCCAATTGAAAGCCACACCACTCCGATGAGGAAAAAGATCCAAAATGGCGGAAAATATTCTATAAAAGGCAGGTCTTTGAGTCAGAAATCGAGGCCAATTGAGAGCCACACCACTCCGATGAGGAAAAAGATCCAAAATGGCGGAAAATATTCTATAAAAGGCAGGTCTTTGAATCAGAAATCGAGGCCAATTGAGAGCTACACCACTCCGATGAGGAAAAAGATCCAAAATGGCGGAAAATATTCTATAAAAGGCAGGTCTTTGAATCAGAAATCGAGGCCAATTGAGAGCTACACCACTCCGATGAGGAAAAAGATCCAAAATGGCGGAAAATATTCTATAAAAGGCAGGTCTTTGAATCAGAAATCGAGGCCAATTGAGAGCTACACCACTCCGATGAGGAAAAAGATCCAAAATGGCGGAAAATATTCTATAAAAGGCAGGTCTTTGAATCAGAAATCGAGGCCAATTGAGAGCCACACCACTCCGATGAGGAAAAAGATCCAAAATGGCGGAAAATATTCTATAAAAGGCAGGTCTTTGAATCAGAAATCGAGGCCAATTGAGAGCCACACCACTCCGATGAGGAAAAAGATCCAAAATGGCGGAAAATATTCTATAAAAGGCAGGTCTTTGAGTCAGAAATCGAGGCCAATTGAAAGCTACACCACTCCGATGAGGAAAAAGATCCAAAATGGCGGAAAATATTCTATAAAAGGCATTTCCTTGAATCAGAAATCGAGGCCAATTGAAAGCCACACCACTCCGATGAGGAAAAAGATCCAAAATGGCGGAAAATATTCTATAAAAGGCAGGTCTTTGAGTCAGAAATCGAGGCCAATTGAGAGCCACACCACTCCGATGAGGAAAAAATCCAAAATGGCGGAAAATATTCTATAAAAGGCAGGTCTTTGAATCAGAAATCGAGGCAAATTGAGAGACACACCACTCCGATGAAGAAAAAGATCCCAAATGGAGGAAAATATTCTATAAAAGGCAGGTCTTTGAATCAGAAATCGAGGCCAATTGAGAGACACACCACTCCGATGAGGAAAAAGATCCAAAATGGCGGAAAATATTCTATAAAAGGCATTTCCTTGAATCAGAAATCGAGGCCAATTGAAAGCCACACCACTCCGATGAGGAAAAAGATTCAAAATGGCGGAAAATATTCTATAAAAGGCAGGTCTTTGAATCAGAAATCGAGGCCAATTGAGAGCTACACCACTCCGATGAGGAAAAAGATCCAAAATGGCGGAAAATATTCTATAAAAGGCATTTCTTTGAATCAGAAATCGAGGCCAATTGAGAGCTACACCACTCCGATGAGGAAAAAGATCCAAAATGGCGGAAAATATTCTATAAAAGGCAGGTCTTTGAATCAGAAATCGAGGCCAATTGAGAGACACACCACTCCGATGAGGAAAAAGATTCAAAATGGCGGAAAATATTCTATAAAAGGCATTTCCTTGAATCAGAAATCGAGGCCAATTGAGAGCTACACCACTCCGATGAGGAAAAAGATCCAAAATGGCGGAAAATATTCTATAAAAGGCATTTCCTTGAATCAGAAATCGAAGCCAATTGAGAGCTACACCACTCCGCTGAGGAGAGAGATCCCAAAAGGCGGAAAATATTCTATAAAAGACAGGTCTTTGAATCAGAAATCGAGGCCAATTGAGAGCTACACCACTCCGCTGAGGAGAAAGATCCAAAATGGCGGAAAATATTCTATAAAAGGCAGGTCTTTGAGTCAGAAATCGAGGCCAATTGAGAGCCACACCACTCCGATGAGGAAAAAGATCCAAAATGGCGGAAAATATTCTATAAAAGGCAGGACTTTGAGTCAGAAATCGAGGCCAATTGAGAGCCACACCACTCCGATGAGGAAAAAGATCCAAAATGGCGGAAAATATTCTATAAAAGGCAGGTCTTTGAATCAGAAATCGAGGCCAATTGAGAGCCACACCACTCCGATGAGGAAAAAGATCCAAAATGGCGGAAAATATTCTATAAAAGGCAGGTCTTTGAATCAGAAATCGAGGCCAATTGAGAGCCACACCACTCCGATGAGGAAAAAGATCCAAAATGGCGGAAAATATTCTATAAAAGGCAGGTCTTTGAATCAGAAATCGAGGCCAATTGAGAGCTACACCACTCCGATGAGGAAAAAGATCCAAAATGGCGGAAAATATTCTATAAAAGGCAGGTCTTTGAGTCAGAAATCGAGGCCAATTGAGAGCTACACCACTCCGATGAGGAAAAAGATCCAAAATGGCGGAAAATATTCTATAAAAGGCATTTCTTTGAATCAGAAATCGAGGCCAATTGAGAGCCACACCACTCCGATGAGGAAAAAGATCCAAAATGGCGGAAAATATTCTATAAAAGGCAGGTCTTTGAATCAGAAATCGAGGCCAATTGAGAGCCACACCACTCCGATGAGGAAAAGATCCAAAATGGCGGAAAATATTCTATAAAAGGCAGGTCTTTGAATCAGAAATCGAGGCCAATTGAGAGCCACACCACTCCGATGAGGAAAAAATCCAAAATGGCGGAAAATATTCTATAAAAGGCAGGTCTTTGAATCAGAAATCGAGGCCAATTGAGAGCTACACCACTCCGATGAGGAAAAAGATCCAAAATGGCGGAAAATATTCTATAAAAGGCATGTCTTTGAATCAGAAATCGAGGCCAATTGAGAGCCACACCACTCCGATGAGGAAAAAGATCCAAAATGGCGGAAAATATTCTATAAAAGGCAGGTCTTTGAGTCAGAAATCGAGGCCAATTGAGAGCTACACCACTCCGATGAGGAAAAAGATCCAAAATGGCGGAAAATATTCTATAAAAGGCAGGTCTTTGAATCAGAAATCGAGGCCAATTGAGAGCCACACCACTCCGATGAGGAAAAAGATCCAAAATGGCGGAAAATATTCTATAAAAGGCAGTTTTTTGAATCAGAAATCGAGGCCAATTGAAAGCTACACCACTCCGATGAGGAAAAAGATCCAAAATGGCGGAAAATATTCTATAAAAAGCATTTCTTTGAATCAGAAATCGAGGCCAATTGAAAGCCACACCACTCCGATGAGGAAAAAGATCCAAAATGGCGGAAAATATTCTATAAAAGGCAGGTCTTTGAGTCAGAAATCGAGGCCAATTGAGAGCCACACCACTCCGATGAGGAAAAAGATCCAAAATGGCGGAAAATATTCTATAAAAGGCAGGTCTTTGAATCAGAAATCGAGGCCAATTGAGAGCCACACCACTCCGATGAGGAAAAAGATCCAAAATGGCGGAAAATATTCTATAAAAGGCAGGTCTTTGAATCAGAAATCGAGGCCAATTGAGAGCCACACCACTCCGATGAGGAAAAAGATCCAAAATGGCGGAAAATATTCTATAAAAGGCATTTCTTTGAATCAGAAATCGAGGCCAATTGAGAGCCACACCACTCCGATGAGGAAAAAGATCCAAAATGGCGGAAAATATTCTATAAAAGGCATTTCTTTGAATCAGAAATCGAGGCCAATTGAGAGCTACACCACTCCGATGAGGAAAAAGATCCAAAATGGCGGAAAATATTCTATAAAAGGCAGGTCTTTGAGTCAGAAATCGAGGCCAATTGAGAGCCACACCACTCCGATGAGGAAAAAGATCCAAAATGGCGGAAAATATTCTATAAAAGGCAGGTCTTTGAGTCAGAAATCGAGGCCAATTGAGAGCCACACCACTCCGATGAGGAAAAAGATCCAAAATGGCGGAAAATATTCTATAAAAGGCAGGTCTTTGAATCAGAAATCGAGGCCAATTGAGAGCTACACCACTCCGATGAGGAAAAAGATCCAAAATGGCGGAAAATATTCTATAAAAGGCATGTCTTTGAATCAGAAATCGAGGCCAATTGAGAGCTACACCACTCCGATGAGGAAAAAGATCCAAAATGGCGGAAAATATTCTATAAAAGGCAGGTCTTTGAATCAGAAATCGAGGCCAATTGAGAGCTACACCACTCCGATGAGGAAAAAGATCCAAAATGGCGGAAAATATTCTATAAAAGGCAGGTCTTTGAGTCAGAAATCGAGGCCAATTGAGAGCCACACCACTCCGATGAGGAAAAAGATCCAAAATGGCGGAAAATATTCTATAAAAGGCAGGTCTTTGAATCAGAAATCGAGGCCAATTGAGAGCTACACCACTCCGATGAGGAAAAGATCCAAAATGGCGGAAAATATTCTATAAAAGGCAGGTCTTTGAGTCAGAAATCGAGGCCAATTGAGAGCCACACCACTCCGATGAGGAAAAAGATCCAAAAGGCGGAAAATATTCTATAAAAGGCAGGTCTTTGAATCAGAAATCGAGGCCAATTGAGAGCCACACCACTCCGATGAGGAAAAAGATCCAAAATGGCGGAAAATATTCTATAAAAGGCAGGCTTTGAGTCAGAAATCGAGGCCAATTGAGAGCCACACCACTCCGATGAGGAAAAAGATCCAAAATGGCGGAAAATATTCTATAAAAGGCATGTCTTTGAATCAGAAATCGAGGCCAATTGAAAGCCACACCACTCCGATGAGGAAAAAGATCCAAAATGGCGGAAAATATTCTATAAAAGGCAGGTCTTTGAGTCAGAAATCGAGGCCAATTGAGAGCCACACCACTCCGATGAGGAAAAAGATCCAAAATGGCGGAAAATATTCTATAAAAGGCAGGTCTTTGAATCAGAAATCGAGGCCAATTGAGAGCTACACCACTCCGATGAGGAAAAAGATCCAAAATGGCGGAAAATATTCTATAAAAGGCAGGTCTTTGAATCAGAAATCGAGGCCAATTGAGAGCTACACCACTCCGATGAGGAAAAAGATCCAAAATGGCGGAAAATATTCTATAAAAGGCATTTCTTTGAATCAGAAATCGAGGCCAATTGAGAGCTACACCACTCCGATGAGGAAAAAGATCCAAAATGGCGGAAAATATTCTATAAAAGGCAGGTCTTTGAATCAGAAATCGAGGCCAATTGAGAGCCACACCACTCCGATGAGGAAAAGATCCAAAATGGCGGAAAATATTCTATAAAAGGCAGGTCTTTGAATCAGAAATCGAGGCCAATTGAGAGCCACACCACTCCGATGAGGAAAAAATCCAAAATGGCGGAAAATATTCTATAAAAGGCAGGTCTTTGAATCAGAAATCGAGGCCAATTGAGAGCCACACCACTCCGATGAGGAGAAAGATCCAAAATGGCGGAAAATATTCTATAAAAGGCAGGTCTTTGAATCAGAAATCGAGGCCAATTGAGAGCTACACCACTCCGATGAGGAAAAAGATCCAAAATGGCGGAAAATATTCTATAAAAGGCATGTCTTTGAGTCAGAAATCGAGGCCAATTGAGAGCTACACCACTCCGATGAGGAAAAAGATCCAAAATGGCGGAAAATATTCTATAAAAGGCATGTCTTTGAATCAGAAATCGAGGCCAATTGAGAGCCACACCACTCCGATGAAGAAAAAGATCCAAAATGGCGGAAAATATTCTATAAAAGGCAGGTTTTTGAATCAGAAATCGAGGCCAATTGAGAGCCACACCACTCCGATGAGGAAAAAGATTCAAAATGGCGGAAAATATTCTATAAAAAGCATGTCTTTGAATCAGAAATCGAGGCCAATTGAGAGCCACACCACTCCGATGAGGAAAAAGATCCAAAATGGCGGAAAATATTCTATAAAAGGCAGGTCTTTGAATCAGAAATCGAGGCCAATTGAGAGCTACACCACTCCGATGAGGAAAAAGATCCAAAATGGCGGAAAATATTCTATAAAAGGCATGTCTTTGAATCAGAAATCGAGGCCAATTGAGAGCCACACCACTCCGATGAGGAAAAAGATCCAAAATGGCGGAAAATATTCTATAAAAGGCAGGTCTTTGAATCAGAAATCGAGGCCAATTGAGAGCCACACCACTCCGATGAGAAAAAGATCCAAAATGGCGGAAAATATTCTATAAAAGGCATGTCCTTGAATCAGAAATCGAGGCCAAATGAGAGCTACACCACTCCGATGAGGAAAAAGATCCAAAATGGCGGAAAATATTCTATAAAAGGCATTTCCTTGAATCAGAAATCGAGGCCAATTGAGAGCTACACCACTCCGATGAGGAAAAAGATCCAAAATGGCGGAAAATATTCTATAAAAGGCAGGTCTTTGAATCAGAAATCGAGGCCAATTGAGAGCCACACCACTCCGATGAGGAAAAAGATCCAAAATGGCGGAAAATATTCTATAAAAGGCAGGTCTTTGAGTCAGAAATCGAGGCCAATTGAGAGCCACACCACTCCGATGAGGAAAAAGATCCAAAATGGCGGAAAATATTCTATAAAAGGCAGGTCTTTGAATCAGAAATCGAGGCCAATTGAGAGCTACACCACTCCGATGAGGAAAAAGATCCAAAATGGCGGAAAATATTCTATAAAAGGCAGGTCTTTGAATCAGAAATCGAGGCCAATTGAGAGCTACACCACTCCGATGAGGAAAAAGATCCAAAATGGCGGAAAATATTCTATAAAAGGCAGGTCTTTGAATCAGAAATCGAGGCCAATTGAAAGCCACACCACTCCGATGAGGAAAAAGATCCAAAATGGCGGAAAATATTCTATAAAAGGCAGGTCTTTGAATAAGAAATCGAGGCCAATTGAGAGCTACACCACTCCGATGAGGAAAAGATCCAAAATGGCGGAAAATATTCTATAAAAGGCAGGTCTTTGAGTCAGAAATCGAGGCCAATTGAGAGACACACCACTCCGATGAGGAAAAAGATCCAAAATGGCGGAAAATATTCTATAAAAGGCAGGTCTTTGAATCAGAAATCGAGGCCAATTGAGAGCTACACCACTCCGATGATGAAAAGATCCAAAATGGCGGAAAATATTCTATAAAAGGCAGGTCTTTGAATCAGAAATCGAGGCCAATTGAGAGCTACACCACTCCGATGAGGAAAAAGATCCAAAATGGCGGAAAATATTCTATAAAAGGCATTTCTTTGAATCAGAAATCGAGGCCAATTGAGAGCTACACCACTCCGATTATGAAAATATCCCAAATGTCGGAAAATATTCTATAAAAGGCATTTCTTGAATCAGAAATCGAGGCCAATTGAGAGCTACACCACTCCGATGAGGGAAAAATCCAAAATGGCGGAAAATATTCTATAAAAGGCAGGTCTTTGAATCAGAAATCGAGGCCAATTGAGAGACACACCACTCCGATGAGGAAAAAGATCCAAAATGGCGGAAAATATTCTATAAAAGGCAGGTCTTTGAATCAGAAATCGAGGCCAATTGAGAGCTACACCACTCCGATGAGGAAAAAGATTCAAAATGGCGGAAAATATTCTATAAAAGGCATTTCCTTGAATCAGAAATCGAGGCCAATTGAGAGCTACACCACTCCGATGAGGAAAAAGATCCAAAATGGCGGAAAATATTCTATAAAAGGCATTTCTTTGAATCAGAAATCGAGGCCAATTGAGAGCTACACCACTCCGATGAGGAAAAAGATCCAAAATGGCGGAAAATATTCTATAAAAGGCAGGTCTTTGAATCAGAAATCGAGGCCAATTGAAAGCCACACCACTCCGATGAGGAAAAAGATCCAAAATGGCGGAAAATATTCTATAAAAGGCAGGTCTTTGAGTCAGAAATCGAGGCCAATTGAAAGCCACACCACTCCGATGAGGGAAAAGATCCAAAATGGCGGAAAATATTCTATAAAAGGCAGGTCTTTGAATCAGAAATCGAGGCCAATTGAGAGCTACACCACTCCGATGAGGAAAAAGATCCAAAATGGCGGAAAATATTCTATAAAAGGCAGGTCTTTGAGTCAGAAATCGAGGCCAATTGAGAGCTACACCACTCCGATGAGGAAAAAGATCCAAAATGGCGGAAAATATTCTATAAAAGGCAGGTCTTTGAATCAGAAATCGAGGCCAATTGAAAGCCACACCACTCCGATGAGGAAAAGATCCAAAATGGCGGAAAATATTCTATAAAAGGCATTTTCTTGAATCAGAAATCGAGGCCAATTGAGAGACACACCACTCCGATGAGGAAAAAATCCAAAATGGCGGAAAATATTCTATAAAAGGCAGGTCTTTGAATCAGAAATCGAGGCCAATTGAGAGCCACACCACTCCGATGAGGAAAAAGATCCAAAATGGCGGAAAATATTCTATAAAAGGCAGGTCTTTGAATCAGAAATCGAGGCCAATTGAGAGCTACACCACTCCGATGAGGAAAAAGATCCAAAATGGCGGAAAATATTCTATAAAAGGCAGGTCTTTGAATCAGAAATCGAAGCCAATTGAGAGCCACACCACTCCGATGAGAAAAAAGATCCAAAATGGCGGAAAATATTCTATAAAAGGCATTTCTTTGAATCAGAAATCGAGGCCAATTGAGAGCCACACCACTCCGATGAGGAAAAAGATCCAAAATGGCGGAAAATATTCTATAAAAGGCAGGTCTTTGAGTCAGAAATCGAGGCCAATTGAGAGCCACACCACTCCGATGAGGAAAAAGATCCAAAATGGCGGAAAATATTCTATAAAAGGCATTTCCTTGAATCAGAAATCGAAGCCAATTGAGAGCTACACCACTCCGATGAGGAAAAAGATCCAAAATGGCGGAAAATATTCTATAAAAGGCATTTCTTTGAATCAGAAATCGAGGCCAATTGAGAGCTACACCACTCCGATGATGAAAAAGATCCAAAATGGCGGAAAATATTCTATAAAAGGCATGTCTTTGAATCAGAAATCGAGGCCAATTGAAAGCCACACCACTCCGATGAGGAAAAAGATCCAAAATGGCGGAAAATATTCTATAAAAGGCAGGTCTTTGAGTCAGAAATCGAGGCCAATTGAAAGCTACACCACTCCGATGAGGAAAAAGATCCAAAATGGCGGAAAATATTCTATAAAAGGCAGGTCTTTGAATCAGAAATCGAGGCCAATTGAGAGCTACACCACTCCGATGAGGAAAAAGATCCAAAATGGCGGAAAATATTCTATAAAAGGCAGGTCTTTGAATCAGAAATCGAGGCCAATTGAGAGCTACACCACTCCGATGAGGAAAAAGATCCAAAATGGCGGAAAATATTCTATAAAAGGCAGGTCTTTGAATCAGAAATCGAGGCCAATTGAAAGCCACACCACTCCGATGAGGAAAAAGATTCAAAATGGCGGAAAATATTCTATAAAAGGCAGGTCTTTGAGTCAGAAATCGAGGCCAATTGAAAGCCACACCACTCCGATGAGGAAAAAGATCCAAAATGGCGGAAAATATTCTATAAAAGGCATTTCCTTGAATCAGAAATCGAGGCCAATTGAAAGCCACACCACTCCGATGAGGAAAAAGATCCAAAATGGCGGAAAATATTCTATAAAAGGCATGTCTTTGAATCAGAAATCGAGGCCAATTGAGAGCTACACCACTCCGATGAGGAAAAAGATCCAAAATGGCGGAAAATATTCTATAAAAGGCATTTCTTTGAATCAGAAATCGAGGCCAATTGAGAGCCACACCACTCCGATGAGGAAAAAGATCCAAATGGCGGAAAATATTCTATAAAAGGCAGGTCTTTGAGTCAGAAATCGAGGCCAATTGAGAGCTACACCACTCCGATGAGGAAAAAGATCCAAAATGGCGGAAAATATTCTATAAAAAGCAGGTCTTTGAGTCAGAAATCGAGGCCAATTGAGAGCTACACCACTCCGATGAGGAAAAAGATCCAAAATGGCGGAAAATATTCTATAAAAGGCAGGTCTTTGAATCAGAAATCGAGGCCAATTGAGAGACACACCACTCCGATGAGGAAAAAGATCCAAAATGGCGGAAAATATTCTATAAAAGGCAGGTCTTTGAATCAGAAATCGAGGCCAATTGAGAGCCACACCACTCCGATGAAGAAAAAGATCCAAAATGGCGGAAAATATTCTATAAAAGGCAGGTCTTTGAATCAGAAATCGAGGCCAATTGAGAGCCACACCACTCCGATGAGGAAAAAGATCCAAAATGGCGGAAAATATTCTATAAAAGGCAGGTCTTTGAATCAGAAATCGAGGCCAATTGAGAGCCACACCACTCCGATGAGGAAAAAGATCCAAAATGGCGGAAAATATTCTATAAAAGGCAGGTCTTTGAATCAGAAATCGAGGCCAATTGAGAGCTACACCACTCCGATGAGGAAAAAGATTCAAAATGGCGGAAAATATTCTATAAAAGGCAGGTCTTTGAATCAGAAATCGAGGCCAATTGAGAGCCACACCACTCCGATGAGGAAAAGGATCCAAAATGGCGGAAAATATTCTATAAAAGGCAGGTCTTTGAGTCAGAAATCGAGGCCAATTGAGAGCCACACCACTCCGATGAGGAAAAAGATCCAAAATGGCGGAAAATATTCTATAAAAGGCATGTCTTTGAATCAGAAATCGAGGCCAATTGAGAGCTACACCACTCCGATGAGGAAAAAGATCCAAAATGGCGGAAAATATTCTATAAAAGGCAGGTCTTTGAGTCAGAAATCGAGGCCAATTGAGAGCTACACCACTCCGATGAGGAAAAAGATCCAAAATGGCGGAAAATATTCTATAAAAGGCATTTCCTTGAATCAGAAATCGAGGCCAATTGAGAGCTACACCACTCCGATGAGGAAAAAGATCCAAAATGGCGGAAAATATTCTATAAAAGGCAGGTCTTTGAATCAGAAATCGAGGCCAATTGAGAGCCACACCACTCCGATGAGGAAAAAGATCCAAAATGGCGGAAAATATTCTATAAAAGACAGGTCTTTGAATCAGAAATCGAGGCCAATTGAGAGCCACACCACTCCGATGAGGAAAAAGATCCAAAATGGCGGAAAATATTCTATAAAAGGCAGGTCTTTGAATCAGAATCGAGGACCACTCCGATGAGGAAAAAGATCCAAAATGGCGGAAAATATTCTATAAAAGGCAGGTCTTTGAGTCAGAAATCGAGGCCAATTGAGAGCTACACCACTCCGATGAAAAAAAAGATTCAAAATGGCGGAAAATATTCTATAAAAGGCATTTCCTTGAATCAGAAATCGAGGCCAATTGAGAGCCACACCACTCCGATGAGGAAAAAGATCCAAAATGGCGGAAAATATTCTATAAAAGGCATTTCTTTGAATCAGAAATCGAGGCCAATTGAGAGCTACACCACTCCGATGAGGAAAAGGATCCAAAATGGCGGAAAATATTCTATAAAAGGCAGGTCTTTGAATCAGAAATCGAGGCCAATTGAGAGACACACCACTCCGATGAAGAAAAAGATCCAAAATGGCGGAAAATATTCTATAAAAGGCAGGTCTTTGAATCAGAAATCGAGGCCAATTGAGAGACACACCACTCCGATGAGGAAAAAGATCCAAAATGGCGGAAAATATTCTATAAAAGGCAGGTCTTTGAATCAGAAATCGAGGCCAATTGAAAGCTACACCACTCCGATGAGGAAAAAGATCCAAAATGGCGGAAAATATTCTATAAAAGGCAGTTCTTTGAGTCAGAAATCGAGGCCAATTGAGAGCTACACCACTCCGATGAGGAAAAAGATCCAAAATGGCGGAAAATATTCTATAAAAGGCAGGTCTTTGAATCAGAAATCGAGGCCAATTGAGAGCCACACCACTCCGATGAGGAAAAAGATCCAAAATGGCGGAAAATATTCTATAAAAGGCAGGTCTTTGAATCAGAAATCGAGGCCAATTGAGAGCTACACCACTCCGATGAGGAAAAAGATCCAAAATGGCGGAAAATATTCTATAAAAGGCAGTTCTTTGAGTCAGAAATCGAGGCCAATTGAGAGCTACACCACTCCGATGAGGAAAAAGATCCAAAATGGCGGAAAATATTCTATAAAAGGCAGGTCTTTGAGTCAGAAATCGAGGCCAATTGAGAGCCACACCACTCCGATGAGGAAAAAATCCAAAATGGCGGAAAATATTCTATAAAAGGCATTTCTTTGAATCAGAAATCGAGGCCAATTGAGAGCCACACCACTCCGATGAGGAAAAGGATCCAAAATGGCGGAAAATATTCTATAAAAGGCAGGTCTTTGAATCAGAAATCGAGGCCAATTGAGAGACACACCACTCCGATGAGGAAAAAGATCCAAAATGGCGGAAAATATTCTATAAAAGGCAGGTCTTTGAATCAGAAATCGAGGCCAATTGAGAGCTACACCACTCCGATGAGAAAAAAGATCCAAAATGGCGGAAAATATTCTATAAAAGGCAGGTCTTTGAGTCAGAAATCGAAGCCAATTGAGAGCTACACCACTCCGATGAGGAAAAAGATCCAAAATGGCGGAAAATATTCTATAAAAGGCATTTCCTTGAATCAGAAATCGAGGCCAATTGAGAGCTACACCACTCCGATGAAGAAAAAGATCCAAAATGGAGGAAAATATTCTATAAAAGGCAGGTCTTTGAGTCAGAAATCGAGGCCAATTGAGAGCCACACCACTCCGATGAGGAAAAAGATCCAAAATGGCGGAAAATATTCTATAAAAGGCATTTCTTTGAATCAGAAATCGAAGCCAATTGAGAGCTACACCACTCCGATGAGGAAAAAGATCCAAAATGGCGGAAAATATTCTATAAAAGGCATTTCTTTGAATCAGAAATCGAGGCCAATTGAGAGCTACACCACTCCGATGAGAAAAAAGATCCAAAATGGCGGAAAATATTCTATAAAAGGCATGTCTTTGAATCAGAAATCGAGGCCAATTGAAAGCCACACCACTCCGATGAGGAAAAAGATCCAAAATGGCGGAAAATATTCTATAAAAGGCAGGTCTTTGAATCAGAAATCGAGGCCAATTGAGAGCCACACCACTCCGATGAGGAAAAAGATCCAAAATGGCGGAAAATATTCTATAAAAGGCAGGTCTTTGAATCAGAAATCGAGGCCAATTGAGAGACACACCACTCCGATGAGGAAAAGATCCAAAATGGCGGAAAATATTCTATAAAAGGCAGGTCTTTGAATCAGAAATCGAGGCCAATTGAGAGCCACACCACTCCGATGAGGAAAAAGATTCAAAATGGCGGAAAATATTCTATAAAAGGCAGGTCTTTGAATCAGAAATCGAGGCCAATTGAAAGCCACACCACTCCGATGAGGAAAAAGATCCAAAATGGCGGAAAATATTCTTTGAATCAGAAATCGAGGCCAATTGAGAGCCACACCACTCCGATGAGGAAAAAGATCCAAAATGGCGGAAAATATTCTATAAAAGGCATGTCTTTGAATCAGAAATCGAGGCCAATTGAGAGCTACACCACTCCGATGAGGAAAAAGATCCAAAATGGCGGAAAATATTCTATAAAAGGCATTTCTTTGAATCAGAAATCGAGGCCAATTGAGAGCTACACCACTCCGATGAGGAAAAAGATCCAAAATGGCGGAAAATATTCTATAAAAGGCAGGTCTTTGAATCAGAAATCGAGGCCAATTGAGAGATACACCACTCCGATGAGGAAAAAGATCCAAAATGGCGGAAAATATTCTATAAAAGGCAGGTCTTTGAATCAGAAATCGAGGCCAATTGAGAGCCACACCACTCCGATGAGGAAAAAGATCCAAAATGGCGGAAAATATTCTATAAAAGGCAGGTCTTTGAATCAGAAATCGAGGCCAATTGAGAGACACACCACTCCGATGAGGAAAAAGATCCAAAATGGCGGAAAATATTCTATAAAAGGCATTTCTTTGAATCAGAAATCGAGGCCAATTGAGAGCTACACCACTCCGATGAGGAAAAAGATCCAAAATGGCGGAAAATATTCTATAAAAGGCAGGTCTTTGAATCAGAAATCGAGGCCAATTGAGAGCCACACCACTCCGATGAGGAAAAAGATCCAAAATGGCGGAAAATATTCTATAAAAGGCAGGTCTTTGAATCAGAAATCGAGGCCAATTGAGAGCCACACCACTCCGATGAGGAAAAAGATCCAAAATGGCGGAAAATATTCTATAAAAGGCAGGTCTTTGAATCAGAAATCGAAGCCAATTGAGAGCCACACCACTCCGATGAGGAAAAAGATCCAAAATGGCGGAAAATATTCTATAAAAGGCATGTCTTTGAATCAGAAATCGAGGCCAATTGAGAGCTACACCACTCCGATGAGGAAAAAGATCCAAAATGGCGGAAAATATTCTATAAAAGGCAGGTCTTTGAGTCAGAAATCGAGGCCAATTGAGAGCCACACCACTCCGATGAGGAAAAAGATCCAAAATGGCGGAAAATATTCTATAAAAGGCAGGTCTTTGAATCAGAAATCGAGGCCAATTGAGAGCCACACCACTCCGATGAGGAAAAAGATCCAAAATGGCGGAAAATATTCTATAAAAGGCAGGTCTTTGAATCAGAAATCGAGGCCAATTGAGAGACACACCACTCCGATGAGGAAAAAGATCCAAAATGGCGGAAAATATTCTATAAAAGGCAGGTCTTTGAATCAGAAATCGAGGCCAATTGAGAGACACACCACTCCGATGAGGAAAAAGATCCAAAATGGCGGAAAATATTCTATAAAAGGCATTTCCTTGAATCAGAAATCGAGGCCAATTGAGAGACACACCACTCCGATGAGGAAAAAGATCCAAAATGGCGGAAAATATTCTATAAAAGGCAGGTCTTTGAGTCAGAAATCGAGGCCAATTGAGAGACACACCACTCCGATGAGGAAAAAGATTCAAAATGGCGGAAAATATTCTATAAAAGGCATTTCTTTGAGTCAGAAATCGAAGCCAATTGAGAGCCACACCACTCCGATGAGGAAAAGGATCCAAAATGGCGGAAAATATTCTATAAAAGGCAGGTCTTTGAATCAGAAATCGAGGCCAATTGAAAGACACACCACTCCGATGAGGAAAAAGATCCAAAATGGCGGAAAATATTCTATAAAAGGCAGGTCTTTGAATCAGAAATCGAGGCCAATTGAAAGCCACACCACTCCGATGAGGAAAAAGATTCAAAATGGCGGAAAATATTCTATAAAAGGCAGGTCTTTGAATCAGAAATCGAGGCCAATTGAGAGACACACCACTCCGATGAAGAAAAAGATCCAAAATGGCGGAAAATATTCTATAAAAGGCATTTCTTTGAATCAGAAATCGAGGCCAATTGAGAGCTACACCACTCCGATGAGAAAAAAGATCCAAAATGGCGGAAAATATTCTATAAAAGGCAGGTCTTTGAGTCAGAAATCGAAGCCAATTGAGAGCTACACCACTCCGATGAGGAAAAAGATCCAAAATGGCGGAAAATATTCTATAAAAGGCATGTCTTTGAATCAGAAATCGAGGCCAATTGAGAGCCACACCACTCCGATGAGGAAAAAGATCCAAAATGGCGGAAAATATTCTATAAAAGGCATTTCCTTGAATCAGAAATCGAGGCCAATTGAGAGCCACACCACTCCGATGAGGAAAAAGATCCAAAATGGCGGAAAATATTCTATAAAAGGCAGGTCTTTGAATCAGAAATCGAGGCCAATTGAGAGCCACACCACTCCGATGAGGAAAAAGATCCAAAATGGCGGAAAATATTCTATAAAAGGCAGGTCTTTGAATCAGAAATCGAGGCCAATTGAGAGACACACCACTCCGATGAGGAAAAAGATCCAAAATGGCGGAAAATATTCTATAAAAGGCAGGTCTTTGAATCAGAAATCGAGGCCAATTGAGAGCTACACCACTCCGATGAGGAAAAAGATCCAAAATGGCGGAAAATATTCTATAAAAGGCAGGTCTTTGAATCAGAAATCGAGGCCAATTGAGAGCCACACCACTCCGATGAGGAAAAAGATCCAAAATGGCGGAAAATATTCTATAAAAGGCAGTTCTTTGAATCAGAAATCGAGGCCAATTGAGAGCTACACCACTCCGATGAGGAAAAAGATCCAAAATGGCGGAAAATATTCTATAAAAGGCAGGTCTTTGAGTCAGAAATCGAGGCCAATTGAGAGACACACCACTCCGATGAGGAAAAAGATCCAAAATGGCGGAAAATATTCTATAAAAGGCAGGTCTTTGAATCAGAAATCGAGGCCAATTGAGAGCTACACCACTCCGATGAGGAAAAAGATCCAAAATGGCGGAAAATATTCTATAAAAGGCAGGTCTTTGAGTCAGAAATCGAGGCCAATTGAGAGCTACACCACTCCGATGAGGAAAAAGATCCAAAATGGCGGAAAATATTCTATAAAAGGCATTTCCTTGAATCAGAAATCGAGGCCAATTGAGAGCCACACCACTCCGATGAGGAAAAAGATCCAAAATGGCGGAAAATATTCTATAAAAGGCATTTCTTTGAATCAGAAATCGAGGCCAATTGAGAGCCACACCACTCCGATGAGGAAAAAGATCCAAAATGGCGGAAAATATTCTATAAAAGGCAGGTCTTTGAATCAGAAATCGAGGCCAATTGAGAGACACACCACTCCGATGAGGAAAAAGATCCAAAATGGCGGAAAATATTCTATAAAAGGCAGTTCTTTGAATCAGAAATCGAGGCCAATTGAGAGATACACCACTCCGATGAGGAAAAAGATCCAAAATGGCGGAAAATATTCTATAAAAGGCAGGTCTTTGAGTCAGAAATCGAGGCCAATTGAGAGCTACACCACTCCGATGATGAAAAAGATCCAAAATGGCGGAAAATATTCTATAAAAGGCATTTCCTTGAATCAGAAATCGAGGCCAATTGAGAGCCACACCACTCCGATGAGGAAAAAGATCCAAAATGGCGGAAAATATTCTATAAAAGGCATTTCTTTGAATCAGAAATCGAGGCCAATTGAGAGCCACACCACTCCGATGAGGAAAAAGATCCAAAATGGCGGAAAATATTCTATAAAAGGCAGGTCTTTGAATCAGAAATCGAGGCCAATTGAGAGACACACCACTCCGATGAGGAAAAAGATCCAAAATGGCGGAAAATATTCTATAAAAGGCAGTTCTTTGAATCAGAAATCGAGGCCAATTGAGAGACACACCACTCCGATGAGGAAAAAGATCCAAAATGGCGGAAAATATTCTATAAAAGGCAGGTCTTTGAATCAGAAATCGAGGCCAATTGAAAGCTACACCACTCCGATGAGGAAAAAGATCCAAAATGGCGGAAAATATTCTATAAAAGGCAGGTCTTTGAATCAGAAATCGAGGCCAATTGAGAGACACACCACTCCGATGAGGAAAAAGATCCAAAATGGCGGAAAATATTCTATAAAAGGCAGGTCTTTGAATCAGAAATCGAGGCCAATTGAGAGCTACACCACTCCGATGAGGAAAAAGATCCAAAATGGCGGAAAATATTCTATAAAAGGCAGTTCTTTGAATCAGAAATCGAGGCCAATTGAGAGACACACCACTCCGATGAGGAAAAAGATCCAAAATGGCGGAAAATATTCTATAAAAGGCAGGTCTTTGAATCAGAAATCGAGGCCAATTGAGAGCTACACCACTCCGATGAGGAAAAAGATCCAAAATGGCGGAAAATATTCTATAAAAGGCAGGTCTTTGAATCAGAAATCGAGGCCAATTGAGAGCTACACCACTCCGATGAGGAAAAAGATCCAAAATGGAGGAAAATATTCTATAAAAGGCAGGTCTTTGAATCAGAAATCGAGGCCAATTGAGAGACACACCACTCCGATGAGGAAAAAGATCCAAAATGGCGGAAAATATTCTATAAAAGGCATTTCTTTGAATCAGAAATCGAGGCCAATTGAGAGCTACACCACTCCGATGATGAAAAAGATCCAAAATGGCGGAAAATATTCTATAAAAGGCATTTCCTTGAATCAGAAATCGAAGCCAATTGAGAGCTACACCACTCCGATGAGGAAAAAGATCCAAAATGGCGGAAAATATTCTATAAAAGGCAGGTCTTTGAGTCAGAAATCGAGGCCAATTGAAAGCTACACCACTCCGATGAGGAAAAAGATCCAAAATGGCGGAAAATATTCTATAAAAGGCAGGTCTTTGATTCAGAAATCGAGGCCAATTGAGAGACACCACTCCGATGAGGAAAAAGATCCAAAATGGCGGAAAATATTCTATAAAAGGCAGGTCTTTGAATCAGAAATCGAGGCCAATTGAGAGCCACACCACTCCGATGAGGAAAAAGATCCAAAATGGCGGAAAATATTCTATAAAAGGCAGGTCTTTGAGTCAGAAATCGAAGCCAATTGAGAGCTACACCACTCCGATGAGGAAAAAGATCCAAAATGGCGGAAAATATTCTATAAAAGGCATTTCCTTGAATCAGAAATCGAGGCCAATTGAGAGCCACACCACTCCGATGAGGAAAAAGATCCAAAATGGCGGAAAATATTCTATAAAAGGCAGGTCTTTGAATCAGAAATCGAGGCCAATTGAGAGCTACACCACTCCGATGAGGAAAAAGATCCAAAATGGCGGAAAATATTCTATAAAAGGCAGGTCTTTGAATCAGAAATCGAGGCCAATTGAGAGACACACCACTCCGATGAGGAAAAAGATCCAAAATGGCGGAAAATATTCTATAAAAGGCATTTCTTTGAATCAGAAATCGAGGCCAATTGAGAGCCACACCACTCCGATGAGGAAAAAGATCCAAAATGGCGGAAAATATTCTATAAAAGGCAGGTCTTTGAATCAGAAATCGAGGCCAATTGAGAGCCACACCACTCCGATGAGGAAAAAGATCCAAAATGGCGGAAAATATTCTATAAAAGGCAGGTCTTTGAATCAGAAATCGAGGCCAATTGAGAGACACACCACTCCGATGAGGAAAAAGATCCAAAATGGCGGAAAATATTCTATAAAAGGCAGGTCTTTGAATCAGAAATCGAGGCCAATTGAGAGCCACACCACTCCGATGAGGAAAAAGATCCAAAATGGCGGAAAATATTCTATAAAAGGCAGGTCTTTGAATCAGAAATCGAGGCCAATTGAGAGCCACACCACTCCGATGAGGAAAAAGATCCAAAATGGCGGAAAATATTCTATAAAAGGCAGGTCTTTGAATCAGAAATCGAGGCCAATTGAGAGCCACACCACTCCGATGAGGAAAAAGATCCAAAATGGCGGAAAATATTCTATAAAAGGCATTTCCTTGAATCAGAAATCGAGGCCAATTGAGAGCCACACCACTCCGATGAGGAAAAAGATCCAAAATGGCGGAAAATATTCTATAAAAGGCATTTCTTTGAATCAGAAATCGAGGCCAATTGAGAGCCACACCACTCCGATGAGGAAAAAGATCCAAAATGGCGGAAAATATTCTATAAAAGGCAGGTCTTTGAATCAGAAATCGAGGCCAATTGAGAGACACACCACTCCGATGAGGAAAAAGATCCAAAATGGCGGAAAATATTCTATAAAAGGCAGGTCTTTGAATCAGAAATCGAGGCCAATTGAGAGACACACCACTCCGATGAGGAAAAAGATCCAAAATGGCGGAAAATATTCTATAAAAGGCATTTCCTTGAATCAGAAATCGAGGCCAATTGAGAGCCACACCACTCCGATGAGGAAAAAGATCCAAAATGGCGGAAAATATTCTATAAAAGGCATGTCTTTGAATCAGAAATCGAGGCCAATTGAGAGCCACACCACTCCGATGAGGAAAAAGATCCAAAATGGCGGAAAATATTCTATAAAAGGCAGGTCTTTGAGTCAGAAATCGAGGCCAATTGAGAGCCACACCACTCCGATGAGGAAAAAGATCCAAAATGGCGGAAAATATTCTATAAAAGGCATTTCCTTGAATCAGAAATCGAGGCCAATTGAGAGCCACACCACTCCGATGAGGAAAAAGATCCAAAATGGCGGAAAATATTCTATAAAAGGCAGTTCTTTGAATCAGAAATCGAGGCCAATTGAGAGACACACCACTCCGATGAGGAAAAAGATCCAAAATGGCGGAAAATATTCTATAAAAGGCAGGTCTTTGAATCAGAAATCGAGGCCAATTGAGAGACACACCACTCCGATGAGGAAAAAGATCCAAAATGGCGGAAAATATTCTATAAAAGGCATTTCCTTGAATCAGAAATCGAGGCCAATTGAGAGCCACACCACTCCGATGATAAAAAAGATCCAAAATGGCGGAAAATATTCTATAAAAGGCATTTCCTTGAATCAGAAATCGAAGCCAATTGAGAGCTACACCACTCCGATGAGGAAAAAGATCCAAAATGGCGGAAAATATTCTATAAAAGGCAGGTCTTTGAATCAGAAATCGAGGCCAATTGAGAGCTACACCACTCCGATGAGGAAAAAGATCCAAAATGGCGGAAAATATTCTATAAAAGGCATTTCCTTGAATCAGAAATCGAGGCCAATTGAGAGCTACACCACTCCGATGAGGAAAAAGATCCAAAATGGCGGAAAATATTCTATAAAAGGCATTTCCTTGAATCAGAAATCGAGGCCAATTGAGAGCTACACCACTACCACTCCGATGAGAAAAAGATCCAAAATGGCGGAAAATATTCTATAAAAGGCATTTCATTGAATCAGAAATCGAGGCCAATTGAGAGCCACACCACTCCGATGAGGAAAAAGATCCAAAATGGCGGAAAATATTCTATAAAAGGCAGGTCTTTGAATCAGAAATCGAGGCCAATTGAGAGACACACCACTCCGATGAGGAAAAAGATCCAAAATGGCGGAAAATATTCTATAAAAGGCATTTCCTTGAATCAGAAATCGAGGCCAATTGAGAGCCACACCACTCCGATGAGGAAAAAGATCCAAAATGGCGGAAAATATTCTATAAAAGGCATGTCTTTGAATCAGAAATCGAGGCCAATTGAGAGCTACACCACTCCGATGAGGAAAAAGATCCAAAATGGCGGAAAATATTCTATAAAAGGCAGTTCTTTGAATCAGAAATCGAGGCCAATTGAGAGCCACACCACTCCGATGAGGAAAAAGATCCAAAATGGCGGAAAATATTCTATAAAAGGCAGGTCTTTGAATCAGAAATCGAGGCCAATTGAGAGCCACACCACTCCGATGAGGAAAAAGATCCAAAATGGCGGAAAATATTCTATAAAAGGCATTTCCTTGAATCAGAAATCGAGGCCAATTGAGAGCTACACCACTCCGATGAGGAAAAAGATCCAAAATGGCGGAAAATATTCTATAAAAGGCATTTCTTTGAATCAGAAATCGAGGCCAATTGAGAGCCACACCACTCCGATGAGGAAAAAGATCCAAAATGGCGGAAAATATTCTATAAAAGGCAGGTCTTTGAGTCAGAAATCGAGGCCAATTGAGAGCCACACCACTCCGATGAGGAAAAAGATCCAAAATGGCGGAAAATATTCTATAAAAGGCATTTTCTTGAATCAGAAATCGAGGCCAATTGAGAGCTACACCACTCCGATGAGGAAAAAGATCCAAAATGGCGGAAAATATTCTATAAAAGGCAGTTCTTTGAATCAGAAATCGAGGCCAATTGAGAGCCACACCACTCCGATGAGGAAAAAGATCCAAAATGGCGGAAAATATTCTATAAAAGGCAGGTCTTTGAATCAGAAATCGAGGCCAATTGAGAGACACACCACTCCGATGAGGAAAAAGATCCAAAATGGCGGAAAATATTCTATAAAAGGCATTTTCTTGAATCAGAAATCGAGGCCAATTGAGAGCCACACCACTCCGATGATAAAAAAGATCCAAAATGGCGGAAAATATTCTATAAAAGGCATTTCCTTGAATCAGAAATCGAGGCCAATTGAGAGCTACACCACTCCGATGAGGAAAAAGATCCAAAATGGCGGAAAATATTCTATAAAAGGCAGGTCTTTGAATCAGAAATCGAGGCCAATTGAGAGCTACACCACTCCGATGATGAAAAAGATCCAAAATGGCGGAAAATATTCTATAAAAGGCATTTCCTTGAATCAGAAATCGAGGCCAATTGAGAGCTACACCACTCCGATGAGGAAAAAGATCCAAAATGGCGGAAAATATTCTATAAAAGGCATTTCCTTGAATCAGAAATCGAGGCCAATTGAGAGCTACACCTACCACTCGATGAGGAAAAAGATCCAAAATGGCGGAAAATATTCTATAAAAGGCATTTCATTGAATCAGAAATCGAGGCCAATTGAGAGCCACACCACTCCGATGAGGAGAAAGATCCAAAATGGCGGAAAATATTCTATAAAAGGCAGGTCTTTGAATCAGAAATCGAGGCCAATTGAGAGACACACCACTCCGATGAGGAAAAAGATCCAAAATGGCGGAAAATATTCTATAAAAGGCATTTCCTTGAGTCAGAAATCGGGGCCAATTGAGAGCTACACCACTCCGATGATGAAAAAGATCCAAAATGGCGGAAAATATTCTATAAAAGGCATTTCCTTGAATCAGAAATCGAGGCCAATTGAGAGACACACCACTCCGATGAGGAAAAAGATCCAAAATGGCGGAAAATATTCTATAAAAGGCAGGTCTTTGAGTCAGAAATCGAGGCCAATTGAGAGACACACCACTCCGATGAGGAAAAAGATCCAAAATGGCGGAAAATATTCTATAAAAGGCAGGTTTTTGAGTCAGAAATCGAGGCCAATTGAAAGCCACACCATTCCGATGAGGAGAAAGTGGACTCGCCCGTTGACTATTGAACGGGCGACATATATCTTCCTGGATAAGGAAGTTTATCTCTGATTTGGCGGTTGCCAGTGTGACACCAGAGAATCGACGTTGGCTATCCGATATGGGACTGCCGAAAGTTTCGATGTGGTGTTGTACGCCATGTGGCTTACTAGATTTGTTTGCTTGTACTGTGACCTCGATGAACTCGCGCAAAAGATCTTGAAGTTTGTGCACACCTTGAATTGTGGACACCGAGACAGCATTTGATTTTGAAAGGCAAGCTGGAGTCGATAAACTAGTTGTTGCATCGATTAGCTTTTGTTCTTTTACATCGACCAGCAGATGAAAGTGAGATAGGAAGTCAGCGCCGATGATGGCCACTTCTGTATCAGCTACGATGAAAGGCCAAGAGATAGAGCGGCGGAGTCCTAAGTTTAAGTCAATGACTAGGTTGCCATAAGTGTGTGTGGTTGTTTGGTTTGCAGCGTATAGTGTGAGGTTGTTGAGTTTAGTGTTCTGTAAAGCCCATGAGCGTGGGACGACACATACAACAGAGCCGGAGTCGACATGAAATCTGTGCGGATCGACGATATGTAGGCGAACCTCTGAAAAAACGATTGGTTGCTCGAAATATACGCTGTTAGTGTGTTGGCTGCCTCCTCTTAAGGTTGAATGTGGCAGGCTCGTTAGTTTAACGGGTGCGAGCAAGGCTGCTTGCACTTCTTCGCATCGTGTCCGAAGCGATGATGATAGTAGCAGAGGTTCTGCTCCATGTCACATTGTTGAGACTAACTAAAAGATGTGGATGTTTGCCCTCGTGGTTAAGAATTTGTTCGGGGCTGAGATGTTCCACGAGATCGACTGCGTGATGGATTGGATGACTTGAGACGGTTGAGGTCGGTCTGAATAGAGTCAATTTTTCTAGCAAGTTCATGTAGCGATTTGCTGACGTTCTTGATCGATTCCGAAGGAGTGACTGCGCCAGTGGGCGAGTGTTGTGAATCACCTGAACCGAGAGCACATGTGCCCGCTGGGCCGACCGTTTCCAGGAGCTTGTCTCCTATCTTGGCGAGTTTTTCCAGATCGTTTTCCTCCCAGATGGTTAAAATTGGACGAATGCTTTGAGGTGACGACCTCCTCCACAACTGAGACGATGTCTGAATCCAAACTGACTGTGAAGTAGTCGAATTTGTCGTCATCATAAGTTACTCCATGCAAACGAAATGACCATTCCACCTGCGCGAACCAAAGTTGAGGGTTCTTTGCAGTGAATTTGGGCAGACAAATTGATGTGCGTGCCATTGGTTTTGCATTTATTGAGGTATAAGTAGCTCGTAGTTCATCAAGTTGACTGTGAAGTTCTCGTATTGTGTTTTTTTTTTTGAGTTGCTCTTCGTTACTCATGTTGTTCGCCGTGAAGACTTCAAACTGTAATTTCCTAGGCCGAAAATATAAGGAACTTTTTCGGGGATCAATTGTCGTTGTGAGTAGCGTCGTTTTTTTGGCGGTACGATTCGTGTATGTGCCATGTCACCTAGTTGACGCGACAGTTTGCGTATGTGTACGAGCGTGCTTTAATTTCACAATGTCATGCAAAATTAAGAGATTTAGGTACGCGATCGGTGATCACGTCGGGGTCACCACTTTGGCTTTCTTGTAGTGGTGCTCAAGTTAATGGTCAACACTTAGCCTTTACTAGTATTACACTATTCTCTTTTATAAGATTCACTCGTACAATATATTATTGATGTTGAAAGCTACGCGCGCTGGTCCGGTCGTCTTGCCGCCTCGAGTCCGACTCTCTCACTCCACTTTTTTCAGAGTTGTATTTTCTGCAAGACTCGAGGGCTGATCGATATTTGCGTTGAAGCTAGATTGCATCTTGAACGAGACCGCCACAAAATGAACAATGTCTTGTTGAATTCAAGGGAATATTAATACCAGAGGTTTTAAGTGTATGTAGCCGATCGGGTTTTCCACCCAACTAGGTATCCCCAACTAGGACGCGCCCGAGTGTAACGTTCGGCTTCATTTTTTAATTGCAATTTTTGACATTATTATGGATTTGATTGCTTAGACAATTGTATTGGTGCTGCAATCATATTTGTTTCTTGAGAGTTAACTAATGATATTTAACCTGCCTGATAACTGAGCTGTGGGGTTTTTGAAGTATTTATTCCATCTGTACTAGCAGTCAATTGTAAGTCCCGGGACTTAGAGGCTTTTGACATTTTTAGTGTGGGGAATTGTCTGTCATCACGCTCGGACGTGTTTATTTGTGCTCTTAAACTAAATTACTCTTTACCCCGCTTAATTTCTGTTTCATTTTTAGCAAAGTTTTTAGTGCATCGGTGCATAATCTTTGCTTTAAGATAATCAAATAATCTTTGAAATTATTAATTCTTTATTTTCGTGTACTCATTTCAAAAAATTGTTCTTGTCCGGCAAGATTTTACATTATTTGTTTCAAGCAACAACAATTTTTCGTTTCTGCTTTTAGGTGCTCTCAATTGTACGCGCTCTTGCACTTTTCGTTTTCGCTTTCTAACGCTCAAGTTACGCTCTCGGTTTACAATTGCCTCGTGTTTCTCTCCGTAGCCTTTCACCGCTCAGTCTTATATTTTTTCTTTTGCAGTAAGTTCTTTCATCTTTGTGTTTTGTTTTCGTGTGGCTCCCCTGAGTCCGTTTCTGTGCTCTTAGTAAGTATCAACCCTTGGTTGTGCTTATTCTTTTATATCTTAAACTTTGGTTTTGGTTTGTTAATCGCCACATAATTAATAAAAAATAATTTTTTTTCCTCTTCTAAACAAAAAAAAAAGAAAGAAATGTTCTAAAAAAAATTGCCAAAATGCAAAATCCACCACTATGCCGGTCATTGGGTGTTGGACGTGTGATAACCTCATACATGTGAAGTGTGCTGGTTATACAGGTCGTGTCAATGACTTCATAGAGGCTCGTACGGGTTTAAAGTGGAGTTGTGAGGCTTGCCGGGAAGTTGAGATGGAGATGCGAGCATTTATGCGGCAGACTAGGTGTGGGTTTAAAGATCTTCACCAAGGTTTTGCAAAACTCAGTCGGGCTTTTTCAGTTTTGGAGAGCCAACTTAATGGCTTAAAGCTTTTAAATAGCTCTCCAAAGCGTAAGAAGTCTGGCTTGGAAACGCAAACTTGTCCTCCAAGTCCCGGCAAATGGGCCTCCACCTCCAACTATAACTAATCAGCTGATTTCTTTTGTGTCCCCTGGACCGGTACTTAGGTCTGCTAATAATAAAATGTTGGCAGCTCCTAATGCTTGCACACTGGACACTGGGACTTCAGCAAACCCTCCTAGTCCATTGTCTGTAGCGTCCAGCTCGTCTGCTGTGGATAGGAATATATCCCCTCCATTGGCGGTTGGGATTCCACCAACTACGGAGGCAAATTCTTCTGCCTCAGTTGATGTGAATCCTAAACTTTTAGTGGGGGTTCGGCAGAGGAAGCAAGTCTTTGTTTCCAGACTGGCACCCGATCTTACTTCGGAAGATGTAATATCGTATATAAATTCGAAAGTCCAGGTCTCAAATTTAACTGTGGATAAATTCAAGATTTCGTATTCTAGGGAGATCGCATCTTTTAAAATTAGCCTTCCCCCTTGCTTCTTCGAGCTTATTTGTTGTGGAGATTTTTGGCCAGAGTATGTTGTAGTTCATGAGTTTACGGCGAAGAAAAAAATCGCCATCCGGTTTCCCTGACTCCTTCGTCACTCCCAAAAAACTAGAACCCTTTCATCTAATGTATCAAAACGTTACAGGACTTAAATCTAAACTTAATCGTTTTTTTCTTAGTAGCTTTGGTTTCAATTATTCTATAGTAGTATTAACCGAGACGTGGCTTAAGCCTGACATTTTGGATTCCGAAGTGTTAGGTAATAACTTTTCAGTTTTTAGACGTGACCGTGTGTCCGCTCGTTGTGGCGGCGTTCTTATTGCTGTCAACTCGGCCTTACCTTCGGAACTTATTTCTACTAACTGTGTTGATATTGAATTTATTTGTGTAAAAATTGATTTGAATGGTTTTTTTTTCTAACAGCCTCCTATATTCCTCCTTCTTCTGATCTTTCTGTTTATATGTGCCATTTAAACTCTATTAGAAATTTTTCGAATTGTGCAACCGATAAGGACTACCTTGTCGTTTTGGGCGATTTCAATCTCCCTGAAATATGTTGGTCCACTATTCCTTATTCCAATTCGGTATTACCCAGTAATAGTCACGACTTTATTGATGGTATGCTTGAATTGTAACTATCCCAGGTCATTTTTGTCAAAAATTCTCTGAGTAGGCAATTGGATTTGATTTTTTGCTTGGATCCTTCTAATACGCTTGTATCTAGAATCGATCCTCTTTCTTTTCCTGAGGACACTTATCATCCTTTGATTGGTTTATCAATTAATTTTCTCTAATTTCACCCTGTCAGCATCGATTTGTAAAATTAAGGTCGACCACGACTAATCTCCTAGAATTTTCCTCATTGGTAATTAAAGGATTTAAAAACAAATCCTACACAGATTTTAGCAAGGCTTTTGATTCTGTTAACCATTGCTTGCTTTTATATGTAAGTTAACAATAGAATTGATAACAACAAAGACTCCTATAAACATTATCACCGACACGTGCGCTGAGTGCGCAGAAACACCGCCGTGGGAACCCGCTGATCCAGCGAACAAAATCTGGGAACCAAAATCTGCAACATAACACCAAGAATGCACTGCATAACAACAGCGGCAGACCGGCAGCATTAACAGCAGCAGCGACGACAGCGAGGTCGACTTTTGGTTATTTAAGTAGGGAATAGAATTGTTTTAAGTTCAGTAAAAATTTGACATCCAATTAATAAACACCAAAATTAAAAAAACACTTTGTGTTTTTTTTACTCTACGTTTCACGCAGTCGCGTAAGTGGCGCCCGAGCAGAGACCCGATAAAAGTTGATGTTATAAAACGCGAAATCGTCGGAGTGTTCAAAGAGTGCCTTAAAATAAGCCACTAAGATTCAACTCGACATCAATGCAGTCTTCAGTGACTTGAGTTAAAACCGCGGAAAACACATTAACAATAACGCGTCGCCCCAAGTGGTCGAAAAAAACCCACTGTTCACACACACGTTATGATTCAGTTGAGGGTAATTTCGCAAGTGAAGTTTTATTAAAATATGTACAAACTAGCTGCCCAAGCCACTCAGCAGAGAGTGGAATGAGCGCGAACAAAAGGAAGAGGAGAGCGAGCTTTGCTCTCTTTGAGTATAATTATGACAAAATAGGGTTGTCAGGCGGTAATTAATTAGTATAAATAGAATTCAAATAATTTCAATGAAATGACTTAACATCGGCCGCGTTGAATGACCGCAGGTCTTCAAAATATATTACATAATAATTCAAGTTTGATTTCAATAAACAACTTCAATAATTCCTTAAACTTCCTTAAACATATGCGAACTTAAATTACAAATTATGACTCGTTATTCGACAGGTAATGGAGCAAGCTTATGAATAGCGCGCTTAAAGATGCCGTTTTTGGTTTTGACGACTGCCACTCTCACTTTCCCGTCTCTGCCTTTGATGATTTCCTCGATCTTGCCCATCAACCACTGTTGTGGTGGTGCGTTGTCCTCGTGAACTAGGACTACTTGACCAATTGTTACGTTTTCCTTTTCTGTTGACCATTTGTGTCTCTGCTGAAGACTTAGAAGATAATCCCTTGACCAGTCGTCCCAGAAGCGCTGTTTGATGCTGCAAATTAGCTGCCAACGTTGTAAGTAGTTCAGCTTGTTGTTTTTTACGTCTGGCATTGATCCGAATGGAAGCGCAACTAGAATTCTTCCGACAAGGAGGTGAGCTGGCGTTATTGGTTCTCCATCGTTGGGGCACGAACTGTCTGCGATGATTGGGCGAGAGTTTAGAATGGCTTCCACTTCTACCAATACAGTCTCCAATTCGTCCTGGCGTAGAACTGTGTTTCCAATAGTTTTGATGAGTAGAGTTTTTGCTGATTTGACGGCTGCTTCCCAGAGTCCGCCGAAGTGTGGCGCACGGGGGGGTATGAACATGAAAGTGATTCCTTTGGCTGCTGCAAATTTGGTGATTGACTCCTTTGCACCTTCGAACTCCTTCTTCAAGGGCTCCAGCATACGTGCAGCTCCAACAAAATTCGTGGCATTGTCGCAATAGATTCGCTTGGCAAGTCCACGCCGGCCTATGAATCTAGAAAGGCACATTAAAAATGTTTTAGATGTTAAATCTGTAACAAGCTCTAAATGAACCGCTTTGGATGTGAAACATATGAACACTGCTATGTACATTTTAACTGGAGGCTTGCCTCGAATACCAAGAGTAACTGAAATTGGACCACAAAAGTCCACTCCGCTAGTTTCGAATGGATTTTGACCAACGAGCCTATCAACGGGTAGGTTTCCCATAATTTGAGCTGCAAGTATTGGCTTATATCGGAAGCAATGAACACAATTTCTAACTACTGTGGTACATTCGCGCCGAGCATTTATGAGCCAAATTTGTTGCCGCAGTAGGCTTACTAAAACACGGGCTCCGGCATGACAATTAGTGAAATGCAAGTGATTTAAAAATAGTGCTATAAATCTACATTTTTTTGGCATAAGAAGCGGGAACCGCTTATTGTGGGGCAGCGGTGCGTTCAACAATCTCCCACCCACTCTCAATAAATCCCACACTCGATCATGCATTTTTAAAGGTTGCAAGAACGGATTGAGTTTTTGAAGTGACGGTTCTAAAAGAACATTCCTTTTTAGTTTGTTAATTGCCTCTCCTAAAGATGTATATGTGTATGCTTTTTTACGTCCATGGATAAAGCGAAACATGAAAGATACAATACGCAAAATTCTTGAGTACGACGACGTTCTTTCGATTAATTCAATGATAGGATGAAGGGTCGAATCGGCCGCGATTAGAGTCGTAGCAGATTTTCGCTTTTCTAATTGTTCCTTATTTATTTTAAAGTGAGGGTTTATTGGCCATAAACTTTGATCATTTTTAAGAAAGATTGGGCCTGAGAACCAAATTGAATCATTGAGATCAGTAGCCGAGCATCCACGTGAAACCAAGTCCGCAGGGTTTTCTTTCGTAGGCACATGTCTCCACGATGCGTTTGTGGTTGATTCTTGGATGTCTGCAACTCTATTAGCTACGAAAGTATTAAGAACCGAAGGATGCATTGTTAACCAATGTAAAACAACTTCTGAATCAGACCAGAATACAATTTGATCAATTTCGAAATCAAGGAGTGGCTTTATTTTTATCCACAAATTAGATAAAAGTTGAGCTGCGCATAATTCTAATCTGGGAATAGATTTAGTTTTTAATGGGGCTACCTTTGACTTAGCTGTTAATAGCCTGGTTGTGATACCACTTTGGGATTCCACTCGAATGTATAGGCAACAGCCATAAGCTCTGCTTGATGCGTCGGCGAACCCATGTATCTGGCATTTCGAATTAGAATTTAGGCCTATGTGTCGAGGAACGTGTATTGATTCTATTCCGTCCAAGTCCGATAACAAGTCAGAAGCTAAGCGCTGTAAGTTTGAGGTCAATGGTTCATCCCAATCCAATCGTTGCAACCAGATGTCTTGAATAAGAATTTTTGCTCGAACTATGATGGGACCCATCAAGCCGAGCGGATCAACTCCAAATTTTCCATAGAGTATTTAAAAATGTCTTTCTGTGGATCCCAAATAAGTCCTAGTGTTTTAGTTTCATCTCGACTGCCAATAGAAACAGGTGCATCTAGTGATTCTCCTAATCCTGCGCAATTTGAATACCACTTTGTAAGGGTAAATCCATATTTACTAAGGACTGAGTTTAATTCGGTGTATAATATATGTAATTCTCCTTGAGTATTAACACTTGCTAATAAGTCGTCTACGTAGAAGTTGTTGACTAGTGCTCTAGAGGCAATAGGATGCGATTCTTTGTGTTCATCGCTTATGTATTTTAGGCAACGAATAGCTAAGAATGGTGCACTTGCTGTACCATAAGTTACTGTGTTCAGACGAAATATTTGAAGTTGGTCAGTAGATGACTCCCTCCAGACGATAAGGTGAAATTTGCGATGAGTCTCGTCAATTAGAATTTGACGGTACATTTTGGCTATATCAGCCGTAACGGCGAATTTCCGCATTCTAAAACGTAAAAGAGTTGAAAATAGAGTTGGTTGAATTGTTGGTCCAACCATCAGTAAGTCGTTTAAAGATACTTGTGATGTACTCTTACTGGATGCATCGAATACAACTCTAAGTTTTGTAGATGAGCTTTGTGGTCTTAGCACGCATTGATATGGCACGAAGTAATGCGGCTCTCTCGGGATTGTGTTATCGGTTATGCTCATGTGATTAAGGGAAAGATATTCCTTCATAAATGCGATAAACAATCCTTGTATTTCTGGTTGTTTGCACATTCGTCTCTCTAAAGAGAGAAAACGCCTTTTTGCAGTGTCGAAAGAATTGCCTAGGCAATTTGGCGTAGTTTTGAATGGTAATGATACACACAATCTACCCGAGGTAATGCGAGTAATACTTTTAAGAAATGACTCCTCACAAAGCTGTTGTTCTGGGGTGTATGAATTTGAGTTCACTTCATTTGGAATGTCTTCCAACTCCCAAAATTTACGAATAAATGTGTCCAAAGAAGCACAGTTTTGTACTGTGCTTATAAATGAAATAGGATGTTGTGTGATTGATTGATTTGATTTGTATCTACCGGCAACAACCCATCCTAATGCAGTTGCTCTTAAGTTGGGCAAACCCTCGCCACATTTGATGTGACCGTCTTTGAGGAGATCAAAGAATGACTCAGCCCCCAAGAGCAAGTCAACCTTTTGAGGTTTGTAAAACAAGGGATCAGCCAATTCGATTTCTTCGGGAATATTTGAGATTACAATGGGTTGGTCTGGCTGAAACGATGATATTGATGACATAATTCCAAATTCTACTGTCATATTGAATTTTTCAGTGCGAGACCCGATCGTTGCTTGTACAACATGCTTTATATTCGACTTTAAGTTGTTAAAACCTAATAAGTGAATGTCTCTTCGAATTGTTTTGAGTTTGAGTGTTTTGCATAATTCCTCAGTCATAAAATTAACCTGAGATCCTCCGTCCAAGAGTGCTCTAACCCAATGATCAGAACCAGACCGATCCTTAATCTTCACGATTGCTGTTGCTAGAATGACTTGGTCAGTTTCGCTGCAAGCATGATAAGATGAAGCTAGAGCGGGTGGAATAATCTGGCTTTGTGAGATGTGTGACTCTGATGTCACCTTTTGTGGATTCTGACCTACAGGTATGTGCGAGCTTGCAGGCAACTGAGGGATTGCTGAATTATGTTGTTGAGTGGTATTTGCGTACCTATGCAATAAGGTATGATGAGGCTTCGAGCATACTCTACAAGCTCCTGATTTGCAATTTGTAACTGAATGGCCTTTACGTAAGCAGTTAATACAAAGAGGTTGACTTTTAACAAATAAGAACCTCTTATTGCAAGGAATAGATGCGAACTCAGAGCATGAGTGAATAAAATGATGATTCGACTTGCAATAAATACATTTTGATTGGTCAACTTGCAGAGTGGCTGCAGTTAACGCGATTCTACTTCCCTTTCTATTAGCGCGATGAGTCTGTTTAAAGCCACAAGACGATTCATCGGCTGAAAGGTGCTGGAATCTCTTATTAAGAGCGGATTCACAGTCTTGCCATGAAGGGATCATTGAGTAGTCTAGGCTTTCTTCCCATTTCGAACGAGTAGTTGGGTCTACTTTACTCATGGCAACATGAATTAGAATGGCTTCACAAATTTGTTTACAGTCCGCTAAAGAAGTTAGGGATCCATAAATTGCTCGAATATTATCAATGACTGATCTTAAAGCAGATGAATTTGATTCTTGCATTTTTTGAATATCGAATAATTTTGAGATGCAATTAAATGCAATTAAGCAACTATTGTCATAAACTTGTTTTACAGCAGCTAGTGCCTTAGGATAATTGCCTGTAGTGACCTGAAATGCTTTGACTGTTCCTAATGCTTCTCCTTCTAAACATGATAGTAGATGATTGAATTTTTCGATATTGGACAAACTCGAATCACTGTCTACTAAGTTTTCAAAAAGACCAATAAAATTCTTATATTCTGCATAATCTCCACTAAATTTTGGTAACTTCATCGCTGGCAACTGTCTGGCAGGTTTTACAGCACTAATCATGGTTGAGTTTAAATTGCCTGTGTTTCCTTGAAAAGGTCGATCACGTTTGCTTAACAGATTCGCTTTGGTTTCAATGCATAACAATTCTAGGTCAGCTCTCGAAGCAATGTCCGGACTAATTTTTTCCAAATCTAATTGAATCTGAAACGCTCTTTCAATGTAGCTGTTTAAGATATCCAGTTGACACTCGATATGAATTGCATCTAAGTCTGGTGATTCAGAAATTGATCTATTAATTCGTTGAATATCCCTGGTAACATTTTTGTGCAGCTGGTATAGACTATCCAATTTGTCTGCTTCAATGTCATCTATTGATCTGTTTCCCTTGCCCCGTTTCCCAGTCATTATCACAAAGGTATAATATGATGATAATTGATTAAAGAAACGAACGCGAATTGTTCACTAAATATGCGCCGTGTCCCACTGTGCGTCGACAGCTTCGAATTGTGCCAACCAAACACTCTGGTGGCCACGTAAATTTGCGCACTTTGTTTAAGTATATAAGAACTGAGAAAATGAAGCACTAAAGAAAGCAGAAGCAATGCTGAGGCTACTGGCAGCGTCACCAGCAGTGAACGAATTACGCACAAAGAAAAATGTGATAAATGCGCTTATGTTTCTAACTGTGCCCAAGACAACGACGCTGGGTAGCAACTGAACCAACTGTAATGACAAGCGATGCAAAGTAACGGTTCCAATACCGTTTCTGTAACGAAATCACTGTTCGCTATGTGTGTATACGAGTGAATATATATATATAGTGCACTTTGTTTGAACTATGTTAAAATTTGGTTATGTTTAATAAATATTGTAAAGATTCACACCAAGGCGGTAATAATTTTATTCACTTAATATTTGTTAATTATTTGAATCGCAACCGAGCATTAAATAAATTGATTCACTGTTCTTATGCATTGGGTCAGATAAGTGATCGTTAATGGTACAATATGATATGTATATTACTGCATATACATATGTAAAATTTTGACACGCCAAATATGCACAATTTTTTCGATTTATTTAATGTCTGTTACTTGAATTGTACTTCCCATAGGTTGAGAGGAGGTCATCGCTAAGTCCAATCCAAGTTTTCACCAAATCCAACAAGTCCAACAAGAGTCCACCCGGGGGCGCCAAAATGTTCACACACACGTTATGATTCAGTTGAGGGTAATTTCGCAAGTGAAGTTTTATTAAAATATGTACAAACTAGCTGCCCAAGCCACTCAGCAGAGAGTGGAATGAGCGCGAACAAAAGGAAGAGGAGAGCGAGCTTTGCTCTCTTTGAGTATAATTATGACAAAATAGGGTTGTCAGGCGGTAATTAATTAGTATAAATAGAATTCAAATAATTTCAATGAAATGACTTAACAGTTTCTATGACAGGTAACCCCATCGATCTATTCACTTCTCCGTCGATGTTCCTTTCTATAGCGCCAAGTAGGATGCGCTGCTGACGCTCGTCGTCAGTCTGGTAGAGTGACAGGATGAAGTCGACTCTACTGATAAAAGTGTAGAGTCCCGCAGAATCGCCATCAAAGTGGGGAACATCCTTCAACTGCCTTCGGGCTTCGGTCAGGTTAGCCTCGTTCAACGCTGCTCGCATTTACGCAGGTGCTATCACTGGTGTTGGTTGTGCCATTTTCTTCTTATTTTTTTCTGTTGTTAAAATATTATTTCCTTTATATTATTGAATTTGGATTTAATTTTTTTTTAAATTTTTTTATTTTCTTCTTCAATTCGGAATTATTTGTTTGCGTATTTGTTTTCTTTATTTTTCTTATTGTTAATTTTTTCTTCTTAACTTATTTAAAATTTATTTTTATCTTCACTTTAGGAATTATTTTGTTTGTATCTTTTTATTCTTATTTTTCATCTTACTGTTAAAAATTTTCTTAACTCATTTAAAATTTTTTTCTTTTTATTTTCAATTTCCACCTTTATTAAAGCGACCGGATTGGATTTATAACTTTAGGTAGAAAAATAATTTTTTTTTTGCACGCGATCTTGCCACCTGGGACTTACAGTTAACTTGTGCGGCGTAGGGAAACGGTTTTTTTTTGACATATGTGAAATAATAACATTTAATTTAGTTTTCTCCGCGGTTCATTTACTTGGATACCTGTAAAGAGCATCCTACCAATGGAATTGTTTGTACGATTAATGGGCGAACTTTACAAATAATTTTTACGACCTTTCACGGGGCGGAGTCACTGTAACACAAAAAAAATTCGGAACGTTAAACTCGGGCGCAGCCGAGTTTGAGATACCCTGTACCTGTCGGGAGCGTAAATCAGTATTTCTGACAAAATAATAAAAATACCATCTGATTTCGATTAAATTTTGCACAATTGATTGGTGTTCTAAAGCACGACTTATTCCCAAATTTAACAGAGATATCTTTAAGACCAAAAAAATTACGACGTTAAAACGATTTTTGCACTTCCAAGAGGCCATACGGAAACTATATATTATGGTAGTCCGATCAGAATAAAACTTCGCTTTTTGGGTTATTACAAAAGAAACTATCATATGGTATTTTTGGTTGCGATTCGTGCATAAAAAACCCGATTTCTGACAAAAAAAAAAAAAACAAAAAATCGGAGTTTTTGTCCGATTAGCCCTATGGGAGCTATATGATATAGCCATCTGATTTCAACAAAATTTTGTGCTATTCAAAACTTATACCAAAAACTGTCTTGTGCTTAATTTGGTTGCGATTGGCTCAAAAATAACCCGTTTTCTGACAAAAAAGCACAGAAATCGGATTTCTTGACCGATTAGCCCTATGGAAGCTATATGATATAGTCATCCGATTTCAATAAAATTTGGAGTTATTAAAAACTTATACTAAAAACTATCTTGTGCTTACTTTGGTTGCGATTGGCTCAAAAATAACCCGTTTTCTGACAAAAAAGCACAGAAATCGGATTTCTTGACCGATTAGCCCTATGGAAGCTATATGATATAGTCATCCGATTTCAATAAAATTTGGAGTTATTAAAAACTTATACTAAAAACTGTCTTATGCTTAATTTGGTTGCGATTGGTTCATAAATAATCCGTTTTCTGACAAAAAAACACAGAAATCGGATTTTTTGACCGATTAGCCCTATGGAAGCTATATGATGTAGATCTCCAATTTTATTAAAACTCTGCACAGCTGCTGAGTATTTTTAAGTTCACATTTTTTCTTAATTTGAATAAAATATCTTTAAAGATAAAGAAATTATGACGTTAAAACGATTTTTGCACTTTCGATCGGCCCTATGGGAGCTATATGATATAGTTGTCTGATCAGATCGAAACTTCACATCCTTATTGCGAACATATAAGAACTTCTAACTGCAAGCTTTCGTAATAATATGATAGCAAACAAAAAAGTTATGGCCTATAAACTTTTTCCTTTTTTTGAGGTTGTTGTGGTTTTATACTTTTTATTCCGAACCTAAATCGGATATTAAAAAAAATATAATAAACTTGATCTAACCTGCAGAACAAATGATTATTAGCAACAAACCGGAACTTTCTAGGCCTTACCATCTCTGAGAACGAGGTGTTCATACAGACGGACAGACAGACAGACAGACAGACGGACATGGCTAGATCGATTTCTCTAGTCACCCTGATCATACATTAGGTAACTTTGGGGGGTCTCTGACGTCTCCTTCTCTATGTTACATACATTTGACAAACTTAATATACCCTTGTACCTTTTTAGGTACAGGGTATAAAAATCAATTTAAATAAAACACAATATGAATTTAGTTATTAATTTATTGGTTTTATTGGTTGCGACAGGAGTTATGTGTTTCGATTCGATAATCACGTAAGACTGACTTACTTATTTAGAAAGATTTTATCGTAAGGGCTCGGCCACTCCAGAGCAGAGAAAAATTAATTATGGATTTGTATATTTTGGTTTTGTTTATTAGATTCTGTGGAGCTTGGCTGCAGAGCCAATCTTTGGGAATTAATATTTAGCATGCACGCGAAAAGCTAGCAAATTGGAGCCATTTTTATATTTTAGTTTTCTTTATTTGATTGTGTGGAGCTTGGCTGTTTGGAAATTAAAATCTGCGTGTGAGCAAAAAAAAATTAAGTGCAGAGGAAAAAGTCATTTGTGCATTGTAATTGAATTTGGATGTTTATTTCAAGTGCAGGTGCTCAATGTAATTAGACATTGCACCAGTTGGAAATTGTTTATGTGGAATACGTGAATACGTCTCTATATAGGTATATATATATTTCGAAAAGTCCTCAGGATGACCTTCTTCCTTTTCACTAAACTCATTATTGGTCGTTTTCTGGTGCGTGAGCGAATTATGTCTGTTCTGCGCAATGATCGAAAACTGATTGACTTAATCTCTTTTCACAAAATCAGAATTATGCGAATTATGTGTGCTTCTCGTTTCCGTGCAGACATCTATTTGCCCCCGCTCCTACCCGCGACCATACTACGTTCGGCAGAAACTGTAACGGTTGTCTGCCGCGCATCAAAAGAATAGCCAAGCAGACATACGAAATTGCTAGAAATATCGTTAAATTTAAATGATCTGCGACATATATAAGGCCTGTCACTGTAAGCTCGACGACTGGTTGGTCTTGCGCTATTTCGCTGGCAAACAAAAGTCGCTCACGCTTTAATTGATCCAATTGCGCAATGGGCTCAGCCACAGCCGAAACAGGGGATCAGCATATTTGACGACGAGCGAACCACTTCAACTGGCCTGGCCAAAATATTTTAAGGGCATTTCTATTTTAGACGGTTTACTACTAACACGATTTGCAAAAATAAAATTAAACCCGCTTCAGTACGCGAGAGACGTTACAGTTAGAGCAGTTTTTTTCTCGATAATTTCGGTGCGATCTAACTTTGCAGAGTGGGTTAGTTAAAAAAATTAAATTAAAAAGAATCGAGAAAAAAAAGAGAGTAAAAATAAAATCTACAGCTGATCCACTCGTTTATTTGGATAGCGTGACTATGCAGAAAGTATCATCTAAATATCTAGCATTTAAAATTCTTTATATAACGAAATATGTTACGAGACCTGAAATTTGACTTGTTTGCAAAAAAAAAAAAAAAAAGAATTCTATTACAATGGTGGCTTAAGGAATTGTCTTTGGTTTTCTTTTGTAAAAGGTTAGGTTACCCAGAGTCGCTTCTTAGTGGGATTTTTTCAAAAAAAAAAATAAATAAATAAATAAAATCAATTATTTTTCTGTTGGCACGGAAAAATTATTGGTAGAGGCTGATAGCTATAATTCTTTTTTGTGTTTTTGGCATACTTGTGCTTGATGCTGATGTTCTTCTCTTCCCTTCTCGCGATCTTATGCTTTTCAATCTTTCAAATTTTTTCTTTTTACGGTTCCTAAGCCCCCGTTAAATTAAGCATTTCTTTCTGGCAATAGGAAACTTTTAATTATGTAAATACGGGTGTTGCGGGGTTTTCGAATTATGCAGTACCACCCGTATTGAAACACAGCTCCGCAATTGTGTTTGTGGTAGGCAGTACTTTAAATTCCTGCGGATATATACATTTTATTGGATTTAAATGTCTTATGTTATAGTATCTTACTTTAAGTCCGCTCCAGTCGGCTCACAAATTCGAAAAGACCTTACTTAACAAAAGGGTTAACTTAAGGCGTGCTTTTTTATTTAATTATCGAGTCTTTATCGATCACGGCAGGGCTGCGAGCGATTACGAGGGCTTGACACTATGGCAGGCTGGGTGCCGCTGACGGCGCTGCCAACTCTGTCGTAACAACGGGTGTTGGAGAAGAGATTAGTCAAGACCTCCCCACGGACTGTTTTTCTATTCATAACCTAAAGATTCCGCCCTACCCTCTTTTCACCCCCAATTTTACCCCGTACATAAAAAATAATAGTCTCTTTATCAGTAGATGAGTCATATTTCAAGTGCTTCTCGATTTATAAAAATATCTCTTTTTTTCTTCTCATTTTTTCAACCGCGTTTGTTGCCTTACGGTTATTCGTCTCCCTTTTTTTCATCTATATACTCACTCTATGGTGGGGTAAGGCGTACATTACACATCTGTAGTACTAGTCAAGAAAAAGCACAGAAGCACCCGGTCTATCGGGTGCTGAATAATGTTAGAATGAAAAACAATTATCCTTTATTCAGAATTGAATTATGGACTAAAAAGAGGCTATTGGCGGATATAAATTAGGAATAATGGCCGAGAAAAGCCGGCATTCTCAGTCGGAACCGGACTATCACTATTTGCGAAAATGCGATTTCGATTGTGCAAAGCAGCTGCAATGTTTGAACGACTGATGAAGCACGTGCTGCGCGGACTTAGCTGTAAAACGTCTTTGGTATATCTAGACGACAATGGGCAAGACTTTCATTCAACATCTTGAAAACATACGGGAATTGCTCACTGTATTACGCTCAACAAATTTAAACTGAGCCCCAATAAACGCTCATATTTTTCAAGGGAAAAAATAGTAACCACCGAGGGTGTAAGCACTGGGCCCGAAAAGATCGAAGCTGTAAAGTCGTTGCCAAGACCAGTGTTGCGATAGTGAGCCTTTTCAGTAACTTTTAAAAGCACCAGTAGCCCAAAGAAATTAATCACAATATATTTCCTTCAATTATTTTTTTGAGCCACGCAGGGAAATTCAATAGTCTTAAGTTTAACAATAGTTTTTGTTGTGCACCAGCACGAATTTGCCGCGAAAGAAATAATCGAAAGGGAGAGCCCGACAACTAACTTTTGCCTCGGCGTAACAAGTGCCGCAAACATAGTTACATAGTTAAGTGCAAAATAAATCGAAGGCAAAGCATGTTAAAAGAATAAGGGACAATCGAATTAGAGATTACAATAAATTTTATGTATGCTTTAGATCAGCTGCGGCATCAGCTTGTGTAGGCATGACCAAACATCCTCCCCCCGTTGGAAGACAAGGACTTGCAACTTCATTCTGACGAGGTACTTCATCATCAGTAGTGGGAAGAACACACAGTCTTCGGACGGCTCTCTTTGTTGTTCCATTAGCAGTCTTTAGTACTGCAACACGAGATACTCCATCTGCTCCTGATATCAGTTCGACGACTCGAGCCAATGGCCATTTTAAAGGGGGCAGATTTTCATCTTTGACTATGACGATATCGTTAACTCTAACTCCAGGCTGGGGGTTGCGCCACTTGGCGCGCTGCTGCAAAGTAGTAAGCCATTCTTCACGCCATCGAGACAGGAATATTTGTTGGTAATAAGATATCTTCTGTCAGCGATCCAAACGATTGATATTGATTCCAGTGACATCAGGCTCTGGAAATAAAGACAGAGGAATAGTACCCAAGAAATGTGCGGGTGTTAGGACGTCCAGGTCTTCAATGTTCTCTGAAATTGACATTAATGGACATGAGTTAATTATTGCGGCGATGTGACAGACTAATGTGCGAAAATCATCGAACAGCAAAAGAGAGGACCCAACAGCACGATAGAAATGGAATTTTGCTGTCTCAACTGCTGCTTCCCAAAAAGTCCTCCAAAATGAGGTGAGCGAGGGGGTATAAATTTCCATTCTATGTCATCCATTAAGCAGAAATTTTGCACAGCTTGTTGATGACCAGAGCTCCAGAACAACCTTTTCAGGTCTGCCAATTCGTTTTTTGCGCCAACAAAATTTGTGGCATTATCTGACCAAATACGAGTCGCCTTTTCTCAGGTACAAATAAATCTTTTAAGTGCGCTGAGAAATGACGATGTGGTGAGATCTGGAACCAGCTCAAGATGTACTGCCTTTGTGGCAAAACAAATGAAAATGCATTTATAGCATTTAGCATGCAGCTTCCATCGAGCACCACTCTTATAATAGAACGGCCCACAAAAGTCTAATCCAGTAACATTGAAGGTACTTGAAGCAGTTACTCGATCCTTTGGAAGGTCTGCCATAATGTGCTCAGCTAAACGTGGCTTGGCTCTAAAGCAAATTATGCATTTGTTCACAGCATTTGCTATTGTTTTTCGTCCACCAATTGGCCAATATTGCAGGCGAATATGCGCTAGTAAGGCACGGGGTCCGGAGTGAAGATTGCGACGACGAAAATGCATAATAATAGCTCTGGTCACGGGGTGTTGACGTGGTAAGATAATTGGATGCTGTGACTCAAATGCCAAAGCAGAATTTTTCAATCGGCCACCTACACGCATAAGTCCATCTTTGTCAATGAAGGGCGCCAGTGAAGCTATAGAGCTTGATGAGTTCACTGGGTGATTCTTTATCAGCTGTTTGTATTCTTAATTCATATGTACCATCTGAATGGAGCGCAATAACATTTTTGTTCCCTCTTGAATGTGTTCCAAAGACAGTGGAGTTTTAGAGAGTCTATGTCGAAATCGGTATATATAGCCGAATACATTTTTTAGTTTCTGCCATGAGTTGGCAAACTTGCATCCACTGGACGCATCCGAACTGTTAAAAAATCCAAGGAAAACCTTCATCCACAATTCAGGTAATGGTTTTATAGCAAGGCAAGACTCAGGCCAACTATTTCTCCCTGTAGTTAAATACGCTGGGCCACAAACCCACAAATTGGAGTCCAGAAGCTCGCTTGGTAGTGCTCCTCTTGACAGTATATCCGCTGGATTTAGTTTTGTTGGAACGTAGTGCCATTCCATTCCAGAGGCGACACTTTGAATTAACGAGATTCTATTAGCAGTGAAAATTTGAAACTTTGATGGCTCTTCCTTTATCCAGGATAATACTATCAGACCAGCAATAAAATGGACACGAAAATAAATCCATAGATTTGACTTCCCGCATCAATTGGGCTAACAATAACGCGCTGCATAGTTCCAGCTTCAATGGTGCTACACGCGACTTTGCACAAAGTAGATGAGCCACTCGATTTCCTTTTTCCATAGACACAACATATATGCAGCACCCATATGCATCCATACTGGCATCGCTGAAACCGAACACTTCTAGTACGCAACCTGGCCGCATAGCTAAGCGAGGAAATTTTAGTCCTTCGGTACGGCCTATTTCAGAAGTTAACTTCAACCATAAAGAGTGCAGGGAAGCAGGTAAACTGTCATCCCAATCTAGTTTTTCTCTCCAGAGCATTTGCAGAAAAATTTTGGCCTTTGTAATGACTGGGGAAATTAGTCCAAGTGGGTCGTAAAAGTGCGCGATGGCTGATAGAACGGCTCGTTTGCAGAGTACTGCATAGGACGAAATGAAAATAAGAGGCAGTCTGAGCTCGGATCCCAAGCAAGACCCAACGTTTTTGTGATATTGCTTCCATCATCAAATTTTAGAAAGGTATCCTTTTCTGAATCTGGTACTTTCAGTGCCACTGGAAAGGTTCTAAAACGGAGAATTGTACTGAAGAGCTTGGGCTGTAAAGTTGGACCGGCCATGAGCACGGCATTCAAAGAGAAACCAGATGATGATTTAGCGGATCCATCGAATACAACTCGTAATTTTGTCGATGTGCTTTCATCTTTCAAAGCACAATGATGGGGAAGGAAATCTGAGTATGCTCCAGAAGCTAAGCGGATGCAATTTTCCTTAAAGTAGCTGTCACATTCAATATCTTCTTTGCTGAATTTAGAATCAGTGTCTCCAAAACTTTCAACTTCCCAAAATTGTTGCACCAATTGATCAATTCCAACATCCTCTTCTTTGTGGAATTTCCAGGTGATATGCTAGCCAGGGCAACTGTTTGTTTTAGTGTGACCCGCCTCTGGATACTACCCACCCAAGTCGGGTTTTTTGAAGCAGTGGTAGTCCACCAGCCAACTTAATTTGGCCTATACAAAGAAAGTTGAAGAAAATATGTGCCCCAATAAGCAGATCAATTTTTTGAGGAGTGTGAAATTTAGGATCAGCCAATTTAATGTTCGATGGAATTTTCCAATTTGCTGTACTTGCTTGACTGGGGTGTCTTTCTGTAATTGTGGGAGCAATCAACGCCGTAAAACTCGTAGAAAAATCTGAATTAAGTGATTTCATGGTAAGGGTAACTCGTCGTAGCTGCAATTGATGAGCAAGAAAGGAAGTGGTGATATGAATTTGAGATCCAGAGTCGAGTATAGCACGACATGGCACCCATGTGCCATTTCTGCTTTTAATCTTTACAATAGCCGTAGCGAGAAACACAACATCTGGATTAAGATTCTGAGCTATCAGAGAGGTAAAATGGGACGAGTTATTAGGCGTTGAAGCAGCCTGATATTTGGATGGCTGGCAATTTCTCAGTAAATGCCCTTTTTTGAGGCAATTTAAACATAAGCCTAATCTTTTGGCTTCACGAAATCGAGTTTGGGGTGATATATTTGCAAATTGTGGACAATTATAAATTATAAAAAAAATGGAATGATTATATGCATAAATGGCCGAACCATTTGAGTTCAAAGTTTAATTTTAAAATTTTTTAGGGGTGTCGCAGAGTTATGCGAGTAAGTGTAGTTCTCATCACTAATTTCCAGAGATCTAACTGCATCCAAAGCTGCTCCTTTTAAAGATGATTTTAAATGCTGCATCTTCACAATTTTCGGTAGGTCGAGATCCTGGTCAATTATAGTGGTAAACATTGACATAAAAATTGCAAACTCCGTGTATCCACCACTAAACTCAGGCAAACAGGATTTCTTCTGAATACTCGTGGACAATGCTTCAAGCGTTGATTCATTTCTCATTGTCGAACATGCTACACTTGCAGTTTGCCTGCTTCCAATTTTGCGGAGAATTGATACTCGCAAACTCACTGCAATTTCTCCGAATTCATCCCTCATTGGACTGCCAATTTCATCAAACTCCAAGCTATCATGCGCCAATGCAAATGACGATTCCAATTTATTGATAATGTCCAAGCGCACTTTCAACTCATCTTCGGTCATACCACTTAATTTATCACTGGTAAACTAGGTGCGCAGATTCTTTGCATGACTTAATAATGAATTTGACTTTCTTTTAAAGAAATTTGCTTTGTTTTCCGGCATGCTAATTGTAGTATCGAGCGACTTTTTTTTCAGTTTTACCGCGAAAATTAATAGGTTATATATAAGCCCGCAATTTGGCACGAAATTTATATTACAGTTTGGGACGCACTGGTATATGGTATATTCGATCAAAAAACAATTATTACCCGTGTGTAAATAACAATTAACAGCGGAAGAGGAGTGCAAAAGTACGGTTTATGTATATCAAATATGTAACCGAATCGCGAAAAAACGAAAACGAAAGATAATTAATCAAAGCGAATATGTTATTTTATATAAATTTATTAATGTTTATCACGTCGGGTGGTCCCCATATGTTGCGATAGTGAGCCTATTCACTAACTTTTAAAAGCACCAGTAGCCCAAAGAAATTAATCACAATATATTTCCTTCAATTATTTTTTTGAGCCACGCAGGGAAATTCAATAGTCTTAAGTTTAATAATAGTTTTTGTTGTGCACCGGCAAAAATTTGCCGCGAAAGAAATAATCGAAAGAGAAAGCCCGAATTGGCACTGCACGAAATGATAGCTTAGCGAGCCCGAACGGCGTAAGAAGTGCCGCGAACATAGTTACATAGTTAAGTGCAAAATAAATCGAAAGCAAAGCATGTTAAAAGAACAAGGGACAAGGCGAATTAGAGATTACAATCAATTTTATGTATGCTTTAGATCAGCTGCGGCATCAGCTTGTTAGTGCATGACCAAACAACCAGCTTAAAAGTTTTCTCGGTCTAGCCGCTTACTACCATCGTTTTGTAAAAGATTTTGCCAAATTCTTCAAATGCTTTTATGAACTAACGGAGAAAACCCCACCTTTTGCCTGGAATGAACTATGCCAGCAAGCCTTTGAAACACTATAGATGATGCTCTGCAACGCTCTGGTGTTGGAATATCACAGACGGAAGTAACACAGGAATTGGCATGGTGCTATCCCAGGAGATAAGTGGGCAGGAGAAAGTTTTATCCTTCCAAAGCCGAGTTTGGTCGAAAAGCGAAAGAAATTACTGCGTCACACGAAGAGAGCTTTTAGCTGTGATTGAGGGAATTAAGCACTTCCATATATACCTCTAATTTATTATCCGTACAGATCATAGCGCCCTCCGGTGGCTACTCAATTTCAAAAAACCCAGAAGGGCAGGTAGCCAAATGGATTGATGGCCTACAAATGTATGACTACGAAATAGCTCACCGTAGAGGTCTTACTCACGGCAATGCCGATGCATTATAGCCATGTCAAAGAAATTGCAGGAATTTTCGGCGATTGGAAAACAAAACACATAAAACAGAACAGAAGCTCATCGACGCCCAACACGCAGATGGAGATATCCCTCAATAATCAATTGGAGAGACAGACAAAATAAGGAAATTCTGGTGGAAATGCAATAAGGGGCAGATCTTACTGGTTGCAATAGCCGGAAGTATACGCCATACCGAATCAGGAAGCCCATACCATTGCAGATCGAATTGCAATGGAGTGGGTGAGCCGATACGGTGTACCCCGGATCAGGGACGAAACTTCGAATCCCAAGTGCTCGACATCCTAGGAATTAGAAAGAATAGAACCACTCCTCTTCATCCGAAATCCGATGGCATGGTGAAGGATTCAACAAATCATTGAAAGAGAATCTCAGAAAGGTTGTCGACGAAAACCATAATGACTGGGACCTCTGCATCCTCTTCTTCCTGATAGCATATAAGGCATCTGACGCTCGACAATTAATCACCGAATACGCAAACAAATCAAGAAAGCACCTATCGTGTAGTAGCCCAGTTAAATGATGTCATATATCGGATTCTCGATCCATATCGATCGACTGGCCGCTCTTTTTCAACAATAAACATTTCGTTTTCGGGACAGATGATTGTGAAACATGTTCCACATGAGTCTGGAAGTGTCTATAGACATATTCGACAAGAATCTAGAAACATCTATGAATAAAGCAATCAAGCATCTACCTGCAGTTGTGAGGCCTGTCGGGAAGTACCTCGAAGCTTCTATCTGCAGCATTGAGGCTTGCCGAGAGTTGCTAGAAGTTTCTACCGGCAGTGACGCTTTTCGATACTTCTGAAAGATTCGAGATTCGGGAAACCACGTATATAATGATCGCGGCACATCTGACAGATCCAGTCGAAGGCGGCATTCTAAGCTATAAGCAAGTTATACGTGAAAGTAAAAGCGATAATTAAAATACGTGTTGAAAAGTGTATTATCTAAAAATTCCCAATCCTTGAGCCTTAGCATACAACAATATATTATAAACTATAAGCTAGATATTTCGGATCAACATAAAAAATAAACTGGCCCTTCCTCGTGTCCTATTGATTCTATTCACCAAATTTCATAGCTCTAAAAGTAGGCCCGTGCCCACCTTTATCAACGACGGTTCACCAACACAGTTCTCAACGCACAACACACTCGATTTATCCTTTGCATCCCACCACCTTGCAAAGCATGCAAAATTTAGCACTGATCCTTCCCTGCAAGGAAGTGACCACCTGCCTATTCACAACCGTCTCTTTGAACATGTTAGCAAAACAATAAGCCAAAATTTCTCATTGACAAAGCCAATTGGCCTTTTTACTCCTATTTAGCTGGAAAATTCAATGAGGAAAAACCCCAAAGCTTAAACATCAGCTTACTAAAATTATACTTCTAAGTGTAAGTCAGTCCATACCTCAATCTAGACCCAAAAATTCTTCATCGCATAATGTTCCTTGGTGGGACCCATCACTACAAGTCCTAAAAAATTCGAAGAATGAAAAATGGAAATCACTTAAACGGAATAAAAACATAGAAAACATAGTAAACTATAAGAGAGCAAACGCTCTACTAAAGCGTGAAATCAAAATAAAAAAAGCTATCAATCCAAAAATTTACTGCCGACATAAGCCCCTCCACTCCCACAAGTAGGATATGGTCAAATATAAATAGATTCTGCGGAGTAAAAATCCGGCACGGAATTCACTGCCTGTCTGGCGAACTAAACCTTAACAATACTATTCAGAACCAACAAGAAATTGCCGAATCTCTTGCCAAACACTGGTCTTCTCTAGCCTCAGACACAGCTTTCTCCCTCCTTTCATCCATTACAAAAACTCTATATCCCTCGATGTTACTTACACACCATCCCCGAACGACATGGAACTCGAAAGTGAAATCACCCTAACCGAACTTAACTCTTCACTTTCAAGGCTAAAAGGAAAAACTCCAGGCCGCGATCGGATCACATATCAAATGTTAAAACACCTCCCAGTTACAGTCACTACACGTACTCCGGACCTTTTCAACAGCATTTTCGACAAAGACATCCCCCAAAACCTCAAAATCAGCAAGACCATACCCATTCTAAAACCAAATTCGGACAAACCCCTAACAAGCTCTTACAGAACCATATCCCTTAACCCTAGTTTAGCAAAACTTCTCGACAAGATAATTTCTAACAGACTCCAGTGGCTTGCCTCATGCGAAAAGTTACTTGATAGTCACCAAATTGGCTTCAAAAAAACGAATCAGTCATTGATGCTCTCACATTCCTAGACCACCAAGCAGCATCAGCCATCTCCACCAAAAACCACCTATCACTTATATGTCTCGATTATGCAAAGGCCTTTGACAGAATCGTACTACACACAATCATTGACGAACTAAAAACATGGGAAACAGGCCTCAAAATACTAAATTACGTTAAGAGCTTCCTAATAAACAGGAAATTTTCCGTCTAACTGGCAAGCCACAGCTCCTCCTTAAAACCTCTGGATAACGGTATACCCCAAGGATCCCTAATCTCATATTTGCCGAAATCAACTTTGCCCCTTTCGAGTACAATCTAACTTTCTCTCCCTTGAAGACATCAACAGCCTCAAAGTCCTGGGACTTACAATTGATTCCAAGTACAGATGGAATAAATACGTCGAAAACCTCACAGCCCAGTTATCAACCAGCTTGAACATAATCAAATGTCTCTCAAATAACAAATACAATTGTAGTACCAACACAATTGTCCAAACAATCAAATCTGTAATAATGTCTAAAATCAACTTTTGTCTCCAATTCTTTGGCAACGCCCCAAAATCTATATTAAACAAAATAAAAACAATTTACCACTCGGCATTCGGTGCAATCCGCAGCACACCCATCAACCCTCCTCCACGAAGCAAATATCCTACCAATAGAAGCAAGGAAAATACATGCATCCTACAAACTCGCAAACACAATCCTACATTGCAAAAATTCCCCCATCGAATCACTATATAAGAAAATATTTAAATCCAAGAGATCCCCAAAGGTCCCCTCGTCCCTCCACAAAACCTTTAATTCAACCAATGCAATAAATCTGAATTTCGTCCCCGTATCACTCAGTATAGATACCACAGCCCCCTGGAAATTTAAAAGTACCAACATAGATCTGTCCTTCCACAGCACACAAAAACTCAACACTTCCCCAGAAATATTCCGCGCCAAATTCACTGAATTGGAACGATGATTTCCAAACCATAAATTCCTGTATACGGACGGCTCCAAATCTGAGCTAGGGACGTCCTATAGTGTCGCCACAAAAAACACAATCATCTCCTTACACCTTATTCCCCAGCACAGTTCGATATTCACCGCCGAAATAGCTGCTATTCTCACAGCTTGCAAATACGCCAAATACAAAACGTCGAACATCATCATATGCTCAGATTCACTCTCTTCACTCCAATCCATAGTCAATATACACAATCCATAGTCAATATACACAACAACAACTACTACTGCACGTCCGTAAGGAACATCCTAGCCACCAGCAATATCCAACTGCTATGGGTTCCAGGACACTGTCAAATCGCAGGCAACGAAATGGCTGACCGTACAGCCAGAAACGCTTTCAACTTCCCATTAATAACTGAAACCAACCACAACAATTCTGATCTCAAAAATATCTCAAAACCCGCGCTCAACAATACCCCTTTGGGAGAACTCCTCCCAGCACTATATATTCTTCAAGCTTCACAAAGAATACCTATCACACACACACACACATACCTAACTCACAGCCACATTTTCGAAAGATCTCCCGCTCCAACCTGCAACAATTGCAAAACAACACTCACTATCAAACATATCCTCTGCGAATGCCCATCCAACAACAAATACAGAACCTCCCTACTAAACACCCTAACTCACGAAATATTTTCCTTTAAAACACCAAGTTATACCAAAAAATTTGAAATATCAACAATACTTATCGCCAATATATATATATATATATATATATATATATATATATATATATATATATAACTACATACATATAAAACTAAATGCCTTAAGCCTTATTTTGTAAACTGTGTAATATATATAAAAATATAACTAAAACCTTACTACATAAGACAATAGACATAAGCTTAAGGCCTTTAGTTGCTATGGCTTTTCCTAGGGTTTTTTGCAATGGCGGCCCAATATCTTTCAAATAAAAAAAAAATATATATATAATTATTTTTTGTTTATTTAGTCTACTATCACCATTTCGGGCGATGGACTTTGATTGGCCCGTTTCCAATTGATCACTCACGCTATTGCTCAAACATGTCTGATCATTAAGCCAGGTTATCTTTGCCTGTAAATCAAAATGTGAAGCGACGCTTAACCCAGGTAGGTGGTACGGATTTTTAATAAATGAATTGGAAAGTGCTGTATTACTACTTTCTGGTTTAACATTTGTAAGCACATTTAAATATATTTATTTTAAGATTACATTTATTACTTTAAAAAGGCTCGCCAATTGCTTAATATGCGATTACGAATGGCATCCGCAGGCAAACGTTTGTATTCATGAAGGGTAGAACTGCGCCAAAACCACACATATAATTGACGAAGCACTATAAACGCTATATAGCACGAGATTAGCAAAGCATACGCGGACGCTACAAAAGATATTGCCAATCTATAAAATAAAGGAGGTAGTAAATTTAGTTATGTATAAATAATAGATGGTTAGCTTACTCAAAGTCCTCAAATACTTCGCTGCAGTTGTCTGGGAATAGCACTGGGATGCCGAAAAAACGTACCAATACAAATGAATGGCAAATAGCTGTGAGAGTTAGATTAACACCAAATAGTAGAGCACAATCGGCCAAAACTAGGCCTATTAAATACCAATTATAATTGTGCTCACCAATGCAGCAATTTAGCCAGATGCTATGATGGGAGCGTCGTTTTATACAGGTTCCACACACTGCACAATGATAGGTCCGTGTGGGCGTGTACTTTCGGCAGATTTTACAGATGTCAGGCTGCCCACGAATCAGGATGGCACATTCTGAGGAATCATTTGCAATGTTTTTATTCTGCCCCAATACATTATCGATATGCAGAGTATTTTGAGCGGATAACTCATTTTCCTGTTCCTGTATGCTAGAGACCTCTGCTATGCCGGGTAGTTCGTCCTTAGGCGTAGTGCCATACTGAGCACTTACAAGATTTAACGGTGCTAGTTTTTTTGTACGGAATAGACAATAAATTGCCGCACCTGACATCAGTACCAATATAATATTTTCTTCCGGCAAAAGTTCCAGCAACGGCACTTCAATTTCAAAAATTACAACTATGTAAATCACCGAAAAAACCACCCAGCTGAAAAAAAAAGTAGTACGGGTGGCTGTTCTTTTTGCTAGCTGTAAGCTCCACATTGTGAATCCCACCACAGTAAGCATTATAATTATAGCGGCTTTGACGTTAAGTGCCGCAAGGCCCATCATGAGCGGTATGATGAGTGCCGGGGCCAGGGCAGCTGCAGAAATCCGCTTGGCTCCTCCTTGCCATGGTACGCGCAGGCGATCCTGGAATGTAATTAACATTTCGTCTATATTGTTTTGCTCGAGGCGTCTACACGTGAGTAATCTAAGAGTTAAGTTGTTAGACCTTTAAGAATATTTTAAACTAAAAGCATTGGCCTACCGTGAGCATACCAAATCAAAATGATGGCAGTTACAGCAACATCCTAGAATATGAAACGGTTCGCTGTCGTAAGCTAGGTATTGACAGCAGCAAAGTTCTTTATCTCTTGTTTCAACTTCGAACTGTTCTGCTTCGGGTGCTTTTGCAAACAACTTATTGCCGACATTTGCGTCATGCATAGTCGATTTTTATTGGCATTTGGTTTTGTTATTTGCAGAAATAATCCAAGCAGCATGCGTAAATATTGGTTGAATATATTTTTTCAAACCAAAGGCTTTTCATATTTCCATGTGCACATGGATAAAAATAAAATAAAACAAATTTGCATATGTTTTCACTTACTCGGACTTACTCAGAATTACAGTGTGACCATCTAGTGTTTAGAGTACAACATTCCAGAGTTGAGGCACACTGTAATTTGAATAAAATAGCCCAATGTTCTTATATTTTAATTTTTTTTCATTATGTGAATTAACTCTGTTATTTTTTATTAGGATTATACAGTTTCAAAATGCCGCGCTTTAGATTTTCGGTGGCTTCCCACACAACTATTTTTTCTAAAACGCTGTTTTTTTCTATCACGTTAGCAAATTGTTCAAGTCCGCCTCCAACACCAAAGTAATGAGATTTAGCAGCCACAAATGCAACTCCGTTTGGAGCAAGACGGTCACTAATAGTTTGCAAAAGCTTTTCCTGGTTATTTATATTGTATATAGTTTCAGAAGTAACTATTACGTCATATTTTTGATTGCTCTCCGTAAGCTTGGAAAAATTACTCCAATCTCCAGAATAAAAGCGAGTAAGAGTTTTGAGCTGTTCCATTTTTGCGCTAATGAGCTGAAATTTGCTTAAATTAAGCAATACATTTGGCATTGTGATTTGATCTAAAACATCTTTGTTCTGAAAGTATTTATGGAATTTTTTATCGTTAGAATAACTCTTCTAATATACCTTCTCACATAATCTTGGAAATCAACTTTGGCTCCGTTATTTAAACAATAAATGCCCAAAAGTCCACAGCCACAGCCTAAATCCAAAACACGCTTGCCATGCCAGTACGTATCATCAAAATTTTCCGAAAGATAAAGTAACAAGTCATTGGTGCATTCCCAAATTTTAGCGCCACCTTTGCAATGTAAAGTGTTAAATTGTGTGTTTTCATCGGTATTAAATGCAGTCTCACCTTCATATATGCCCGTTATCAGATCAGATTGACTCTCCTCGGATCGTTTAATATTACAAATCACCTGTATATCTCCACGTGATTTTATATCTTCTAATAGGAAGCCTGCTAATAAATGCCGCAATTGAATTCTTCCAAATTTAACTTCTTTTGCATTGAGTTGATATAAATCGAAATTGTTGAAGATGTTTTGATTAGGCTTAACTTCTTCAGATTCGTACCAGCTAATGTCTAAAACTGGACTCAAAGTTGTTTTGCTTGCTGAATTCGTGCATGTGCTGTTTTCTATATTAAAATTAAACTGGAACATGTTTAAATATATTTTTCAAAACTGAAAGCGCAGGGGGCAAATGTAAAATTTCAATTTTATATAACTAATCTTAATGTATATGTCAAGCAACTCTAATGCAGTATTCTTCTAATTTATATTATTAATTTAAGTAATACGAAATGTCCATTTATTTATTTCTAAATATCGGCCTCAAATGCACAATCGACTATTTGAGGCGATGCACAATCGATTTCATCCGATATCGAAAATTTAGACCAGAATTTTTTTTGTATCGCTTACAGTTGTCATTATATGGCGGACCAATTTCATTCAGATGTAAGCGACCTTACTTTATTTTAAAATAGCTTTTTGCCTATAATTCATTTGCAGGCGATTCAACGAACACCTTTAATGTCTGTTCGATTTGATCAGTATCCTAGCGACAATGACACTGCCGCTGATGGTGCCGGTGTCTCAAACGATGGAGCCGCTAATAATGAGACAGATAACGCAGGTGAAGAAAAAACAGCAGAACTTGTATTTCCAAAAGCTCTGGAGGATGTTTTAGCACTCAAAGATCAGCGCGTTGCTGAATTTGTTGATGAAACCCGGATTGAAAGTGCATTTAAATCTGATGGTTTTCAAAGTGCCGACTTTGCGGATATAGGGGAAAATAGTGATGAGAACGAAGAAAATCAAACGAATGGAAATGGTGGAGTTAAATCCAGCAAACAAAGCAAGGCTGAGAAAAACAAGAAAAAGAAGCATCGTAAGAAGCATAATAAGAGAATGCGGCAAAAGCAAGGGCAGAAAACCAAAGTCGAAACGAGTGAGCAAAATGATTTAGCGGAACACTCCCAAAGCGAAACAGTAATTAATAAAACAGTGTCTTCAAGAAGCGATGATGATGTTTTGGTATCTAAGGATAAAGAGAAACATACAGATGCACGTGGTAAAAACAAAAAAGAGCGCGAAGTCTTAGTTAGCAAGCACTCAAAACGTCCGGAAAACAGTGAAGATGATGTGACTATTGAGTAGGTTAATTAGAAAAGCGAAAAATAATACATTTGTTAATAATTTTCTTTCCCATACATTAGATACGTGCCTGAGAAAATAACTATTGCCGATCTTGCACCTATGTATCGTCAATTTTACCGTGTATTTGAGATTTTTAAGCTAGAAAACAAACCCAAGCCCATGGAAAAGGACAAGTCTGGCCAAGATGTAGATTCGCTAATTAAGGATAGGAAAACGGTTGACAAATTACATGATGATGATGATGATGTTGATGATGAGGACGAAAGTAAAGAAGATAAGGAAAAACTTTCGAAGAGAAAACTTAAAAAACTTACCCGTCTGAGTGTCGCAGAATTAAAGCAATTGGTTTCTCGGCCAGACGTAGTCGAAATGCACGATGTAACCGCTCGCGACCCAAAGTTACTAGTTCAGTTGAAGGCATACCGCAACACAGTACAAGTACCGCGACACTGGTGTTTTAAGCGTAAATATTTGCAGGGTAAGCGCGGTATAGAAAAACCTCCTTTTGATTTGCCCGCCTTTATAAAGAAAACTGGGATCATGGAAATGAGAGAATCACTACAGGAACGTGACGATGCCAAGACACTTAAGGCCAAGATGCGCGAAAGAGTGCGCCCTAAAATGGGCAAGATTGACATAGATTACCAAAAATTACATGATGCTTTTTTCAAATGGCAGACCAAGCCACGTATGACAATTCATGGTGATCTTTACTATGAAGGCAAAGAGTTTGAAACACGACTCAAGGAAAAGAAGCCGGGTGATTTGTCTGAAGAGCTGCGCATTGCTCTGGGTATGCCAGTGGGTCCTAATTCTCACAAAATACCTCCACCTTGGCTAATTGCTCAGCAACGTTATGGGCCGCCCCCCTCTTATCCTAACCTTAAAATTCCTGGTTTGAATGCACCAATTCCAGAAAGCACATCCTTCGGTTATCATGCAGGCGGCTGGGGTAAACCGCCAGTCGATGAGAATGGCAAACCTTTATATGGTGATGTGTTTGGAACAAATATTCTTCATCTTGATGTAAGTAAGAGGTTGATTCTATATATATCATTCATTGTATTAAATTTTGCTCAGAATGGCATCGACGAAGCTGACATTGAACGCAATCAATGGGGAGAGTTGGAATCTGAGTCCGAAGAGTCTTCCGATGAGGATGAAGAGGAAGGCGAAGACCTAGCCAATCAGCAGGATGAGACTGGCATTGTCACTCCAGTTGAAGGTCTTATCACTCCATCTGGCCTCACAAGTGTACCAGCAGGCATGGAAACACCCGAGAATATTGAATTGCGTAAAAAGAAAATCGAAGCGGAAATGGAAGAGTAATTTAAACTAGTCATTTAATATTATGGGATATAAAATAATCCAAAATACTTTCTCCACAGTAATGAAACACCAGTGCTTTATCAAGTACTGCCAGAGAAGAGAACAGATCGCATTGGGGCTTCCATGATGGGTTCTACACACGTCTATGACATTGGTGGTGGTGGTACCACCAAGCAGCCGCCTACACGTTCCACTACAGATCGTGAGGGAATTGTTGAACTAGCATTGGACCCCAGTGAATTGGATATGGATAACGATGCTATGGCTCAACGCTATGAACAACAAATGCGTGAACAGCAGAATCACTTACAAAAAGAGGACCTATCTGACATGTTGGCTGAACATGTAGCCCGACAGAAATCAAAGCGAAAGCGTCAACAAACTGATCCTGTGAAAGCCACTAAAAAGTACAAGGAATTCAAATTTTAATACAAAAATGTCCCCAAAAAGTAAACAAATAAAATAAAAAGAAAAAAGAGTTAAATTTATTATAAAATTCATGAATTTATTAAATACTTTCCACAATCGATATTTATGTTTTTTGGAGCCTCATTTTGAAATTTCTCAATAAAAATCGTTTCAGAAACCGAAATATTTATATCCTGTACCTTAATGGTTAGGGTATAAGTTCTTTCAAGTCTGGGTAATATAGAGAGCGAGGCCTCGGAGACTCCCCAAAGTTGTCTACAACATGATCAGGATGCATAAAAAATTCGATATATGCATGGTATAGTAGCTAAGACAACCAAGTATTTTTTCTCTCCTTCAGTTTTGGTTATAAGAAAATTTATATCCTGGTTAAATAGCATTACGGAGTTTAGACTCGATTTCACCATCGCTTATTGTCAAGTCTTAATTCTGGAAACCGTCAAAATCAACAGACTGAGATGGATGTTCACAATAATACAACCACCCTATTTATCGGACTGTTCATTCGACCGTTTGCCAGTTAAGCAAGGGGTATTAAAATCTTGACTTTAAATTTGTTTTATGTTTGATATTAATCGAAAGATTTTTTTTTCTGCCAACGCCCTTCCTTCCCCTCCTTAATTTTTCAAAGCGTTGTAGTTTCAACAGCTTTAGGATTTTGCTATTAGTTGCTTCCAAAAAGTTGTTAGAAATTGAAAACTCTTTCGATAGTTGAAAGAGAGCATTTACAGTTAGTTTTGATTAAAAGGTAAGAATTTGCGAAAATTAAATTAACGCAATTAAGTAATTAGATGGTGCAAATATCGAAATTTTTTCAATTTCCTCATAAAATTTTTAGCATTTTGAGCCTATAAATTTTTAATTAATATTAATAATTCGCCTAGCGATTTGGGATGAGGAAAAACATTGACATGTGAAGAAATTGAAAAGATCATTGCTTATAAGGATACTGGACTGTTTAATAGACAGATAGCCATTAAAATCACAATTGACCAAAATGACATTCATGCTTTTAACCCTGGAAGGATCCTCTTCGTCGATTCGACGACGAAATTTTTTCGATTCGATTTTTTTTATACTTGCGCTCTTTGTTTTGTGCTGATTTTCGGTATAGCTCTAGTCGTCGCTGAGCTGTTGAAGTGTGCACATTTGTAGCTCACTGCGTCTCGTGTAAGGATTAGTTTTTAAAAAAAGCGTCGTCGTTTAGACGAAGAAGAACCTTTATGTGACTTTTTGGAATTTTTCACTTTTTCTTAGATTTAAATTAATTTTCAATTATTGATTTTTTAAATGACAATGGCCACCAAGTTTTTAAAAGACGATGAAATTGCTCATTTTCTTAAGTTAAGTAATGAATTCGAAGACTTTAGTGAAGTTGAAGATGATGAAAAAAGCGACGCAGAAAGTAAGGATGATATTCCGCTTAATATTTTAAAAAGCAAAACCCGAATAATAGGTTTTACAAAAAATATCCTTCGCGGAAAAAATCACCATGAATGGTCAACTAAAAAGGCCAAATCCCACTCCTATGGTCAAAACATTGTACATCAAAACCGAGCACCAACCCGTCCATGCAAGCATATTGTTGAACCATTGGTTATTTTTAAGCAATTTCTTAGTGATGAAATTATAAACGAAATTGTTCAATGGACCAATGTAGAAATTCTCTGCCGCAATGAATCTGAACAAAAGGAAACAAGCTTTGAAGAAGTTCTGGCTTTGATCGGTATATTTACGTTAACAGCTGCGTTGAAGGACAATCACCTATCTTCCAATGAACTTTTCAACTCCTCTTATGCTGGACCGAAGTATTTATCGACAATGTCCCAATAAAGATTTAAGTTTTTGATGTCTTGCCTTCGGTTTGATGATAAAGCGATACGCCTTTCTTTAATTGCTGACAAACTAGCCCCTATTCGAAAAATTTGGGATCTTTTCGTACAAAAATGTCGGGATAACTATACACCTGGACCATATTTAACTATTGATGAGCAATTATTGGATTTTAGAGGAAGGTATATGCCTAACAAGCCTGCAAAGTATGGAATCAAAATAGTCATGTTGTGTTATAGCAGTACAAATTATGTTGTGGATGCTTCACCATACCTCGGAAAAGGTTCACAAACCTTAAAATTGCCTCTCGGAGAATATTACATGGAACAAATCGAAACATAACCATGGGCAATGGGTTCACTTCAATACCATTGGCTAAATCACTTCTTAAAGAACCCTACAAGCTGTCAATAGTTGGTACATTGCGGTCGAATAAACGGGAAATTCCATCAGATTTAAAAACAACTAAGGGTCGTCAAAGCGGCACATGTATGTTCTGCTATGATAATGAACTTACTCTTCTATCGTATAAGCCAAAGCCTTCAAAATTAGTTTACCTATTATCTTCATGCAACGAAGAGGGAACTATAAATGAGAAAACAAACAAGCCATATATGATTGAATTCTACAATGCAACGAAAGGTGGTGTTGATACACTGGACCAATTATGCAGCAATATGAGCTCCTCTCGAAAAACAAATCGGTGGCCAATGTGTCTCTTTTATGGAATTTTAAATATAAAGTTCACAAATGCATATGTTATATATGTTCACAATAAGTTTGCTTTGGGACAAAAGCCATTGAATCGCATTAATTTTATGAAAAGTTTACATGCAGGTGAAAATGTGGAAGCAATATTGACCGACAATATTGAAAATGTGGATGGGACTCTTTCTCATTGCTCTGTAGAAAAAAAAGAAAGATATGTGCTCTTTATCCTTCTTTAAAGCGCAGAATGTCAAAGACGTCTTGCAGGAAATGCAAAAAACATATCTGTGGGGAACACAAAGTTGAGCTTTGTGCCTCTTGTGTTAGTCTTTAAGACAAATGAAAGAAACTGAGTTTTTTTATTAGTTTAGTTTGAAGAAAAGAATAATTTAAATTCCAGATCTCATGATTACAAAAAAGGCTTCCTTGAAAAACTCCCGAAAAATGTTAAGTTCCTATATATTATTTTTTAAATTAACATTTAAGTTTAAAGCAATTAATTTTTATTTTATTTTATAATGAATGAATCAATAAATATAATTTAAAGAAAAACTAAAGATTTTTTTGTTATGGGAACAAATGACAATTTGAAATTTAGCGTAGTCGTTTCGACGAAGAAGAACCTTTGTGTATGTAAAATAAGAGGAATCTTCCAGGGTTAAATGGCTAGCAGTTTCTCCTGATTTGAACCCGATTGAAAATCTGTGTGGCATTTACCTCAACGAGTCTACTCTAATGGTCGCACACTCTAATCAACTAAACAGAAGCAACAAACACTTGTCAAGGAATGGTAAAATACTCCAATAACCGAATTTTCGAATTGACAATTAACTCTGAAGGATGGACTCATTATTGAAATCAATAATATATATATATATATATATATATAATTAATTATATATATATATAATTATAATTATAATTATATATATATATATATATATATATATATATAATATATATATGTCGGAGACGAATCCATGTTGGGTGCGTTAGCAATGAGTTCTGTTCGTATCAGGGCCGCGCACAAGACTGACTGAATTTTACAAACGCATTGCTTAACTACGCAATTTGTATTTGCTTCACTTCTTACGAATAATTTGTTCTTTCTTTGTCTTTAGCTGTAATTGCCCTACGATCAGACCTCACTCAGCTGCAGAGTTTCTCACTAAATTCTCTGCTGCCTGGCTTTGCACACATTCCTAGAACACTCAATCGGTACAGTTAACCAAATATTTGCGACTCCATGTCGCCAATACAAACATGTACAGTGTCCCCAACTGTAATTCTTTCGTTCTGCGACACGGCCTTCCTGACAAATCACACGTCCTCGTGTGTTAACTAGGAATTTAGATATTCTCAATAAGACCATTTGCCATATTTTTTTTTGTTCTTTGAACGTTATAATTTCGTTGTTTATTCAATTCCTTTAGAATAATAACCTTAAAGCTATTTTACATTTATTTTATTTTCTCTTTTTTTTCAAAATAATATCTATCCTTTATTCAATTTCATTTAAATAAAGATTTTTTTCCAACATTTTTTTTTCATTTCATATTCTTTCATTTTCATTTCTTCTCATTTTCATTTCTTTTCATTTTCATAGCCGTCAGCACTTAAGCTTGGCTTCTTGACCCCCGCCATAACAATTCCTTCTGTTATGGTGCGGTCCTCTAGACCCCCGCCATAACAAGTCCTTCTGTTATGGTGCGGTCTTTATTTCCCTTCTTGGGAATCTGACGCACATATAGTGTCGTCTATATCGTTGCTTAACCCTTCTTGATTATTTGGTAAAGCTCTTAAAAATTCATGAGAATACTTGTATGTGCGCTTACTTGTTAATGATTTTAATTCATATCGATCTCCACCTAGGACTTTAACTATCTTAAAAGGTCCCTTAAATTTTGGATCAAGTTTAGTTTGATGGCGTTCTTCATTCTTTAACAATACGTGATCACCTACGTTATGTTTTATAATTTTTGCCTTGTTTTTGTCGAATCTAATTTTATCATATCGTGCATTGTCTTCCATAAGTTCTTTTGCCTGTTTTATTAATTCTTCTCTGTCTACCATTTCCTCTTCTTCATTTATTTATTTAGTAAAAGCATCTATAATTACGATTACGTATTCCTTAAGGTCATTTTTACCACTCAATTTACCAGTTATGTCAATGTGCACAGTGTGCCATGGTATATCTATTTTAGGAATCGGATGCAACTCTGCCTGTATTTTTCCAACAGGTGGTTTTGCTAGTTTGCATGTTAAACAATTTTCTACGAACTTTCGCACATATTTCGACATATTTTCGAACCAGTAATATCCGTAAACTTTGTCCAATGTTTTTTCCCATCCCAGATGCATGATAGACTCATGAACGTGATTTATCACTGCCCATCTAAAAGCTCTTGGGATAACAGGTAAACACTTAGTTCTACCATTTCTTTGAATTTTTTTGTGCAATATTCCCCTTCTTAATTCATAAGTTCTGTCTAGATTCTGAGGTAGTTCATCATTTCGTAATTTTGTAATTATATCTTCAATTTCTGTATCGCGTTGTTGTTCAGATATCAACCAGTTATCGGTTACTTCTGTCAAATTAATTCGCATTTCAGTTATTTTGTTTACACACTTTTCCTTTAAAGGCAATGGATTTCGCGAAAGAAAATCGACATGTGACATTCGTTCTCCCTTTCTATACTCAAGATCAAAATCAAATGATTGTAAAAATCCCCACCACCTATACACTCTTGGACTTAGATCCATTTTAGTACGGCTGGCCTTTAATGAATTGCAATCTGTGTATACCACAAATTTTCGACCTTGCAAATAATGGCGATAATGTTTGATTGCATTAACAACTGCAAGAGTCTCAAGTTCATATGAGTGGTACTTTGATTCTGCAGGGGACGTACATTTACTAAAATATTCCACAACATGTGGCTTGTTCTCAATTTTATGGAGCAATATAGCACCATAACCAATGGAGCTAGCGTCTGTGTGCAATTCAATTGCATACTGAGGGTCAAATATGGTCAAAACGGGTGCTTGTGTCAAAACCGTTATTATTTTTGAACGAATTCGCTCATGCTCTGATAGCCAAACGAATTCGGTGTTTTTCTTTGAAGTCAGGGAATATAAAGGTTTTAATGTCTCTGAGAACTTTGGAATAAATTGACGGAAGTAGGAAGCCAAACCAATAAATTGTCTTAACTGGGACACAGTTTGTGGGGGTGGCAATCCTATCAATGCTTGAATCTTACGAGAACTATCTGAAGTCGGTCTAACGCTTCGTCCTTCGTTTCTGCTGTTATCAAAACATCGTCGATATAGACAACTGCAAAAGTGTGTGCTAAGTTACCTAAGGCTTTAATTATGGCGCGCTGGAACACAGAAGGCGCGTTTTTTAGGCCAAAAGGCATTCTCAAAAACTCGTATTGCCCATCTGGCGTAACAAAAGCGGTGCGCTCGATCGAATTTGGATGTACCGGGATTTGATAGAAACCGCTAGCCATATCAAGGCATGAAAAATATCTTGCACCTCGAAGCCTGGCAATCTGATCAGAAATGAGAGGTAACGGGTACTTATCTGCAATTGTGTTCTCATTCAGTATTCGGTAATCTACGCAGAGACGGTCAGAACCATTTTTCTTTTTAACCAGCATCATAGGACTAGCAAATGGAGAACTGCTGGGGCGAATAATATTTGATTTCAATAGTTCATCTATTTTACAACGGACATGGTCTTTTTCGTCTTCACTAAGCCTATATGGTCGACGTTGCACTGTCTTTTGTGGATCTATTAGTCTAATTTGCAATTCGCCTGTTGTCACCCTAGTCTGTGGAATTCCGTCTATAAACCAATTAGCGTAATTTTTCAAAAGATTCTTTAAGGCCATTGTCAGGCGCAGCAGCAGTAAACGCATCATAAATTTCTATTGTTTGCCTAAATCAAATTCAAACTCTCTTAAATTGTCTCTTAAATTGTCAAACCTAAAACTCTCATTTTTGTTACTTCTTTTGCACTATTTTTCGCACAGCTGCCCTTGGCCTTCTGCTGAGTGCAGCATATACATATATTCATTTTTACTATTCAATTAGCTGTATGTGCAAACGGTCGCGTGATCTTGGCTATAAATTAAACATTGATCAAACTAAAATTTCTTCGTGTGTTTTTTATTGAAATAGTTGCCAAAAATCATTGGTATCTCAACATTTGGAGGCCCCGGCGAGATATTTAACATTTAAAGGCAAATTGTTATATGAAATTGCATAAATATCGACATATTTTGCAAGTGCTCATATGCAATTTAACTCTAAAAAACAACAACAAGCCCAAGATCCGCTATTTGCACTCGTCGCGTCGCGTTTTATGATTTTTTCTACCTGCAGTGTCTTGCGCACCCAAGATCCGTTATTTGCACTCGTCCCGTTGCGGTTTATGACTTTTTCTACCTACAGTGTCTTGCGCAGTAAATAAGTACACATACAAACCGACTCTTGTCATTGCCTGTACAGCAGTTTCTTCGCGATTTGAACATATTCTGTTGCTCAGCTGAGCCAAATAAAGTGATTTGTGCTAGTGTTTCAAACTGCCTAGTGAGATGGAAAACACAGTGACCCTTTCGGTGGATAAAGTGCGTCATTTAAAACGTAAAGTTGACTCTATTTTCAAAAGTGCCAGCCGACTTGATACAGCATTAGCACCAGAGAAAATAATTTCATTCCAATCAGCCGAGTTAACAGTTAGATTGGAATTTCTCGACCAGCTGCAAACGTCATTTGATTTAGCTCATAATGATTTGGAAGAGCTTGATTATGACGAGATAGGTAGTGAAATGCGTGAAAACTTTGATATGCTGGTGATATCTGTGAAGTCGCGGTTAAGAGTACATCTTGAGAAATGTCAGTCTCAAATGCTACTCTCCTCCACCCTCCGGCCGGCCGATACTCTTGATCAATCGAATGTCACCGTTGGTCGGGCTCACAGAACGCGATTACCCGAAATTAAGCTGCCCACATTTTCTGGTGGATACACGGAGTATGCGGATTTTCTGTCAGTGTTCAATTCGCTGATAGATAAGGATCCCGATTTGGATGGAATTGAAAAACTTCAGCATCTGCGTTCATGTCTGAACGGCCCGGCGTTGGATGCGGTTCGATCTTTGGAAATCTCCAGTCCCAATTATCGTGTGGCTCTGGACATTTTAAATAAACGTTTCAATAATAAACGTCTTGTTTTTCAGGCACACATCAGAGAGATTCTTGGGCTCAAGAGAGTGGAAACTGGATCAGTTGTAAAACTTCGGGAGTTTTCCGATAAGTTGACTCAACACATGCGAGCATTGGAGTCATTAGGAACTTCAGCCCAAATATCTGGATGCATGATTGTGCACCTTCTGCTCCAAAAAATGGATCCTGTGACTCAAACCAATTGGGAGGAGAATGCGACACAGGACAACATACCTACTGCAGAAGAGTTTTTTACATTCTTGGAAGAGCGATGCCAGAAGTTGGAAAGCATGCAGCACGCTATGGGCTCTCACTCGCCTAGCTCTCAGGTGGGAAAAAACTATACTAACCCCAGTAAAAAGGCCTTCATTGCATCCGAAACTAACCAAATTGGCTGCCCTGTTTGTGAAATCGCTGGCCATGGGATCTACTCATGTAGTAAATTTTTAAGTTGCTCATCTGACCTTCGTCAGAATGAAACTAAAAGGCTCGCTCTTTGTTTCAACTGTCTTAAAAAAGGACACCAGTCCCGTACATGCAATGCAGGGAATTGCCGCGTCTGTGGATCACGCCATCACACCCTACTGCATCCAGATGCATCCCAAGGAAAAGCTTCGTCCCTTGTTTCTTCTATTTCTGAAGCAGTGCCAAATACTTCTATTGCAACATTACCGCAACCAGCAGCCTCTTTTGCTGCCCAAAGTCTCCAGACTGATGTGGTGCTCCTGGCCACTGCAGTCATTCTCATTAAAAATCGCTCAGGTTCATTGGTTCCTTGCCGAGCCTTACTAGATTCTGGTTCTCAGCTACACCTTGTTACATCTCGGCTTGCTCATGAACTTCAGCTAAAGAAAACCAAATCTTCAGCAACGGTTTCTGGTCTTGGCGACACTTGCGTCGCTACTGATGGCATCACTGTTAACATTTGCATGCAATCTAGAATCTCCGAATACTCTACCACATTCTCAGCACTTGTTGCTCCAACGATCACCGACAGCCAGCCAAGTATAGCCCTTGATATCACAAATTGGAAAATACCTTCAAATATCGAACTAGCTGATCCTGCATTTTATCGACCTCAGCGAGTGGATATTCTCATTGGTGCCAGCCTGTTTTACGAACTGTTGTGCATTGGTCAAATTAAGTTGGTTCCAGGATTGCCCGTACTACAGAAAACTCGGTTGGGCTGGATAGTTTCAGGTGGTGGTGAAAGACTGCGCAACACATCGCTTATGGCTGCTCAGAACTACAAAGATGATGAACCCCTGCAATTGGATGCCAGTCTCGATGAACTGCTTCGCCGATTTTGGGAAATAGAAACTTGTGATGTCACCGGCCCAAGGTTCAGCAAAGAGGAAAGGGAATGCGAGAAGCATTTCGTTGACAATTTTACTCGTCTGTCTACTGGTGAATACTCTGTACGCCTGCCTTTGAAGCTCACTGCTGATTCACTTGGAGAGTCCTACAATCAAGCATACCGTCGATTCCTTCATTTGGAAAGGAAATTGGAAAGGCACCCAAACCTGCGCGTCGAATATACTACCTTCATTAAGGAGTATCTTAACTTAAACCATATGTCTCGAGTTGCTCCTACATCTATTACTCTCTGCAAATATTTCCTGCCGCATCATTGTGTATTTAAGGAGGATAGTACTACAACAAAACTAAGAGTAGTTTTTGATGGCTCTGCTCAAACTTCATCTGGCTATTCCCTCAACGATGTCATGATGGCAGGACCTGTTATTCAACCGAAGCTGATTAGCATTCTTTTACGCTTTCGCACTTATCTGGTTGCTCTCACAGGAGACATTTGCAAAATGTATCGTTGTGTGAGAGTAAGTTCGCCTGATTATTATTTGCAATGCATCTTATGGAGGGATGCACCAGATAGAGATTTGGATGTGTACAAATTGGATACTGTTACTTATGGCACAAAGTCAGCAGCATTTCTATCTGTTCGTGCAATGCATCAGTTGGCATATGATGAAAGGGATTCGTTTCCAGTTGGGGCAGCTGCACTGCTCCAAGATTTCTACGTGGATGATTTCATTTCTGGAGGCAATTCAGTTCAGGAAGTGATTGATAAAATGCACCAAACTGCCAATCTTCTTTCTCGAGGCAACTTCAGGCTCCGAAAGTGGTGCTCCAGCCATCCAGAGGTCCTTAGAGATGTTGCTTCTAAGGAACAGGAAAAATTCTTGAAGTTTAGCGATGGAAGCGACATCACAAAAACTCTTGGCCTTGCTTGGGATCCGGCATCCGATCAACTTTTGTTTTCCTTGTCCTCGTTAGATACGAGTGGCAAGCCATGTAGGCGTTACGTCTTGGCCACCATTGCTCGCTTTTATGATCCACTTGGCCTTCTAGGGCCAGTTATTACAAAATGTAAAGTCTTTCTTCAACAGCTCTGCAAGGATAAGCTGACTTGGGATGAGAGCTTACCTTTGGCTCGACATACTTCCTGGATCGAATTATGCAATAGTTTCCAGAGTGTCTCACGACTTTCATTTCCAAGAGTTGTAATAATGGAAGATGCCAGCCTGGAAGTCCATGGATTTTGCGATGCCAGTGAGGAAGCTTATGGAGCTTGCATCTACATTGTTTCTAAAGGTCGCACACCAGGGAGCCATCTACTTTGCTCAAAATCCCGAGTCGCCCCCTTAAAAACTCTTTCGGTACCAAAGTTGGAATTGTGTGGAGCTGTATTGCTGGCCAAGATGATGCATGAAATTTCAAACATGAATATTTTTAAGGGCCAATACTACTGTTGGACAGATTCCTCCGTTGCACTTTCTTGGATCAATGATGAGCCCTTCCGATTCAACGTCTTCGTAGCGAATCGCATAACATCTATTCAGGAGCTTACGTCTGACATGGAGTGGCACCATGTTCCCACGGCTTGCAATCCTGCTGATATACTGTCTAGAGGAGCGACTCCTGAGGTGCTGGCTGAGTCAACACTTTGGTTTAATGGGCCTACGTATCTCCTTGGCAAGCGTGATAATTGGCCTGCTCGCGTCCTTCCGGAAAAGCCCGCACTTGAGTTGCGGAAAAGGCTGTTGCTAATTAAATCTCCTTATATGGATATCACCCAAGGACTCAAGTACTTAAATTCTTTCCCCTCCATGCAGCGCGTGTTTGGATACATGTATAAATTCATTAATCGGAAAAAACATCCCGGACTCAACATTGCCGACGTGCATCGTGGTACTTGTCTGCTCTTACGAGTAATTCAGCTATCCAATTTATGGGAGGACATCAAAGATCTACGTTCAAATGGTGCCGTTAAGAAATCAAGTTCAATTGCTTCCTTGTTGCCGTTCATTGACGATTCTGGACTCATACGAGTTGGAGGGCGACTTGGAAATTCATCGCTTCCATATGACGCTCAACATCCAATTATCCTGCCTCGTCGTCATCCGATTACCCTTGCTATAATTACGCACACTCACAGAACTAATTTGCACACGGGACCCCGCGCACTCTTGGCTAAAGTTCGTCTTCAGTATTGGCCAATTGGAGGTCTGAGAACTGTTTCAAAGGCGGTTAGCAAGTGTGTGGTGTGTTTTAAAGCCAAGCCAACAGTTCTGGAACCTATCATGGCCAATCTTCCAAAGGAGCGTCTTGAAGGTTTTCGTGCATTTGCCATCTCTGGAATCGACTATTGCGGCCCGTTTCTTTATAAATCAGAGGTTCGCACTAGGTCTCCCATCAAATGCTACATTGGCGTATTTATCTGTTTCGCGAGCAAGGCAGTCCATTTGGAATTGGTCAAGGATTTGACAACAGCATCCTTTATTGGCGCTCTCAAAAGATTCGTTGCCACTCGCGGGAAACCCAGTCAAATTTGGTCAGACAACGCCACTAATTTTGTCGGAGCCAAAAATGAGCTGTTGGATCTGAAGAAGCTCTTGCTGAGTGATCCTCATATGAAAGCGGTTCATCAGTTCTGCCTCGCCGATAGCATCGACTGGCAGTTTATCCCTCCTCGTTCTCCTCACTTTGGTGGATTATGGGAGGCTGCTGTGAAAACTGCCAAGCATCACTTCTATCGCTCGGTTGGCTGCTGCATCCTCACATTTGATGAGCTCCGTACCCTTGTATGCCAGATCTCGGCAGTGATTAACTCTCGCCCCTTACTTTCACTTTCAGAAAATCCTGCTGACCTGGATGTCCTGACTCCTGCCCATTTGCTTCTTGGTGCCCCTCCAGGTACTGTTATTGAGCCCGATCTGACCAGGCTCAATTACAACCGACTTGATGGCTGGCAGCGTGTAACTCAATTACAGCAACAGTTCTGGAATCGCTGGCGTGAGGAATATCTCACACTTCTACAACAGCGTGCCAAATGGCGTAGTCCTGATCGACGCCTGAAGGTGAATGACGTGGTTCTCATAAAGGACGAAAATCTCCCACCCATGCGCTGGCCTTTAGGAAGAGTGACGACTTTGATACATGGAAAGGATGGCGAATGCCGCGTTGCAGAGCTCAAAACTGCAGTAGGATCCACAAGAAGGGCTGTGAATAAACTATGCCTGCTGCCCCTTTCTGATGATGTTGAAAGACAGGCTTCCAACGGGGGGAGTATGTCAGGCGCAGCAGCAGTAAACGCATCATAAATTTCTATTGTTTGCCTAAATCAAATTCAAACTCTCTTAAATTGTCTCTTAAATTGTCAAACCTAAAACTCTCATTTTTGTTACTTCTTTTGCACTATTTTTCGCACAGCTGCCCTTGGCCTTCTGCTGAGTGCAGCATATACATATATTCATTTTTACTATTCGATTAGCTGTATGTGCAAACGGTCGCGTGACCTTGGCTATAAATTAAACATTGATCAAACTAAAATTTCTTCGTGTGTTTTTTATTGAAATAGTTGCCAAAAATCATTGGTATCTCAACAGCCATCTTATCAGATTCATTTAGTTCATCATTGGTATCTATGACGTGGTTGTAATCACTTATGGTTAAAGAATTTACCACTTTTGTTTTATAAATTAGAAACTTTTCGGCATCTATTGATACCCCAAAGCCTTGGCTTAGAATTTCACGTCCTATCAAAACATCATATTTAAGATACTTATCCATAATAACATGCAATAAAATCTCAAGACAATATTGTTCAATATTTATATTACACAAAATTTGCTTAGTACTGAAGATAGAGTCATTACTTATGCCATTTAGTTTAACAACATTATGAATTCTTTTTCCCTCGAATTTTTCAGCCACACTTTCCTTAACTAAGGAACATTCAGATCCAGAGTCGAAACAAAATGGAACAGACTCACCAGATATATTAATTTTGCCTTGTGGTGGCGCTACTGTACAAATGTCTACGCGCTTCTCATAGCCCCTTTCGTTTCCGCTTGGACGGCCTTTCGGACATGTAGATGCGTAGTGGCTAATTTCATTGCACTTGAAACACTTTACATCAGATCGATCTTTTGCTCCAGATGTGCTGCTACCGTCGTGGCTCTTTCCCTTTGTGCTGGATCTATTCTCCAATCGATTGCGGCATTCAGCATACTTGTGGCCAGACTTTCCGCAATAATTACATCTCACCAGTGATGAAAATTTTGATTTCTTGTGTACTGGGCCTGTCAAGTACGCATTCTCATCTCTATTGCGCTTGTGAAAAGCATGTGCCTGTAGTTGTTGTTGTAGTTCGTTTCGAGTCTTCACATTGGTAGTGAACACCCAACGTAACAAATTGTTGTCGATTTGTCCCATGTGGGCCAAGGCTACCGACACTGCGATTTCCTCCAAATCCTTAGCTTTCCACTTAGATAAAAGCTGGGTGACAATGCGACTGCCATATTCAGCGAATCCTTCTCCAGGTTTTGGGCGACCGTTTAAAATATTTAAAAGGATGGCAGCAGATGTCTCGATGCCGACAAAACGTTGAGCAAACAATTCTTTAAACTGAGCCCAAGTGATACCAGCAAAACACACTTGCGACAGCCACTGTGATGCACTGCCTTCTAGCGCCTTGCTCAACGCAATTACCAAGCCGCTGCCTTCGATCACGTTGTCAGCAAATATGATATCTACTGTTGTACACCAGGCTGAACCGTCAGCTCCCACGCAATCGGGATTAAATTTGGGTAAGGCGACATGTGAAGTTTTAGTCTCTGCTGCTGGTGCCCTTGGTGTCTGCATAGATTTAATTATCTCCAAAAGATTACGGTTCTGAGCTTCTAATGCTGCCAAGTAATTATCAGAAGAAGTAAGAGAATCTGTAGGCATGGCAGATCTCACTTCGGATGTCGGAGACGAATCCATGTTGGGTGCGTTAGCAATGAGTTCTGTTCGTATCGGGGCCGCGCACAAGACTGACTGAATTTTACAAACGCATTGCTTAACTACGCAATTTGTGTTTGCTTCACTTCTTACGAATAATTTGTTCTTTCTTTGTCTTTAGCTGTAATTGCCCTACGATCAGACCTCACTCAGCTGCAGAGTTTCTCACTAAATTCTCTGCTGCCTGGCTTTGCACACATTCCTAGAACACTCAATCGGTACAGTTAACCAAATATTTGCGACTCCATGTCGCCAATACAAACATGTACAGTGTCCCCAACTGTAATTCTTTCGTTCTGCGACATATATATATATATATTAAAAATAATTTAGGTCAAAATCAATAATGAGTCCATCCCATGTATATATATATATATATATATATATATATATATATATATATATATATATATATATATATATATATATATATGTATATATAAGAATTAGATTACATATTAAATATTAACCTAATTCAGTGAGGCATACTAGCAGCGAGGGCCTTCGATGCCAATCGTTATATAGATGCGATTAGTATAGTTTATTTTTGTTAGAAAGTTGTAGATGGAATTGATATTGTTGGAGTTGATTACATTTAAAAGACTGGATGGGGTGGTGTTTTTGAATAGACTAGTTCTAATGTTGGCAAGTGTAGTGCAGTGGTCAAGGATGTGACCTGTGGTTAGCCTGCAACCGCAGTCACATATGGGGGGAGGGCTACGTGTGAGCAGATGTTCGTGGGTGGCTTTTGTGTGACCGAATCGGAGCCGTACAAAAAGTGTCAATTTCTTTCTTTGGGAGTTTGCCGGGTATGAGACGCCAAGGCCGGTTGGGTTAAAGTTTTTGTAGCGATGGTGGAACAGTGACCAGTTGTTTGCAGCTTTGTCGGCTATGTGTTTTGTTATAAATAAATTTATATCTTTGACGGATGGTGGGATGAATAGGATGGATGGTGCCATAAGGGAGGCAGCTAAGTCTGCGGACTCGTTTCCTATTATTCCTTGGTGGCTTGGTACCCAAAACAGGATGATATTTGCAGCAATGCAAGTGCTCCGGATTTCTTCGATTATGGTGTTATGACAGTTGAGGTTTTGAACAGCGGTAATGGTTGTTAGGCTATCGGTAGGCAACGTGTTTTCTTGTGTTGTTCATTGCAAATGAACATGCCTTTAGGACGGCTAGGGCTTCGGCGGTAAATATGGAGTAGTGATCTGGGAGGCGACCACGTGAAACTACCTTGTGGCTGTTGTCGACTACTGCAAAGGTAGTACCGAAATCGGTCTTGGAAGCGTCGGTGAATAGCCAGTTCCTTGATTGTAGGTATTGGGTCTCTTCTAAAAAGTTTTTCCGAAAGATGACACTGCAGGTTTTGTTCTTTTTGTATACATGTAGATTTAAGTTTATCAATGAGTCCTGTAATAGCCAAGGTGGATTGTTGGTTTTACGTTTTTTATATGTAGGAAGTGCCAGGTTAAGTTCCTTTTGTAGCTTTTCGCAGCGTCGAATGATCGATAGGACCTTGTAACTGCGTTTGGCTGTAGTTGCCTGAATAAAGATTTTATGGATTAACGGGTTAGCTGAAGTGCAGAGTTTAGATAACAGTTTTGTAGTTGCTTCAATTCTTCTGTCTTGTAGAGATGGTAGCCCCGCCTCAGCAAGGATGCATATGATTGGCGATGTTGGAAATGGGTTGATGCAGCGACGAACCGCGTAATGATAGGGGGCTTGGATTTTTTTAATATTGGATTCGGTTGGCCAACCGAAGATTGGGAGGCCGTAATCTACTTTGGAGAGGATAAGGGCTCTGGTGATGTTTATAAGAGTGTTAATATGTATTTGACAAGACTTTGAGCTTAAATATCTTACGAGGTTGACTCTTGTTTCAAGGTTAGATCTTAAGAGAGTGCAATGTTGGGTGAAGTTAAACTTACTATCAAATATAATACCAAGAATTCTTTAATTGTCTACAGGTTCTACGTTGATGTGGTTTGCAATCTCATCTTTAGCGTTGCAGTGGTGTTTTTTACAAATGTGGAGTGTTTTGCATTTTTCTATCGATAAAGAGGCCCCTGAGGTGTCCCCCCATTCTTTAATGTCTTTTAATACATTTGCAAAATTGTTTCTTACAGTTGTTGTATCTTTGCTTTTAGTGTAAATAATTGCATCATCTGCATAAATTGATAGCTGGAGGTTTTTGTGTTGAAGTATAATGTTACTTAATTTGTCGAACGCAATTATAAATAGGACGACAGAAAGGGGGGAACCTTGTGGAATGCCATTGTAAAGTTGATAGGAGCTTCATTGAATATTATTGACCTGAACTCTAAACGAGCGGTGGGTCATGAAGGCCTTTACCGCGTTAAAGACTTTTGGCCCTACCTTCCAGATCTCAAGTTGGTTTAAAAGGGCGTGTATTCCTACGCGATCAAATGCTCTTTCGAAATCCGTCCCTAGTATAGAGACGTGATTTTTTGTCGAAAGATCATCCGACACGAAATGATGTATTTGCAAAAGTGCATCCATCGTTCCGTGTTTCCGTTTGAATGCGGATTGGTGGTGTGAAATAAGTTCATTTTTGGTGATAAACCACATGAGTCGGCGTGCAAGAATCTTTTCGAAAAGTTTGCTAAGGCAGGAAAGTAGAGATATTGGTCGAAAACTGTCTATTTCGAGGGCTGGTTTGTGTGGTTTGGGGATGGGTATTACTAATGCTGTGTTCCAAGTGTGGGGGTAGATGCCGTAATTTAATATTTCATTGTATATTTCGATCAGATGGTGTTTGGCATCAGGTGTGAAGTTTTTGATGATGGGGTAGGAGATTCTGTCGAATCTGGGGCTTTTTCCTTTTGCTTGCATCAATGCAGCTTCGAATTCATTGAAGCTGATATCAATTTCTAATTTCTTGGCTGCGGGAGCAATCTTCTGGGGAGAATAATTGAATGTTGAAGCAGATGATTATTTGAGGATGTAATTTGGTGAAATGTGCTGGTCTTTTGAGGCATCTGACCATTTTGAGTCGAAGGCCTCGGCAACATCTTTGGGAGATGTCAAAAGTGTTTGATGAACTATAAGGTTTTCTAGTGGTGTTTTGGGGATACCAGTTAGGCTTTTGATGTCGGCCCAAATTTTTTTGGGGGTCGATAGAGGAGTTTTACGGGATGTGAAGTCATAGAGTGCGTTTCTTTTGGCAAGTTTTGCTTCTCTTTTAAAAATGGCTTTGGCTTTTTTGTAGGCAATGAGGTTTGCAAGAGACATGTTTCGGTTGAATATTAGCCAAAGGGCTTGCTTTTCATTACGGAGTTTGTTAAGCGTGCTGTTCCACCATACTAAACTTCTTTTGTGGGGGATACGTTTTGTTTGGGGTATTGAAGAGTTGGCAGCTTTGCGGATAGCTTTAGATAGCTTGGCAACGCCTTGGTGGATGTTGTTGTAGTTAGCGTTACCTAAGTTGGTGGCTAGTTCAATTTTAAACTTATCCCAGTTGGCCACGTCTGTTTTGTATTTGGGGGTTATAATAATTTTTTCATTTTTTAATTGTGTCTCTAGTGTGGTCGTAATGGGAAAGTGATAGCTGCCATGTAGGTATTTGTCAATCGACCAATGGCATCTGTGAAGGATTGCAGGCGAAACTATTGTAAGGTCCACATTTGTGAAGGTGTTATGCGTAGAGAAGTGAGTGGCTGAGCCATCATTCAGGATTGCGAGGTTGGAGTTTCCTATGACGTTTTCAATTTTTTTACCACGAGAGTTTGTGGAGGAGGATCCCCATAGAGAACTCCAGGAATTGAAGTCGCCGGTGAGAATGATAGGAGTAACGAATTTATTTATGAGTTGTAGTATGTCATTTTCGGTAAAGTGCTGAGACGGAGGTAAATAGGCATTTATTATGGTTACTTTTGAACTTATGTTCAATTGAAGGGCGTCGCATAATATGTTAGAGTTAGTTGGGACATGCTTATGGGGAATCTTCCGTTTCACTAAGAAGGCAATTCCTTGTTTGTGGTTTGAAATGCTGTTATGGTTTATAAAATAACCAGTAAATGGTTTTGGGGTAATAATGTTGTTTGTTTTATTGGGAAAATGTGTTTCTTGAATACATATAACATCTGGGTTATTTTCCTTAATTAAGATTAGAAGTTCGTTGTAGTTATTTATATATCCGTTTAAATTCCATTGTAGAATTTTATTAGTCATTTTTATAGAAGAGAGATCAGATGTCACATGCATAAAAGAGAAAATAAGAGAGACCCAACTATTAGTCGGTCTCTCCCATAGACTCGTCTGATACGATTAAGTCTGTTTGTTCGGTGAGGTTGTAGCGGCTGGTAGAAGGCAAGTAGTATGCCGATAGAGAGTTGGTTTTATTTAATGTTGTGAGAGAACTCGTGAGAGTTTTTTCTTGGTTTGTTATGTAAGTTGTTGTGTTATGGTAAGGTAGGTGAGGAGTGAAGAGTGATAATGAAGAGGGTGAGAGGAAGATTTTGGAAGCAAATTTATCATTAGGTTGCTGTCTGAATTCGTTTGTTTTTCTTGTGGTTTTGTGATGATTTTGTCGGCTTGCGTTTTGGTGATTTTTTGTTGAGAGGAAGCAGTACTGGAAGAAGTGATAGTTGCGTAACTGAGAGTGTTGGTTCGAGGCACTTGTTGTTTGTGTAAAGCTCTTGCTTCTCGCATACTGCATTTACGTCTAGTTTTGATTTTCAGTATTTCCTTTTGGACTTGATATTTAGAGCATGAAGATGATGAGGCCGCGTGTTCTTCGCCACAGTTAGCGCATTGCAGGCGGGAGCATTTTTTCTGAGAGTGAGGGGGCAAGTTGCAATTGGCACAGGTGGGTTGATTCTTGCAGTGTTTGGCGGTATGGCCCAGCAGTTGGCATGTCTTGCACCGCATAGGGTTGGGGATGTATTCCCTTACTTTAACCGAGTTCCAACAGATGGAGAGCTTGGTGGGGAGAGTGTATAAATCAAATGTTAATAGTAAAACGCCAGTGGGCTTGGGAGTACCCTCGACCATTCTGGTAAATTTATATACAGATGTGACGTGTTGTGACTGTAGTTCCTGGACTATCTCTTGGTCTGAGACATTGTTTAAGAATGGTGCGAATACGGTTCCCTTTGTGTTGTTAAGTGAGTCGTGCAGCTTGCAGGTTATTTCGCAAACACCCGGCAACACTTTGGTTTTCAGGAATTTGTCAGATGATTTGTTGATGATTTCTTTGCTGATATGTAGAATAGCTTTGTGAACGATAAAGCACGAGTAGTCGGTTATGGGTTTTTCCTCATTCTTGGCGGAGAGTGTAATGTATTTAGGATTTTCTGGTGTCACTACTGGTAAATCTGGGAATTCGAATAGTGTTTTCATTTGTGGCCTTCTTGTTTTAATTTTTTGGCTAAGACTTAGCGGTGAAATCCTGTTGGCTTCCCGATCGGGAGGCCTCGGGGCCATTGTTATATTATTGTTACTTTATATGAGGGAATGTAACGTTCGCGCTGAGTAGGAAAGAATGTGATAAAGAAGTACAGAGAAGCTTAGCACACGGTAAGCGAATTGTTTTATGACGTCCGTCCGATAGCAGAGTTAGTCGAAGACTGACTATCAAATTAATTACATACCAGGCAAGGAAAATGAGTAGGAAAGAATGTGATAAAGAAGTACAGAGAAGCTTAGCACACGGTAAGCGAATTGTTTTATGACGTCCGTCCGATAGCAGAGTTAGTCGAAGACTGACTATCAAATTAATTACATACCAGGCAAGGAAAATTTTGTGGCAAATGCACTGTCTAGAATAAAGATTGAGGAGGAGTGCAACACCAGGAAGATGAAACTATGTGTACACAGCACAGTAGCAAGGAAGATTCTCAAGGACTTATAAAAATTTTAGAAAAACCATTAAACTTGGCAAAGCGACAGGTTATTTTGATTAAGGATGTCAAAGATGAATTTGAACAGAAGAATATAAGTGGACACATTAGGCTCATAATTAAATACAACAAAACGACTATACAAAAGGCAAAGGAGATTTTAAAAGAATACTTTTTAGATAAACAAATTACAGTATACATGGAAAACGATGCAGATTTCTTGATTTTTCAAGAGGCACATAAAGAAATAATAAACACAAAAACTAAAACAGTGGTAAGAACTATGCAGATTCTGAAAGATATCGAGTCTTATGCAGCTTTTAAAGAATTGATTTTACGGGAACATGAAAAACTTCTTCATCTAGGTATAGAAAAAATGTATAAATTGTTTATAGAAACTCATTACAACCCAAACGCTTTGAAGCTTATTCAAGGCATAATAAACGAATGCGAGATTTGCAACGTAGCAAAACATGAGCATAGAGACACAAAATTCCCAATGAAGACCACACCAGAAGCAGATCACTGTAGGGAAAAATATGTAATTGATATTTATGCAAGCGAAGGCAATACATATTTGACATGTATTGATGTTTATTAAAAATTTATAGCAGTTGAACCTATGAAACGAAAAGATTGGCTAGAATGCAAAAAGGCATTAATAAAAATATTTGGTAATCTGGACAAACCGGAAACGATCAAATTTGACAAAGATGCAGCATTTACGAGCAACGCAATTAAGGATTTTATAACGTCACAAGGAATAAACTATGAAGTTACAACTAGTAAAACAGAAATACGCTAAATAATTTAAAACAAAAATATACAAAAATGGAAAGTATTTTATACAATTATAATTTTGAAATAAAACATTCAACAACACGAGAGAAACTGGCAAACATAATGCTTTACGCAGGTACTCCTCAATTTGATGTACAAAAGAAAAAGGAAAAACGAATTGAAAAACTTAATAAAGGAATAAATGACTATGAAATAGATACAAGATACCAGAAGTGACCAATTATAAAAGGAAAATTAGAAAACCCATTTAAGAAAACTAAGGTAGTTGAACATATAAGTGAAAATCATTATAATCTAGGATATAAGCGAAAAATAACTTTGTATAAATCATCGTTTAAGAAAAAGAAGAAAATTAACAAAAGCAAATATTCGCAGGAATCCTCGGAACAATAATGATGTGGATAATGATTTGTGGTGTCGTACAGGCCCAGGAATTGAGAATAACACCCATTGAACAGGAGAACGGATATCTATTGTTCACGGGCAAAAGCGTACAGAAGATTGAAAAGTTCGAGCATCATTCTTTTGTGGTTAACTTGACCGATATTTACACTAAGCATAAATATTATACTACCAAATTTAACATTACTACAAATACACCGCATTTAAATTAATTGATAAGAAAATTGAACAGGGAAATAAACGGTATAAAAATAATACATAGGCAGAAAAGAGGATTGTTTAACATAGCAGGCACATTTTATAAATATTTATTTGGATCCCTTGATAATAAATGACAGAGAAGAAATTAATAATGAAATAAACATTTTGAAAACTCAAATGATGCAGACTCATGAACTAAATGACATGATAGACATAATAAACAAATGCATAAAGGAAGTAAACACTCTTAATGGCAAATTTAAAAATGAAATAGAAAAATCAATTTACCAATTTGGATTGACTCAGTTTATTGAATACATAGAAGATGTAGAATTAGGAATGCAATTTTGAACTATGATCATTTGGACCAGATTAACTATGGAAATATCTTAGATGTTAAAACTTCTGTTTGGATGAATGAAATTGAAAAAACTATTATTGTTGTCACCCATATTCCAAAAATTAAGAAAAGCTATACAATCACACAAATCGTACCATATCCAAATAATCATGGACGATTAATAAAATTAAAATCAGAGTTAGGATATTACTTAAGAAACAATATTGTTTACGATGAAAATGAAAATAAAATACAAGACGAATGTATCATAAGCATTATGAAACAGCAAGAACTAAATTGCGAAATAAGAGAAATAAACAAAGATCAATTGATTAAATACATTGAACCAAACATCATAGTGACTTGGAATATTTCTGGCCACTTGATAAAAACTGATTGTATCGAAACTAATAATAAAATAATACTCGAGAAAAATAAAATAATTGAAATAATAAATTGTTCAATAGAAATAGGAGAAATAACTTTAAGCTAACTAACAAACTAAACTAGAGATTATCGAACATTTAAAAACAAAAGAATTCATATTCACAGAAACAAGTAACATTTTGAAAAACATTGGAATTGTAATAATCATAATTATAATTATTGCTACACTTTTTATATTTTATGTTATTTATAAGTATAAGAAAATGCCACGACAGTTAGTTGTCAAATATTTTAAAACCCCAAACCAAGAAAACATTGAAATACAAACACCACCCCCACTACAAACTTTATACGCTAGCTTATAAGCATATAAAAAAAATCCCAACGTTTTCTTCGGTGTGCCGAAGATTACAGACACTTTTCGCAGTTGTTTCTGCCGTAAATCACATGAACGGTGCTGGTCAGTTAATAGGGCCGATTTCTATTTGTATGACAGCTATATATTTAGCACAAACGCGTATATTTATGTAGAAAACGTGTTGGCCGAGTTTTGAAGAGATCAGTCAATAAATGTGCGAGTTATTCCCTAAACCGATTTAGGTTCGTATGGCAGCTATAAGATATAGTGATCCGATCCGGCCGATTCAAACTAGTGTACTACCTAGGTAAAAAAAAAAAACAGAGGACAGATTTCAATCAAAGTGTGGAGGAGTGACATAATCACAATCATGTCTTATATTTTTTATCCTAATATTTTTCCTCATTGTAAATCATTATTCAGCGACATTTGATCGTTTGAACATACTTGAACAAACCAAGGGCATTGCTTCTCAGCGACATTTGGCCACTTTAATGTAAACAGATCAAAGGCAGCTGGACTTAGCCGATATTGTAAGCAATAGCAAGTACGCTAATACACTTATTTTTAATGATCAAATTTCTTTTTAACTGAGAGCTGTTCTCAATTATTGAGCAATACGCTCTTTTATATATTGTACCACTGAGACTACTTAGCATCAGTTTTAAAACATAAGTTTCAGTCTTAAGCCGCAGACCAAATAGAATAGACAGCCTTTTTTTAAAAGAAACAAGAATTATTAAACATTTATAAAATAAATAAAATTGTCTTTTTTATTTCGGGCTGACTCACAAAAAATACTCCTGATAATTTGAGGAGCTCAAAATTTATTGATAAAGTAAAATATCATTAAATTTAAGTATATGTCGCCCGTTCAATAACCAATGGGCGAGTCCACTTCATATGGTCAGCAAAAAAGATGGCGGCTGGCGGTCTTGTGGTGACTATCGCAAATTAAACGCTGTAACAGTGCCTGACCGTTACCCTATTGCCCACATCCACGACTTCTCGGAACAACTGCACGGGAAAAAAGTATTCACAACACTCGACTTGGTGAAGGCTTACTAGCAAATTCCTAATGCAGAAGAAGACATTCCAAAAACTGGTATTTGTACACCGTTTGGACTCATTGAATTTTTGTACATCAAAGTCAAAAAGATGCCACTAAGGCCTTTAAGAGATTTATCGACAATATTTATCGTGTCATCGAATTCGTCTATAGCTACATTGACGACGTCCTAATCATGTCCAGCACTCTCGAAGAACATGAAAAACATCTCCGCACCGTCTTGAGCTACATCATCAATGCACACGGCATAAAACCACCTAGCCATAGAGTCGACGCTATCCAGACCTATTCTAGGCCTTCAACTATTTTGTGTTTCTGTGAACCGGCTGAAACCTGCATTTTTGGTCAAATCTGACGCCAAACAGTATTCGCGAACACCACAGAACCTCGGACTTACTTAAGTTAAAGTGCCGTGATAGCCCAAAAGTTGTCAAGCCGCAAATCCAACTGTATAGTCGCGTGATTTAGGCGTGAGCCAAATCGAGGCACCATTCTGACTTGGAAATGATCCGGGCGGACTCGGCGAGTGTGTTCGGCGGAAATCGCAACGCAGGACACGACAGCTAACAAATCGCGCAATACCGCACATATCTAGACGAGGATCACGAGAGCCAGATTTGAGGCCGGCGTGAGCCAAACTATTAGTCTCGAATGGGACAAGCAGGAGATCCTGGCAGACGCCAGGTCGTAGGCTGACCAGAACACTCGCAGCGCTTTTCGGCGTGACCCAGGCGGGGAAGATCTAGGCGAAAACGACGAAATTTGTGAGAGGAACCTCCAACAAGAGAACCTCATAGGAAGTTGTATAAATACAATAAGCAAAGCCGAGAAGGCACGAAATAAAATTTGTGAATCGAAAATAAATCAGCGTTATTATTCAAGACTACAAGATTACAACAAGTTATAAATTTGTCGTACCGAGCCCACAGAAAACGGCCGAGCAGCCCAGCTTATAACCGGCGAGCTGAAAGGTTCGTTACTGTGTTGACCATTAACTTGAGCACCACTACAAGAAAACCAAGCCCTTTTACAATTTACTTAGAATCTGAGTGAATAGTTATCTCCCCTGTCCGTTATATCTTTCTAGCGCTAATGGTACACGATATTTTAAGTTCAGAGAACACTAAATTCAGACAAGGGATAGAAAAATGTTCTAGAAAAACATATCTTCATTGATTTCTAAATAATTTCAGCAAACACTTAAGAAGGACAATATAAGTTTCAACAATTATTGTATAAGTTAACACCACAAATTACTTCGTTCCTAAGCAGTGCCCTACACGTGCACTCGTAAGCGTGGAGTAACCTGCTGAATTAGCGTCTGGCCAACATCCGCCATAAGCCACGCGCTGCACCTGCACTTTCCGCCGAAAACACTTCTTGGAAGAATTGAGCAACTTACAGCGATCAGCGTTCTCACCGACTCAGGAAGTTACAACACCAGAAGCCGACGGCACAGCCAATGCCTCTGCCAGCAAGTCTGGTATAAGTAGGGATTTATTAGGTAGAATAAGTTCAGTTTTTGATCAGTCTTAAATTGATAGTCTTAAGGCAACACTGCTTTTGTTAACAATAAAATTATTTTTTTATAAACGAAATAAAAGTCTCGTTTAATTGGCGCCCAACGTGGGGCTCCTTCGCGTATCCTTCGGCAAAAATATCCTTCGATTAAAATCCGCGTGTGTCACTAGCCAGCGCCTCAAGCAGCCGCACAGAGCTAGTTGTGTTAAGAAACCATAGCAAGTGTTAGTGAACATAAGAGAAAAAATAAATCTCTTAGTGCTAAAAACAAAAAATCTAACCACCATAGTGTTAGTGCTATAATAAACAAAAATATTATTTCTCTTAGCCAGCGCCTCAAGTAGCCGCACAGAGCTAGAGAAAAATAAAAATCTAACCATAGAAGTTAGTATAAAAAAAAAACAAAAACCAAGAAAAACCTCCCATCAAAGGACTGACGTAGCCGCACAAGGAGAAGACACAAAGACGACACAGAATCCGAACTAGCGCCTTAAGAAGCCGCACCGGAGTGCCAGACGACACACAGGAAAGAAGGAAACAAAGCGAAGAAGGAATACCAGGGAGCCCAGTGACAGAAACCCGAAGGAAGTATCAACGTCTGTCAAGATCCGATCGCAGACACCGTCGCGGAAGTGTTGCAGCCAGGTACCAGAGTAGCGGACAGCAAAAAGGAGAAATACCACTCAACCGGCAACGGCATGTTGATCTTCATAATGTAAGTCAAGATCCAGCAATTTCAATAATAAGTTTTAATAATAAATAGAAAATTAGGAAAAGGAAAATTAGGAAAGAAAAGAAAAGAAAATTTAATTTGGAAAAAAAATTTTAATTAAAATAAAAAATAATAATAATATCAACGTTCACAAAGAAAAATAACCTTATTAAGAAAAAAAAGATCAACTCAAGAAAAAATTTTAAAGATTCACATTCATACAGAAAATTTTGAAGGAAAAAATTTTTAATTTTAAACAAAAGAAAGAAATATATCATAAGAAAAAAAGAAAAGAGAAAATCAATTAAAAGATAAGAAATTAATATCGAAAAGAAAAAAAAAGCAATTTAAAAACATTTTTATAATGTTAAGTTCTAAAAAGGAAATCTTTCAAATATTAAACTATTGCATACATACATACCCATATATTTTTTCTATCATTAACCTGAGAAATCATTTAAAATGGCAAATCCAAATAACCTTATTAGGCCCCCTGTGCTTAATCAATCCTCCACACAATTGTCCGTAACAGAGTTAACATCTCTCATAACCGAACAAGTAGAAGCAGCAATATCTAGGGCATTACCAAACATAAGAACCACTCAATATGAAGATCAGCCAGTTAACGTAAGCCCAGCTAATATAAATGAGTTAGACAAAATTCCAGACGTAGTAAGAGCATTACGCGAGTTTTCGGGACAACCAGGCGAGTTTAGTTCTTGGAGAAAAAGTGTAGAGAGAATTCTGAATATTTATAAACCAATTCAGGGTACACCAAAGTACTATGGCATCTTGAGCGTTGTCCGCAACAAGGTCGTCGGAAACGCTGATGCAATTTTAGAATCATATAACACACCGCTGAACTGGACAGCAATTTCAAAGTGTCTAACAGAACACTATGCTGATAAACGCGACACGCGTACATTGGAATATCAAATGACCGCGCTCGTACAAGGTAGTCAGACTGTGTCTGAATTTTATCAAAAGGTTTACTCACACCTCTCATTGATTTTAAACAAAATATCAAGCATAGAAATGGGTCGAGAAGCACTCGAATTAATGACAGAGACATATAGGGACAAAGCCCTTGACACATTCATAAGAGGTCTCAACGGTGATCTTCCCAGACTATTGGGCACAGTACAACCGAAAGACCTACCTCAAGCTCTTCAGCTTTGTGAGAAACTTGAGAATCAAAAATTCCGCACTAATTATGCAATTAATGCACAAAACACTTCAAGACGAATTGGAGTACCGGCTCCACCCCTTCCACCACGTAAAATCATGCAGCCACCACATATGCCAATCTTTAGGCAACCATTCTATCCACATTTGGCACACGTGCCACGACCAACACCTATATCATATTACCAACAACACAACGGAAATAATTTTGCTCGTCCGAATGGACACTTGCCACCACATCATTTTATGGCACCAAAACCTTTGCCTAGACCCGAGCCAATGGAAATTGACTCCACCATGCAAACTCGTAGGGTAAACTATATGAACAGACCTATGGGAAATAATAATTTCCAAGGTAAAAGACCACCACCAATACAAAACAGACAGGTTGACGACAAAAGACAGAGAATGTTCCACATGCAAGCCATTGGAGAAAATGCATTTATGGAACAACAACATGACGATACCACACAATATTTAACAGACCACAGCGAACAAGACGCATACAATACAGAAATACCACAGGAATACCTAGACAATTATGGCGAGGGAAAGTCCCAGCTCATGGAAGAACCAATTACATTCACGGATATTAATTTTTTAGAATGAGTCATTCTTCATTACCCTACATAGAAAGTAGAACAAGTAATGGAGAAATGATAAAAATACTAATAGATACAGGATCAAACAAGAACTACATTCAACCAAGATTAGTTAGGAAAGAAATTCCTAACGAATGTCCATTTACAGTTAATTCAGTAGGTGGGAAAATCCAGATAACCCATCATACCTTTGCAAACCCCTTCGGTCTCCAAGATACCGACATAAAATTCTTTATCTTACCATCGTTAAAATCATTTGATGCCTTAATTGGCAACGACACTCTAAAAACCCTTCAAGCTAAAATTAATATGGAAAAAAATTACATAAGCATTAGGAATCAGATAAAAATTCAAATAAAACAAAAATTTTCACAAGAAGTGAACTCAATAGATATTAGATTGGACCATGCATCAGAAGCCCAAAAGGCTAAGATGAACACAATTATTTCGAAGTTCAAAGATCTATTCGGTGAGCCTAATAAAAAGCTAAAGTTTTCCACAACAGTTGTAGGAGAAATCCGAACAACACATCAAGACCCGGTATACTCTAGGTACTATCCGTACCCAGAAGCCCTCAAACCAGTTGTTGAAAAACAACTTTCGGAACTCTTAGCTGATGGCATTATAAGACCATCCAGATCACCTTACAATTCACCAATTTGGGTAGTCCCAAAAAAGATGGACGCTTCCAAAGAAAGGAAGTACAGAATCGTCATAGATTATAGAAAATTGAACTCCATAACAATAGCCTATAGATATCCCATTCCAGATATCAATGTAGTATTGGCTCAATTAGGAAAAAATAAATTCTTCTCAGTTCTGGACTTAAAAAGCGGCTTTCATCAGATTCCGTTAAAGGAATCCGACATTGAAAAGACTGCGTTTTCGGTAAACAGTGGTAAATTTGAATTTACACGTTTGCCCTTTGGACTGAAAAATGCTCCAGCAATTTTCCAGACGGCTCTAGATGATATATTGAGAGAGCATCTCGGAAAAAAATGCTTCGTCTATATAGACGATATAATAATATTCAGTCAATCCGAAGAACAGCATTTCAGAGACATTGAAGACATCTTCCTAACATTAAAACAAGCCAATATGACAGTTCAACTCGATAAATGCGAGTTCCTTAAAAAAGAAGTGGAATTTTTGGGTTTTATAGTTTCGGCAGACGGTTTGAAAACAAACCCAAATAAAGTAAAATCAATAGTAGAATTTCCAGCGCCTAAAACGCTCAAAGATTTGCGCTCATTCTTAGGCCTATCAGGGTATTATCGTCGGTTTATAACAGACTACGCTAAGTTAGCGAAACCCCTGACAGCCCTTCTTAGAGGGGAAGGAGGACGATTGTCTAGACACAAATCGCACAAAACTTTGATTTCGCTCGATAAAACAGCAATAGATGCATTCAACAAAATTAAAGCAACACTAGCCTCGGAAGACGTCGTATTAGCATACCCGGATCCAAACAAAGAATACGAACTTACAACAGACGCATCAGATCATGCGATAGGAGCAGTCCTATCACAAAACAACAGGCCAATTACATTCATATCTCGCACCCTTAGTAAAACAGAAGAACATTACGCTACAAATGAAAAGGAGATGCTTGCCATCATATGGTCTCTAAATAATCTTAGAAACTACCTCTATGGGTCAGCCAAAGTAAATATTTATACCGACCATCAACCTCTAACGTATGCTCTTAGCCACAAAAATCACAACAGTAAAATGAAAAGATGGAAGTCCATATTGGAAGAATATAATTACGAACTGAAATATAAGCCAGGAACAACAAATGTCGTTGCTGATGCACTCAGTAGACCTCCACGAGGCGAAATAAATTCATTATCTGGTACAGTCCATAGTGGCGAAAGTTCGTCTGACAATTTAATTCAGATTGCGAACGAACCGATAAACGTATTTAAAAATCAACTATTCTTGAAAATAGATGAGACCCCGTCATATAAATTTGATATAGTTTTTCCTACTTACCATAGACACACAGTTACCGAACAGAGTTTTGACAAAGAAAAACTCATACAGATCTTGAAGGCAAGACTGAATCCCTTAGTAATAAACGGTGTTCATTGCGAAGAAAGAACACTAGGCCAAATTCAGGAAATATATCCAATACACTTCAGTTCTTATAGGATTCGATTCTCCAGTAAAATGGTTACAGACCTTACCGACTGTACAGCTCAAGAAGAAGTCATCATTAATGAGCACAAACGCGCGCATAGGAATAGTGTAGAAAACAAAGAACAAATTTTACAAAAATACTATTTTCCTCAGATGCGGGCAAAGATAGAAAAAGTTATCAAAGAATGTAGAATATGCAAAGAACAAAAGTATGAGAGACATCCAAATAAGCCCATGTTGCAAAGTACTCCTATACCACAATACCCAGGACAAATAATACATATCGACTTATACCTTACAAACAAACAAACCATACTAACTGCAATCGACAAATATTCAAAATTTGCCCAGGTAAAAATCGTAAACTCAAGAGCATCTCAAGACGTGAAACAACCGCTCAAAGAGATTTTGCTAAATTTTGGCGTTCCCGAAAATGTTGTGATTGATAACGAAAAATCTCTAAGCTCAGGTCCGATTCTACACATGCTTGAAGATCAGTTCAAAATTAAAGTCTACAAGACACCCCCATACAATAGCTCAGCCAACGGTCAGGTCGAACGATTTCATTCGACATTAACAGAAATAATGAGATGCATAAAAGCAGAAAGAATTCATACCTCATTTACCGACCTTCTCGAAAGATCAATTTTCAATTATAATTATTCAATACATTCCACAACAAAAAGAAAACCAGTAGATTTATTCTTTGGTAGAAAGGTAGCAAATGTCCCAGAATTATTGAAATTAGAAAGATCAAATACAGCTAATCAAATAGAGAAAAAACAACAACAAGATTTAGATTACCACAACAAAAGCAAGCAGTTAATAAAACAATATACCCCAGGAGATAAAATATTTGTAAAAATTAATAAAAGATTAGGAACCAAATTGTCTCCCCAATTTAAAGAAGAAATAGTAAAGGAAGACAAGAACACTACAGTAGTAACAGAATCTGGTAGAACTATCTATAAAGGTCTCATACGCAATTAACTTTTCCAGAAGCATATTCGTTGCTTGTGCAGCAGACGTCCAGGTAATGGACTATTCAAACTCCGAGACTATTACCATGACTACTGGACTAGCCAAAGTCCAAAACGACACCTACAGAATTGTACACGTAATAAACCTTGACGAATATCAAAAGACACTGGACTTCATTAATTCAACATTCAGAAAAAGCATTAGTCCGTCCGATGCAATACACCCATACATTGAAGAAGAGATTCATGGGACTCAGCACATGCTGGACAACCTAAAAATCAAAAATAAAAGAAAAAGACATATAGATGCCTTAGGAGCCACTTGGAAGTGGATAGCGGGTTCCCCAGACTTTAGCGACTTTGAAATAATAAAGGAAAAGATTAATAATGCACTTCAAAATAATAATAATCAAGTCATAATAAACAGGTTAATGATTGAAAAGATAAATAATATAACTAAAAAACTAGAATACATGTCAAACGGAATAGGGTATGAAAAAAAAAATACACAAAGAGACATAAACATAATTATATCTTATCAGATAAAAATATTAAAAGAAGAAGTAACAAATTTAGAACATGCCATCCAATGGGCAAAAGCGGATATAAATAATCCAAGTATATTAAGCAATAAAGAAATTAAGAAAATAATTGAAATAATCGAAAAAGATAAAATTCCATTTATAAACCTTGAAGACGCTATGCAAATTGCCGACGTCAATATTGCCAGTTCAGGCTCAACCTTAATTTACATTATAAAAATTCCAATGACAGAAATTGAAATATGCGAAAAATTATTAATAAGACCGATAAAGAAAGGAAATATTGTAAACAAAATCGAAAACGAAAATATAATTAGATGTAAGAATAAGATTTTCATTGAAAAAAATATTTGCAAAACATACAACCAAGTAAATTTGTGTAGACATAAAGATATAATAGACATAAGTAACACTAGTTGCATACCAAACTTAGTAAAAGGCAAATTGGCTACGTGCACGAAGATAAATAATCAACACATCCCCAATATCGAGATAATTCAACCCGGCGTGATGATATTAAATCAGTTCAAAGGAATGGCAAAATTCGACAACGAGCCCATAGAGCTAAATGGGACTTATGTCATCAAGTACTCCAATAGCACAGTAGAGATCAACGGTGAAAAATATGCGGCCGATATTCATGTGGACTACAAACCACTGCCAGCGATTCTCCAGCCAGAAGAAACCCTGAAAAAATACGAAGAAATACTAACACTGGAGATGATGAAAGAGCTACACGTCAACAACACCCATGCTATCAGCCTATTAAAGACGTCATCCCACATCAATGACGGAATCATCATATTGGCAATATTACTGATTCTGGGTGCACTTCTAATAAGGCACCTTACAAAGCGAAAGACGACAGAATTCAGCCCAGCCCCTATCGACCGAGGACGTTCGAATTTAAAGGAGGAAGAGTTAACACCACAAATTACTTCGTTCCCAAGCAGTGCCCTACACGTGCACTCGTAAGCGTGGAGTAACCTGCTGAATTAGCGTCTGGCCAACATCCGCCATAAGCCACGCGCTGCACCTGCACTTTCCGCCGAAAACACTTCTTGGAAGAATTGAGCAACTTACAGCGATCAGCGTTCTCACCGACTCAGGAAGTTACAACACCAGAAGCCGACGGCACAGCCAATGCCTCTGCCAGCAAGTCTGGTATAAGTAGGGATTTATTAGGTAGAATAAGTTCAGTTTTTGATCAGTCTTAAATTGATAGTCTTAAGGCAACACTGCTTTTGTCAACAATAAAATTATTTTTTTATAAACGAAATAAAAGTCTCGTTTAATTGGCGCCCAACGTGGGGCTCCTTCGCGTATCCTTCGGCAAAAATATCCTTCGATTAAAATCCGCGTGTGTCACTAGCCAGCGCCTCAAGCAGCCGCACAGAGCTAGTTGTGTTAAGAAACCATAGCAAGTGTTAGTGAACATAAGAGAAAAAATAAATCTCTTAGTGCTAAAAACAAAAAATCTAACCACCATAGTGTTAGTGCTATAATAAACAAAAATATTATTTCTCTTAGCCAGCGCCTCAAGTAGCCGCACAGAGCTAGAGAAAAATAAAAATCTAACCATAGAAGTTAGTATAAAAAAAAAACAAAAACCAAGAAAAACCTCCCATCAAAGGACTGACGTAGCCGCACAAGGAGAAGACACAAAGACGACACAGAATCCGAACTAGCGCCTTAAGAAGCCGCACCGGAGTGCCAGACGACACACAGGAAAGAAGGAAACAAAGCGAAGAAGGAATACCAGGGAGCCCAGTGACAGAAACCCGAAGGAAGTATCAACGTCTGTCAAGATCCGATCGCAGACACCGTCGCGGAAGTGTTGCAGCCAGGTACCAGAGTAGCGGACAGCAAAAAGGAGAAATACCACTCAACCGGCAACGGCATGTTGATCTTCATAATGTAAGTCAAGATCCAGCAATTTCAATAATAAGTTTTAATAATAAATAGAAAATTAGGAAAAGGAAAATTAGGAAAGAAAAGAAAAGAAAATTTAATTTGGAAAAAAAATTTTAATTAAAATAAAAATA
>JBAMCM010000045.1:0-156742 GCA_037075145.1 Scaptodrosophila latifasciaeformis
AACAGACCCTTCAAGGGTCGCATGCCTAAAAAGAAGAAGAAGAAGAAGAGAGATAAATTCACTCTTCCAATTGCCCAGTGTCACCAACTCAAATAGTCAACAATTAAGAAGTCTGATTGATAATGCTACAGCTCTGTATAACTCTATCAAGTCAATTGGAAGCGAATCTCAAATCGCACAAGCCAATGGCTCGCTGGGAACGTGCAATGATATCAATGTCATCAGCGTACCCCAGCAGCTGGACCGACTTGTGGAAGATAGTGCCTTCCGTGTTGATATTAGCCCGTCGCACTATTTGCTCCAGTACGAGATTGAAAAAATCGCATGACAGCGCGTCTCCTTGCCGAAATCCGGTGCATGTTTCAAATGGCTCCGAGGTTCTTGAGCCGAACTGCACGGTGCATCGAGTATTGTTGAGCGTGGCTCGACACAGCCGGATCAGTTTTGCCGGGATCCTGAATTCGGCCATCGCACTAAACAGTTCCCTGCGGTGAATGCTGTCATATGCGGCTTTGAAGTCGATGAAAAGGTGGTGAGTATCGACCTGAAACTCGCTGGTCTTTTCCAGGATTTGCCTTAATGTGAAGATTTGGTACCTGCCGATTAGCGCGTTGCAAAAAGGCTTTAGACGCTCACATAGTATGCTGGATAGGATCTTGTAGGCGACATTGAGCAGGGATATACCTCGGTAGTTCTTGCAGGAGGTAGGATCGCCTTTTTTTGTGGATGGGGCAAATAGAGCTGGTATTCCAGTCATCGGGCATGCATTCGTCCTCCCAGATTCTACAAATGATCTGGTGCATGCTCCCTATCAGAACATCGCCTCCGGCTTTGAAGAGCTCTGATGGAATCCCATCTGAGCCTGAGGCCTTGTTGTTTTTCAGTTTTTTGACAGCTGTGCCGATTTCTTCAATGCTGGGACGGGGGACGACTTCATCGGCCGGAGGTGGGTTCTCTTCGTCCACTACCACTCTCTCTTCTTCATGCTCGTTAAGCAGCTGCTGGAAATGCTGCTTAAAAATATCCACTATGCCCTGCGGGTCGGTGACAAGGTCATTCTCGCAATTTCGAAGAGCCTGGGTGCCATGTTTAAAGCCCGCCGCAAGACTTTTGGCTTTCTTATAAAATGTTCTTATCTGATTTTTGTCCCTGGCCTCTTCGATATTTTTGAGCTGGGAGGCTGCGAAAGCTCTCTTTTTTCGCCGCAGCGTATTTTTTTCCTCCCTTCTTCTGGCTCGGTATTCCTCACGTGCTGACCTTGTTTTCCTTTGCAGCGCCTTTTGGTACGCCTCATCGGTTGCTCTTTTCTTCCGTTCACACTCGTCATCATACCACGGGTTTCTAGTCGGGGCTGGTTGGTAACCCATCGTGGCTTCGGCTACTTCTTGGATGGCAGAGCGGCAATGGAGCCACATGCTGTTAACGTTTGTGTCCGACGTAGGCATACTCGCGAGTCGTTCGCTCAGACGCTCCTTGTAGTCTCTGGCGATCTTGGGGGCTGGTGCAGCTTTCGCACATTGGACAATCGGGCTCTGAATCTCGCTGCTATCAGAAAGTGGTCAGAGCCGACGTTTGCCCCTCTGAATGTTCGCACATCCAGGATATTTGATGCATGCCTTGCGTCAATGAGCACGTGATCGATTTGGTTGGTGGTTCGACCATCCGGAGACTGCCAGGTTGCTGTGTGGATGCGTTTGCGAGGGAATATTATGTGCTGCTTATCACCGTATTATGAGCTGTCGCAAAGTCCGTAAGTCGAAAGCCGTTGTCTGTTGTTGTGTCGTGGATGCTGTGCTTTCCGACTACTCCTCCGAAGATGTTTTCTTTACCGATTTTGGCGTTGAAGTCCCCGAGCACGATTTTGATGTCGTACTCTGGACAGGCTCCGTAGGCGTTGTCCAAGAGGTCGTAGAACTCCTCTTTGATGGGCTCTTCAGCGTCATCGGTAGGGGCGTGTGCACAAATGAGGTTTTTTTTTTTTTTTTTTTTTTTTTTTTGATTGGCTGACTTTGTGTGTGTTTTTATTTTTTTAATTAGAGCTTAGGCTAGGGGTAGAATACAATACAATAGAAGATGAAGGGAGTGAAATATTAATATACACAATACAAAAAAAAATTAGGGGAGGGGGTGATGAGGAGACGATCTGCACCCGCGGGACCACCTTGTAGGTATTACATCACGAGGCAAATGCAAAGAACTCGATCTCAAGGTCGGCCCGTCCGGAGGTTGTCCTTACGCCGTAGCTCCTTCATGATCTCAGAAGCCATGTTGCTCGTCGCCTGCCAATTCGCCTCACTGTGGAGCATGAGGTCCACCAGGGTATCCGCTGTCAGGTTGTCCACATCCAGAATTCGTTTAAGCTCTCCTCTCTGTCTACTGAATAAGGGACAGACGAAGAAAGCATGCTCTGCGTCCTCTATGACGCTCTCGCAGGTGTCGCAAAAGGGGTCATCCGCGTGCTTAAACCTGTAAAGATATGATTTGAAGCAGCCATGACCCGATAAAATCTGCGTCAGGTAGAAGTTGGTCTGTCCATGTCTTCTTGACATCCAGGTCCTTAGGTTGGGAATAAGTCTTCTTGTCCATCTGCCGTTACCTGATTGGCTCCATCTCGTCTGCCACTGGGCTAGGGTGCTTTCTCGTTGCGGAGTTCTAGGTTCTCTACCGGGAAGTCTCTCTTCTGCCAAGAGATCCAGCGGAATCATGCCTGCGATGACCAGCGCAGCATCCTCCGAGACTGTGCGAAAGCAGCTCGCTACCCTAAGGGCGCATCTCCGGTAGGTGCCCCTACATCCTCTACTATAGGATGGTACCTTCATGGCCGGCGCCCATATCTCCGAGCCATATAGCATGATCGATACCACAGTGGATGCGATTATTCGTCTGCTTCTTTGCTTTGGTCCTCCCGTGTTGGCCATTATGCGACTTATGGCTGTAGCGGCTTTGGCTGCCTTATTGCTGGTGTACTCCAGATGGGCTTTAAAGGAGAGTCTGCCGTCCAGCATTATCCCCAAGTATTTTATTGCTGGCTGGGTGCAAATATTTGTTCCTCCGACTCTTATAGTGGCGGTTTCGACCCTCTTCCTGCTGCTAATCAGGACGGGCTCGGTTTTATGCTCGGCTAAGGTCAGACCCATTGATGACAGCCAATTGATTACTGCTTCAATTGATATGTTGCAAATCTCGGTGGCCTGGTGTATATGCTTGGCCACACATACCAGTGCAACGTCATCCGCAAATCCAATAGTTTTGCAGTTCTCCGGTAGATCTAGTTCCAGGATGCCGTTATACATAGCATTCCAGAGGATCGGGCCTAGAACCGAGCCTTGATGGACTCCTCCGGTTATTGGGTACTCCTTCTCTCCGCTTGCGGTGTCGTAAACCAACCGTCTATCCACAAAGTAACTCCTAATAGTGTCTGTGAGATATGCGGGCACCTCCAGGTTGACCAGTGCGTCAATAGTTTTTTGCCAGTTCGCGGAGTTAAACGCATTCTTTATGTCCAGGGTACAGACCAGGCAGTATTTTTTAGCGCCACCAGCCCATCTTGTGCCTTGGATGGCTTCGGAGGCTATTTTAACTACCTCGTTAATAGCGTCTGTAGTGCTTCTTTTTTTCCGGAATCCAAATTGTAGATTGGAGAGTCCCCCTCTTGTCTCCAACTCATTCTCCAGTCTGCTGCCGATGATCTTTTCTAACAGTTTCCCCACCGTATCCAGGAGGCAAATGGGTCGATAAGACGATGGGTCGTCTACTTTTTTCCCTGGTTTTGGGATTAATACCAGCCTTTGCGTCTTCCATCTCTGGGGTATGGTCCTCTCACTTAGGCATTTGTTGAAGCAGTCGACGAATACTTGAGGGTGAGCTGCTATTGCTATTTTCAGGGCTGTGTTGGGTATACCATCTGGGCCTGGCGCCTTATCAGGCTTAATCCTTGCGGCTAACTCTAAGACCTCCTCCAAGCTTGTATGGATTATGTCTCCGTCTTGAGTCGCTAGCTCATGGAGAGATGGTGGACTTAGGGGCAGTTGCTGAGGGAATAGAGCACGCACTATACTATCCAGTTGAATCGCGTCTGAGGGTACTGGCTGCCTGGCAAGCTTTCCCATGACCAACTTGTACGCTCCTCCGAATGGCTGTGCATCTGCAGCCACGCACAAATCCTGGAAGCACCGTAACTTGCTGCGCTTGATGGCCTGCTTGAGAATCTTACGCATTCTGCGAAAGGCAATTATTTCTGCCTGGAATTCAGTAGTACCCCTTTTCCTCTGGCACTTGCGTCTCGCCGCGCAGCAGTCCGCTCTAGCTTTGGCGATCTCTTCATTCCACCAAGGGGCTGGTCTGTGGGATCTGCCACCGCTATGAGACTTGGCCATAGCTTGGTCACAGGCCATTTTAATGGCTGCATGGAGGGAGTTAGCAGCTGAGTTGGCATTCCCGTCAGCTTGTAGTCCGCCAAGAGAGTCCAGGAACTTCATTCTGTCCAGAGTGAGCACTTTGTAACCTGGACGACTGTGAATACGCTGTATTGGGTGCCTTGCTTCCTGGGATACTCTAGTGAGGATCGCTATGTGATCACTATGAGTGTAGATCCTGGGTACCGTCCATGTGGCTTCTTTAGCAATTGAGGCGCTCACAAACGTGAGGTCAATGATTGATTCACGGCCAGCTTTGCTGTAGGTAGGAGTTAAGCCGTCGTTGAGCAGGCAGATGTTTAGGCGGGCGAAAACTTCCAATAGTAGCGATCCTCTCGGATTCATTTTCTTACTACCCCATTCTGTGGCCCAAGCATTGAAGTCGCCGGCTATGATAACGGGGGTACGGTCTCTACAGTCATCCGCGATTACTTCGAGTATTGCTTCATACTCATTGAGGGGCACTCTGGGTGCAATGTAGCAGCTATAGACAGTAATATTGCCACACTTTGCGCGGGTGAATCCAGTTTTAGCCAGTCTATCAGTGAGTTGGATTGGTGGGCTACCGCAGCTCCAGATAGCGGCACCGCCATCCAGGCTCTGCTGCCATACTGCATCCTCCTTACAGCGATACGGTTCGCTCAATATGGCGATATCTGCGGACACATCCCTCACGGACTGAGAGAAAAGATCCTGTGCCGCTCGACAGTGGTTTAGGTTTAGTTGGAGAAACCTAATTTTGACCCATTTTAACAGCCTTCTGGTAGTGAGGACAGGCCCTGCTCAGCGAATGGTGCCCGGGTTCCGGATCTCCGTGCCTGGTGCAGAGGATGCACGCTGGGTTTCCCTTACAATTTTTTGCTGCGTGGGCTTGATCTCCGCAGTTGAAGCATTGCTTACTAGCGTCGTATCTGCTTCTACAGCGCGCTGCAATGTGGCCGAAACCTAGACATTTAAAGCATCGCCGCGGCTCCGTCTTTTGCCTTAGTCTGCAGATAGCCCAACCAATGCGAACCTTGCCTAGCTTTAGCAAGGCCTCTGCGGTATCCTTTGTGAGCACCATAGTGGCAACTTGTGTGCCACTAAATGATGGACGTAGTTTCACATTGACTTCTGGGCCTAGCTTAGAGCCCACCTGGTTGGAGTTGGCTTCTAGTACTTCCCCGCTGGTTGTGTCCGCCGAAATGTCTCTTATTTCCAGCACTGCCTTGTCTGAGATCGATTTGACTTCGGCTCGGTCTCCCAGCACTTGTTGCACGGCCATCTGTAGCCGAGTGGTAGCTTCGTCTGCTGCCTTGGTCATTCGTATGACAAGTTCGCCCGCTGCAGTTTTCCTGATTCCGCTTACGCACTCCTTGTAAGCTTGGAGACTGGCATCTGAGGTCACTGTTTGTAGCACTTCAGCATACGATTTAGTGTCTTTACATTTAACCATGACCGCATCTGTTCTTTTCTTTTGCCTGGGTGCCGGCTTCATGCGTGCCTTGACCACTTGCCATTGGTTATTTGCCTTATTTGCAGAATTCTCCACAAGTACCTCGCATGCTACTTCTGGGACCGGAATATTATTGGTCTTATTCCTCGATTCAAGGCCTCCTCGTTGATGATTATACTTTTGCGCGGATCCTCCTTGATTGGTATTGGGTACGGCAATTTGGTTAACCGACTTCTTGGCTTTTACCCGATTTACCCAGACTCCTATGGATGGCGTTGTCTGGGTTGTGCCTTCTGAAAGACTCATAGGTACCGCGATTTGAGGCGTGGTCTGCGATTCAGCAGTTCTACAGTTAATCCTTTTTCCATCGGCTGTCCCACAGGTCGAACAGACAACCGGACTAGAAGCTCTCTTCTCCAGGATTTCGCTAACCGCCATCTGAATTTTTTTCATTCGTGCTAGAGAGTCCTTCATTACAATAGTGACGTGACGCACCACAGGTCTCTTCTCATTTACCATGTAAATTAGATCATTTAGGATCGAACCGAGCTCTTTCATTTGATCCCAACATGATCCATCGGGCTTCGACTTCTTCGGAGGGGTTTTGCGCGCCAAATTAGAGGGACTATAACTTTCTCTAGCTCTCTTTGGTGTCACTGAATTAGGGGATATGCCTTGAAGCGAGGGTGCAATTTTTTCTGGAACTACTAATGTGGCTGTTGCACGGGTTGGGGACGCCGAGGGAGGGGTTCTTGGCATTTTTGCCGACTTTGCAAATGCATCCAATACTTCACATCTTTGTTGGAGTTGGTTTGAGGGAGTATCAGTCTCCCGCGGTGGCCGGGAATTTCTTCCTGACATTTGACCGATGGAGGTTTTACCGCCCCGACTCGGTCACCAGAGCCTCTTTTTGGCACCACCGCAGTGGGGAGGTTGGTTATTAATCAGGTCCGTGACTTTTGCCTAGTAATGACTGATTCCCACCAAAACGACTTCGGATTCAATTCCAGCCTGAAAGTATGCTTCGGCTGGATCTTGTACTAGGTGCAACTCGGTATGCAACTCGGCTGATAATTGGTTTGAGACTAGGATGGTGGGGAACTTCGCTGGTATATTAAAGCTTATTTATACTAAGCTTAAATACGTAAGTGGGGCTCGATCAACACTATCTAATGCCAGCTGATTGGGACTATCTTAGTCAACACTGCTCAGTGACTTTTAGAAATTTGCGTAGAGGGAGGCAAAAGAAAAACTCTTTTATCTCTTCTACCCAAATTGGCGGGAAATGTTGAGTGAAAACTTAACGCACTCACCTCCCCCTTCTCAGGGGCCACCGGTGCTCCGAGGGGGTAGAGTCGTAGCAGTCAACTAGATGCGACCGCGTCCAAATCTCTGGTAAGCAGTAGACCCTGTTTAGGCAGTTTAATGAATATCGACAATAAATTTTGCAGATATCGCGACAAAACAGGAAAATTTCTGCAGCGCGGGACAAACACGTCTTCTTGCCTCAACTTTCACTCAACTTCCACAAATGAGGCTTATGTTATAGAATCTGCCTTGAATGCGGATCACAGCTAGGCGATCGCTTATTGGCTTAAAGTCGATTACCTTCGACCTCAGCCGTTTTCCCACGACGAAGCCGCATCCCAATAAGTCCATCCTTTTGTGGCAACTGTAATAGATGTCGCAGTCTTTCCGTTTCATTATTCCCTGTCCTATCCAGCGTATTTCCTGGATCGCAGTAATATCCGCTTTATACTGCGTGAGGATATTTTCCAGTTGGTGAGTAGCCCCAGGAGTGTAGAGAGTTCTCACATTCCAGGAGCATACTCGTAAATCGTTGTCCTTTTTGGTGCCGTTTTGTCGTCGTCGTTGGTTATTTGTATCCGAGGCTTCGATTAGCGCTTCCATAACAGTGCTTTTTACATGGGCGGGACGTTAGCCCTCCGCACAACCGTCATCTTGGTCGGGTTGCTCCTGCCTAGAGCAGTGGCTGAATACATTGGTTCACCCCCAAACGGTTGTCAGGAGGCTATCCAGAGGGTGCCGCGTGGAGGCTGTATGTCAACTTGACCTACATGCTATAGGGATCGATGCTGGCATCTCGCCATGTTGAGTGCAATCAGCACCTTTGCCCTATTCATGCAGGCCCATACCCTCTAGAGTGAATTTATATTGTCCACAAAAACTAGTGTTGGATTATCATAGCGTTCCTTTAGGCGCTGCAGTGCCTTTTCGTAGTTTTCCGGGGTGATTTGGAAAGCTCTCACTGTTTCCAAGGCTGCTCCCTTTAGACAACTAATCAACTGATTAAACTTTTCAATAGCTAACAAACATGTTTGCTGGTCGACGACCTGTCCAAATAAGAAAATAAAATTTTTATATTCAGCATATTTACCATCAAATATAGGTAGAACGATTCTAGGCAACTTCATATTAGTCGAACTCATGGGAGACGGAAGAGTGTCCACAAATGTTGAATTTGCGTATCGAGATTCATCACCAAGTTGTCTCTTGATGGCCAATTTCACACCAATGTATGTATCTTCAAGCTCTCCAAGAGTTGTATCATTTGGGTCCAAGACCTCAATGTTAGACTGGACCGTCATTGCTTGTTTAAAATAAGCCTCCAAAATTCCAAGGCGACATTGTAGTTCATCAGCAGGAACTGGGTTTGCATTGGATGAATCCACAATGTTGCGAATGCGTGTGATATTGCGACGAATATTTGAGCGTTGTTGTTTGTAATTTTCCAAATTTATTTTGACGAATAAATTATGAACCAATGCGACGAGAGTAGAGGTGGTACAAAAAGAAGCGAACTTCGAGAACAAGTTTAACTCAAACGATCACGCGTGCTAGAGATGGGCGAATGTGAGGTTAGGCGGATTGGCTATATAACGACGCTGGGTTACAAACCAATAGATGACCAGAGTCTTTTTAATTTCACGAATTTACTTTATCACTGTCCCACGTTGGGCGCCAGAAATGTTATAGGAGGAAGCGTTTTTCCTCCCGCATGAAAATCGGAAGGGGGCAGGGGATGATAAACACGCGCAAATTAAAACCACCGCCAATGAATGTTCTTAAGCAACTAACTTTTTTATTCAGTATACATATATACCAGACACAGCTGGCGAAAGGGTATGCAAAAGGTAACAAGCAAAAATTGCCAGACGCCGCCAACGAACAGGGCGCGCGACAATGCAAGAATTTGAGTGAGACTGTTACAAATAACTCACTCAAATTCAAAACCAAAATAAAGGGCTCAAATGTGCTCAAACAAAACTCAAATATTTATTAAGTTGATTTAAAAGATTTTTATTTACATATTGATTTTGGAATAATAATAATTTGATGATGAAGTATCATTCAATCAATAAAAGCATCATTTTTGGAAGCATTTCTCCTGATCTCGTTTCTTAGCACAATTATTCTCAGTATGTGTATCGCTGCCACAATAATTACAATAAAGAAGCTTGGTATATGAAACCTTGCTTGACTCCGCTTCATTTTTTTTTTTATAATACTTTTTATCTTATCCATTATCTGAGTTATTCAACGCTTCGCTCCTGTATTAACACTACTTCTTATTTCAGTAATTTTGATTTATTTATACAAGAATTATGAGTGCTGTCAAATCCTAACCACTTAACGTATACATTGTTTCCCCTTCTCTTGATTATCTTTTCAACAAAAATGCATTTTTATCTTTAACCTTTTGAAGTTCAGGTTCATAAAAAGACCCTTCGATGATTTGATTTTTATAATCTTTTATGATGTATGTAACAGGTGAAGTCATTTTGATTTTATGTATTTTAAATATCTCTGTAGTCCAATTGGGTTCATATCCTTTTACGCCTTTATACTTACTAATTCTTATTGAATCTCCTAAATTCAATTTATGACGGGGATATACCTTTGGTGTGTTATAAAACGTTTTCTTCTTTGTCACCTCATTTGGTTACATTTTAATTGTTCTATGGAATGTATTATTGTATTTAGATAGTAGATTTGGTAACCTACTAACCCATTCATAATTTCCGTGATAGCTGAAAATTTTCCACATAAGATTTTTTAGGGTTCTGTTGAATCGTTCGCATATTGAAGCCTTTAAATGTGTAAATGTATGATAGTGATTTATTTAATGTTTCCCCATTAATTGCTTAAATTTTATGTTGAAAAACTCTTTTTAGGAAAAATTTTTGCTGTTCTAAAAACCAATTGCATAGCCTTAACAACCTCATCAGAGGTTTTCGATCTAACAGGCTCTGCATAAGCCCTTTTCGAAAATGTGTCAATTAGTGTAAGTAAATATCGAAGACCCTTATTTGATTTCTGAAATGGAATCATTTCAACTAAATCAATTTGCCAGGTATCGTTTATACACTTTTGAACAAATTTTCGTCTCTGAAATGATCTTCTTGCCGGTTTATGAATTTCCAAAACAATTTGTCTTTTACTCATATTTTTATTGTATTTATTTCTTATTCATAGTCTTACAGCCTTTTTAATACTGTTTGCTTATATATTTTAACATCGGTTTTTCTTTGACTACGCATCTTTTTTGATATTTCAAAGCATAAGCGTGTTAAATCTATTAGTATATCGCGATTGAAAGGACCATTTAAATCGCTCAATTGAATATCATATTTTTTTAACTCGAAACACTTAGCAACAATGAAATTATAATATGTGTATGAAATTTGCTTGTGTAGAATTGTGTTCCAACATAAAAAAGAAGTAATAAAAATCCCTAATCTTATAAACAATCGCCAAACATCACAATCCATTTCAATTTTGTTACCGTACTGCTTTAATATCATAACACACTGTTTATTAATTTTACGATATTTAAAACTACATTTTATTTAGTCAAGCATGGGTTGTTCATAAATACTGTCAGGCATTAAAAACTCAAATTGATCTAGTCTGAGCTGAATATATTCCTTCAAGGTGAGTAATTGTATCCAATCCTCCTTCTCGAATCCAATAAAATATTTATTATTTTGTTGAAGCCAGACGATTGGTTTAAACACTGTAAAACTGAGGGAATCATGGAAATTACTTGCTATATAAGGGGAAGTCATTATTGTGATATCATTTAGTATTCAAGTTGCGTTTGATTTAAAATGGTTCAAGTTAATAGAGATACTAGCGTTCTAGTCGACTTTCAATATGTGTATGGAAATAATAAACAAAGTTTCGTAAAAGAATTGGTATACATCCAGACTGGTTCCGTGATCCCGAATTTTTTCTATTTCAAGTCGCCCTATGATGTCAAAGAACTTACTGAAGAAACCAGGTGCACTCAACTTAAAATTCAACAGAATATAAACGGCTTGGATTGGTCTGGAGGCGATATTCATTATTTGTGTCTTGCCGATATAATAGCACCTCTAAATAGTTTCTCGTTAATTATTATTCGAGGAAATACATAAAAAGAATTTTTACAAAAATATATTACTACTAATATCATTGATATAGATATTGGAATGAGCTTGAACCGCTTTCCGAATTATTTTACAAATTGTAGAATACACAAGCATATAAAAAATAAATGTGCCCTAAATAATATATTTAAGTTATTTGTGTATCTCGAAAATTCAAATTATCAAATGTACGAATACATAACAGTGATAAAATGATTGTACAATTTATTCATCCATTTACTATGCTTAAAAGTGGCCCATCCGGTTCAGGAAAAACTACATTTCTAGAAAATCTGTTGAAACTAAAAGAAAGGTTAATAAATGTTGGTATTAATAGAATAATTTGGTGTTATGCAGAAGATCATGCCAAGCCGAATTTCCAAAATATTGAACATTTTAAAGGAATTCCTGAGGAAATCGAAAACGAGTCGAATGAACCCATTCTTTTAATTTTAGATGACCTAATGATGGGTGCTTTTAATAAAAATGTTTGTGAACTCTTTACAAAAGCCTCACATCATCGGAATTTATCTGTTATTGTGGTTACCCAGAACATTTTTCATAAGTCATCGCATACAAGAGACATATCTTTAAACACAAAATATATTGTAGTTTTTAAGAATCCAAGAGATAAACTTCAAATTTTTTAAATTGCTCGACAAAATACATCCTGAAAATTCCACTGAATTAATGAGAATATATAAAGATGTAACAGATCAACCACATGGGTATTTGTTAATAGATCTCACCCAACGCGTCAACGACCTATTACGCTACAGAACAAACATTTTTAACCCATCCTACGCATATTGTTTTTGTGATACTAGCGAAAATGGTTTACAAAAAGAATCTGAAACGATTAAAGGAACAGAAACATATGCTCTATGTTTTGAAAAAGGCTAACAATAAATTACGCAAGGCGATATTGTGTTCCAGCGATAAAAGTCTGATTAAAACAATTATAGAAATTGTACTTAATACTTTGCAAGGCAATCATAAATTGAGTGGAAAATAAATGAATATAATGAAAAAGTATAAAAATATTCTTCGCTATATATCATGTCCAAAGCGCTCTATAAATTCAAAGAGGAAAATTCTTATTCAACACGGAGGATTTCTTCCAGTTTTAATAACATCATTGCTTTCAAGCATTTTTGGACAAGGTAATAGTTATGCATCCGAATGCTTATAATAAACTTGTTAAATCAGATAACGGAGAAGATTTAATAATTTTTAAGTTAATACCAATATTATTAAATAATAAGCTTAGTTACTTTAATAAATGGATTAAAATACGTCAAGAGTTAAATATATTTCAAAATAAGAAACGAAAACCTACTTATAATTTTGGTCGAGATGAAAAATCTAATTTATTTAAACATTCAGAAGCTAAAACTGAAGAAATAGGAGAAAAGCTCACTAATATGTTGAAGGAGGAGAAAGTGCAGAAAAGAAGAGATAAGTTAAGAACACAGCTTATGAAAACCACCTTACGCAACATCCGTTCCCACACTTTCCAAACCAAAGACAAGTGCAAGCAAAGAAGTCATAAAAAACACCTTACGCAACAGACGTTCCCACACTTGCCAAAATCAACGGTCAAGTGCACCAACTCCACGTGCCGTGGAGTCAGCAAATTCCAACGGCCCCACCGTGAGACACTTTGGGTGCAACAAGGCACCCAAAACTTAGATAACAAAAGCAGCGACGTCAACAGCAGCAGCAGCGAGCGGGCAGCAGTGGTCAGTAATAAGTAGGGAACTTTGAATAATTAATTTCAGTCTTAAGAAACCCATGTTCAAGAAAACACAAAAATAAAGAATTATATTTTTTTTTAAAAAGAAAACAAACCAAGTTTTCTAATTGGCGCCCGAGCAGGGACCGGCCATTAAAGTGAAAAAAAAACAAGGTGAAGAAAGAAGTGATTGACTAAGTGCCTCAAGTAGCCACAACGCGACCGAGTCGAAATCGCAATTGAACAAAGTGAACAAAAACCCGTCACAAAAGTTGCCGCGATTATACAGAGTGCCTTAAGTAGCCACCACGCGACCAAGTCCGATCAATCGCAACCGTCAAAAACGCGCAAAGAAAAGTGCCTAAAATAGCCACACGCGCGCAAAAGACGAACTTTCGACCTTTGAACTTTAGTGAGCCGGTACACACCGCCGCCGACCAAGTCCGTAGTATCCGTTCGCGGACAACAGTGGAAAAAAAGAGCTATCAGAGGATCCCGAGTAGCCTGTCGCTACGCCGCTAAGCCGCACCGCCACAGGAGGAAAAGGAAGACATCCAAGAAGCCAAAACTGGAGAGTCGCCGGAATGCTGTTTTTATTACCAACATGCTTGGGTTTATCAACTATACTGGACTACTCGCATTCCCAAATGGTATCAATAAAAACAGGAGTTGCAGCTGTCCAAAACGGATATTTAAAATCATACACATTTTTGAACTAGAAGAATATAAAAATACACTTGATAAACTAGAGGAAGACCTAAATAATTTTAATAAGACACATTCCATGTATCCACTACTTAAATACGAGATAGAAAAAATTAAAAATGACTTGAGAAAATTACTAATAACCAGGAAAGCCAGGGCAATAAAGGAATTAGGAACTATCGAGAAGACAAATGAACAACTGAAAAATAATAACAGACAATTAATAATAAATAAAATATTCAAAGAAAAAATTAATGAAATGAATGAAAAAACGAATCAGGTTTTAAAATATGCACAAAATGTCCAAAGAACAGAAAATGAAAAAATAATTACCTTTAAGTATAAAATAGAACTATTAAGAGAAGAAATAAAAAATGTAATTCAAGAATAGATTTGCAAAAACAAGTACAATAAATTCAATTATATTATCAGAGAATGAAACAAAGATATTGGACAATATTTTAAGTAACGAAAAAATATTATTTTTTAATATCGAAGAACTTTTAGAATTTGCCAAAATAAAAATTGCTATTAATAAAAAGAATTTACTTTATATTATAGACGTTCCACTAATAGAGAACGAAATTTGCACAAAATTAATGCTAAAAGGATAAAAAGGAAAAACAAAATAAATAAATATTATATAAAGAAATAATTAAATGTAAAGAGAAACTATTCGCAATGGAAAATCCAGGAATCACATAATGACAAAACAATTTGTAATAGAAATAAGTTAGGAGATCTAGAAAAGACACCTGCATAACGCCGCTCATGAGAAGCCAAGTGCCAAGCTGCAGGATCATAACAGCCAGACATCCCAGACCACGAAGAAATAATAGACGGAACATTGTGTAAACGACTCGAAGGAGAAATACAGATCGTAGAGATCAATACAGCTGAAGGGAACTGCTACAGTTCGAAAATTCTAAATCAAAATAAACAAAGATTTGTACCAATCTAAGATGACGACTTATGCGGAAGGTTGCACCACGCTCCAGATTCTAAGAGAAGGAGCAAGAACCGAAGAAATTTGTCGCTACAGATGCTGAAGGAGGTAACATAAATAATACCAACCGAATAGAAGAACTTAAAGAAGACAATGAGATGACCACTACAATAAACTTCACCTTGACTGGAATACTGATGGTGATAGTAATGGCAGGCATAGCTCAAGTATTGAGAGGAAAAGACCAGAAAAATCGAGAAATAACAAGCCAGAATAATCCCAAAGACAAGAGCAACGGAGAAAGTCGCAACAACCAAACACTTTTTCATCGCATCCGAGGACGTCTGCGTTTAAAGGGGGAGGAGTTAAGAACACAGCTTATGAAAACCACCTTACGCAACATCCGTTCCCACACTTGCCAAACCAAAGACAAGTGCAAGCAAAGAAGTCATAAAAAACACCTTACGCAACAGACGTTCCCACACTTGCCAAAATCAACGGTAAGTGCACCAACTCCACGTGCAGCAAATTCCAACGGCCCCACCGTGAGACACTTTGGGTGCAACAAGGCACCCAAAACTTAGATAACAAAAGCAGCGACGTCAACAGCAGCAGCAGCGAGCGGGCAGCAGTGGTCAGTAATAAGTAGGGAACTTTGAATAATTAATTTCAGTCTTAAGAAACCCATGTTCAAGAAAACACTAAAATAAAGAATTATATTTTTTTTTAAAAAGAAAACAAACCAAGTTTTCTAATTGATACAATAAATAAAAAAAAATTCTTGGAAGAGATTGCGGATGAAGTCAAAGAAAAATTCCCTGACATGTTAAGAAAAGAGGCAATTGAAAATAAAAGAGAATCGATGAGTAAGAGAACATTTTCAACGATTTCTGATGGTGAAATTAATTGTCAAAAAACAAAAGAAAAAAAGCATCGAAAGACCCATTAACAAAACAACAAATAAGACTCAAAAACAAACTCGAGAACAAACTCAAGAAATATAAACAGCCACAAAACAATATTCGAAGTGATAGTTATGCACAAGAAAAAGCACAATTACGAAAATTAAATTTAAGAAATAAAACCAGGTATATTTTTTTTGCTAATATACCGACATAATAAAACCACGCTAGTGGGTATGGGCCTGCATGAATAGGGCAAAGGTGCTGATTGCACTCAACATGGCGAGATGCCAGCATCGATCCCTGTAGCATGTAGGTCAAGTTGACATACAGCTTCCACGCGGCACCCTCTGGATAGCCTCCTGACAACCGTTTGGGGGTGAACCAATGTATGCAGCCAGTGCTCTAGGCAGGAGCAACCCGACCAAGATGACGGTTATGCGGAGGGCTAACGACCCGCCCATGTAAAAAAAAAGCACTGTTATGGAAGCGCTAATCGAAGCCTCGGATACAAATAACCAACGACGACGACAATACGGCACGAAAAAGGACAACGATTTACGAGTATGCTCCTGGAATGTGCGAACTCTCTACACTCCTGGGGCTACTCACCAACTGGAAAATATCCTCAGAGTTGCCACAAAAGGATGCACTTATTGGGATGCGGATTCGTCGTGGGAAAACGGCTGAGGTCGAAGGTAATCGACTTTAAGCCAATAAGCGATCGCCTAGCTGTGATCCGCATTCAAGGCAGATTCAATAACATAAGCCTCATTTGTGCACACGCCCCTACCGATGACGCTGAAGTGCCCATCAAAGAGGAGTTCTACGACCTCTTGGACAACGCCTATGGAGCCTGTCCAGAGTACGACATCAAAATCGTGCTCGGGGACTTCAACGCCAAAATCGGTAAAGAAAACATCTTCGGAGGAGTAGTCGGAAAGCACAGCATCCACGACACAACAACAGACAACGGCTTTCGACTTACGGACTTTGCGACAGCTCATAATACGGTGATAAGCAGCACAAGATTCCCTCGCAAACGTATCCACACAGCAACCTGGCAGTCTCCGGATGGTCGAACCACCAACCAAATCGATCACGTGCTGATTGACGCAAGGCATGCAAACATCGGCTCTGACCACTTTCTGATAGCAGCGAGATTCAGAGCCCGATTGTCCAATGTGCGAAAGCTGCACCAGCCCACCAAAAGGAGTTTCAACATTGGACGCCTGAGCACCCCCGAGATCGCCAGAGACTACAAGGAGCGTCTGAGCGAACGACTCGCGAGTATGCCTACGTCGGACACAAACGTCAACAGCATGTGGCTTCATTGCCGCTCTGCCATCCAAGAAGTAGCCGAAGCCACGATGGGTTACCAACCAGCCCCGACTAGAAACCCGTGGTATGATGACGAGTGTGAACGGAAGAAAAGAGCAACCGATGAGGCGTACCAAAAGGCGCTGCAAAGGAAAACAAGGTCAGCACGTGAGGAATACCGAGCCAGAAGAAGGGAGGAAAAAAATACGCTGCGGCGAAAAAAGAGAGCTTTCGCAGCCTCCCAGCTCAAAAATATCGAAGAGGCCAGGGACAAAAATCAGATAAGAACATTTTATAAGAAAGCCAAAAGTCTTGCGGCGGGCTTTAAACATGGCACCCAGGCTCTTCGAAATTGCGAGAATGACCTTGTCACCGACCCGCAGGGCATAGTGGATATTTTTAAGCAGCATTTCCAGCAGCTGCTTAACGAGCATGAAGAAGAGAGAGTGGTAGTGGACGAAGAGAACCCACCTCCGGCCGATGAAGTCGTCCCCCGTCAAAAAACTGAAAAACAACAAGGCCTCAGGCTCAGATGGGATTCCATCAGAGCTCTTCAAAGCCGGAGGCGATGTTCTGATAGGGAGCATGCACCAGATCATTTGTAGAATCTGGGAGGACGAATGCATGCCCGATGACTGGAATACCAGCTCTATTTGCCCCATCCACAAAAAAGGCGATCCTACCTCCTGCAAGAACTACCGAGGTATATCCCTGCTCAATGTCGCCTACAAGATCCTATCCAGCATACTATGTGAGCGTCTAAAGCCTTTTTGCAACGCGCTAATCGGCAGGTACCAAATCTTCACATTAAGGCAAATCCTGGAAAAGACCAGCGAGTTTCAGGTCGATACTCACCACCTTTTCATCGACTTCAAAGCCGCATATGACAGCATTCACCGCAGGGAACTGTTTAGTGCGATGGCCGAATTCAGGATCCCGGCAAAACTTATCCAGCTGTGTCGAGCCACGCTCAACAATACTCGATGCACCGTGCAGTTCGGCTAAAGAACCTCTGAGCCATTTAAAACGTGCACCGGTTTTCGGCAAGGAGACGCGCTGTCATGCGATTTTTTCAATCTCGTGCTGGAGCAAATAGTGCGACGGGCTAACATCAACACGGAAGGCACTATCTTCCACAAGTCGGTCCGCTTTCACCGCGATTGAGGAGCATGCCAAACGAGCTGGACTTAAAATCAATGAGGATAAAACCAAATATATGCTGTCGACGAAGAAAGAATCCGTCACCCACCGCCTAGGACAAAATGTGACCATCGACAGCTACAACTTCGAGGTAGTTAAGGAGTTTGTATACCTCGGGGCGAACGTAAACTCTACGAACGACATCTTAGTTGAGATCCGTCGTAGAATTACCCTTGGCAACCGCTGCTACTTCGGTTTGTCTAAACAACTAGGGTCCAAACTCCTATCCCGAAGAACTAAGGTCATGCTTTACAAGACCCTTATCCTGCCAGTCCTACTATATGGAGCTGAAAGTTGGACGATAAGCAGGACAGCAGAGCAGATCCTTGGCTCCTTCGAGAGAAAAATTTTAGGGCGTATTTTCGGTCCAGTTTGCGAGGAGACCGAATGGAGGAGAAGACACAACCACGAGCTCTACGAGCTGTACAAAGATGTGGATATAGTCCGGAAGGCAAAAACCTTACGACTACAGTGGCTCGCCCACATCGAGCGCATGGACACAAACGCTCCAGCTAAAAGGGTTTTCGAATCCGATCCTCCTGGTTCGAGGAGAAGAGGGAGACCGAATCTCCGGTACAGAGACCAAGCAATCATGGACGCAAGACAACTTGGCCTTCCGAACTGGAAGCAGCATGCACAGGACCGTCAACGTTGGAAGGCAGCACTAGCGCAGGCACAGACCCTTCCAGGGTCGCATGCCTAATAAGAAGAAGAAGAATAAAACTACGCTGTGTTGGAGATCGAAAAATACGCTGTCTTAAGCAAGCAAAAAGTCATTAAATTTACAAATATTGAATACTATCCGCTTAAAATAAGTTATATTAGAGATATTTCTATTTTAATCACCAACTTACAAGGACAAAAATTATCTTTCGAATCATCAGCAATACCAAATTATGTCACTCTTCACTTCAAAAGGAAATCAGGAATATTATAAATACAGTGTCTTAAGCAAGCAAAAAGTCATTAAATTTACAAATATTGAATACTATCCGCTTCAAATAAGTTATATTAGAGATATTTCTATTTTAATCACCAACTTACAAGGACAAAAATTATCTTTCGAATCATCAGCAACACCACATTATGCCACTCTTCACTTCAAAAGGAAATCAGGAATATTATAAATACAGCTACTTTAAAGAAAACAAGTCAGACACACAGATACAAGCATGGATAAACACTATCACGAATATTATAGTAACCAAAGCGGTTCAGGAATAAGTCACATTGGAAATTTGTATAGTGCCCCTAGAATAGTTCAACACGGGAGAGGAATTGGAAATTTTTTTAGTGGACTTTTAAAATACATTAAGCCACTATTTTTTCTGGTCTTAATGCTATTAAAAATCAAGCTATTGCAACGGGTCAAGGTATTATAAATGACTTTGGACGAAAACCATTGGATAATATACTTCAAGAACAAAGTAGAATGGCGCTGGAAAATCTTTCAAATAAAGCAATTAATAAAATCTTAAAAACACAAAAAGGGTCTGGAAAAAAGAATAAAAGGAAGCGAACTAAAAGACATAAGACTCATTCAACAACTAAGAAAGGAAAGCGAAGCACTAAAAAAGGAAAATTAATAAAATCAAATATTATAAATATATTTTCAAAAGTTAAAAATGAATCATCATCATATAGAGTGTATGAAAAGTGAATTGGATTTATTTGAGCCGCACCCCATACAAAGTTCTGTTCTTCGAACTGAAGAGGTAACATACAATCCAATCGCATCTTTAGATGGAGCAAGCAGCATTGAATTCGTGTGCTTGGGAAATGGAGAAACCTATAGAGATTTATCTAGCGTCTATTTAAGACTAGTCGTTCAACTAAGGGATGGAAAAAATAAAGAATTGACCGGAAGTTCCACAAGCGTAGTGAATAATATATTACATTCTTTGTTTAGAAGTTCATCTGTATACCTAAACAATACTTTAATATCACAAAGTGATAACAACTATAGATCAGGTAGATTTTTTCCACGCGTGTTAATGATTAGCTGATATTTTAGTTCTAAATAAAAATCACAATGAAATTGTCTTATATACCTTCAAGATGTTGACTGTGACTCCTCCCACAAAACCCTACTTGTTGTGTTCTCTTTTCATCTTTCAGACAAAACCCTATTTGTTGTGTTCTCTTTTTAGCTTTCGGAATCACAGGTTGGTAGGCTACACTTTTTATTTTTGGGTATTAACTGTAACTCCACCCACAAACCTCAATTCGTGTGATCTTTCCTCTTTTACCTTTGCAGTATAGTAGGATCTATTCTTGAATGATTTCGATTTGATTGGATGAGCCATTAAAATAAACTATAGAGAGAAACTCTCTTTTTTATCTGTGAAATCCTCTCAAATACGTTTGAAAATGCTATGTTTAATAAAAATTTAATAAAATCAAAGAACTCAGAATAAAAAACAAAACAAAATTTTAATTTTAAAATAGTTTATTTTTTTTAAACTGAAGAAATGTTTAAAAAATATAATAGAACTACAGATTTTCTATTTCTACTGCTGCCATAAAAATATCGTCACTATCATCATCCAGTGCGGCAATGAGTGTATCGTCATCATTAGACAGAGCATTCTCCAGTGCTATCATGAGCATTTCATCGTCTTCGTCCTTCATATCCATTTTTTCCGGTTCTTCCATAAATTGCAAAAGTATATCATCATCCACAGAGGTCTTGTAAAATTCACCAACTGTATCCTTTTCCTTTTGCTTTTTGCCCTCATTGATATATTCAATTACCTCTTGAAATATCACATCCAGCTTCCATTGACTTGCTATATTAAGTAGTTGTTCCTCATCGTATCCTAGTTCCTCCAATACTTGGTCGTAAGTGTTGGGGGAAATGAGATTTTCACAGGAATCATACCTTGGCGTGAAATGGGTATGGCGCTTTGGGAGTGACCAATCCCAATCCACTAATGTGTTTTGCGTTGAGGTCTCAATACTTGTAGACCACATTGGATCCTCTTGACTATCAATGAATATCACTGAAATGTCATTGGGATTGGAGTTCATACTGAAGTTAGCGAAGCGGTTGATGCTGGATCTGATGAGCTGGCGGTTGATGCAGGAGCTGGCGAAGGAGCTGGTGAAGCAGGCGATACTAGTACTGGTGGGTCCGAAGTTGAGCGGGTACAGGCGATGAGCTGGCGAAACGGATGAGCTGGCGGTTGATGCCGGATCTGATGAACTGGTGAAGCGGTTGATGCAGGAGCTGGCGAAGGAGCTGGTGAAACAGGCGATACTGGTACTGGTGGATCCGAAGTTGAGCGTGTACAGGCGATGAGAAGGCGATGCTTAGAATGTCTAAAGTAAGACTGTGCTCTCACTTTCTTTTGTTGCTCTATGCTCGAAGTCCAATACGGATAGTAGGTAAAAAACTACTGAAAATTAAAAAAATCGAGTGCTAAACGCCGCTAACCCCCCCCCCCCCCCCCCACTAGAATCCCAAAAGCAACAGCGAGGCGCGCTCTAGAGCGCCGATCTTTTTTTTTGATCCTCTGAAACGCCATCTATCCTTGTTCACATGTATTTACCGATCGTACCAACATTGACTAACCATACTATTTGTATGGATACAGTTAAGTACACAACCTTCTTTGCTCATATGCACTTGATTGTTATCCTCTGAAACGCCATCTATCCTTGTGATCCTCTGAAACGCCATCTATCCTTGTCCACATGTATTTACCGATCGTACCAACATTGACTAACCATAATATTTGTATGGATACAGTTAAGTATACAACCTTCTTTGCTCATATGCACTTGCTTGTTATCCTCTGAAACGCCATCTATCCTTGTGATCCTCTGAAACGCCAACTATCCTTGTCCACATGTATTTACCGATCGTACCAACATTGACTAAACATAATATTTGTATGGATCTAGTTAAGGACGCCACCTATTTTTCTTTTAAAAATATTTTTTTTTTTTACCTATTTTATCCAAGACACTCCACCACCCACCCAAAATTTAGGATCTGCACATACCATAAAAAGTGCTATAAAAGTGCCATTTATAGCAAGTACCCCCCAGAATGGTCCGCCCATATGTATTCTACTACCCTAATGCATTCGATTTAAAAAAAAAAAAAATAATTCCAGAATGCCTTTAAAAAAAACAAAATCGCAACGTTATCTTCGGGGTGCCGAAGATTACAGACTCTTTTCGAAGTTGTTTCTGCCGAAAATCACATGAACGGGGTTGGTCAGTTAATAGGGCCGATTTCGATTTGTACGACAGCTATATGATATAGTAGTCCGATTTTAATAAAATTTAGGACAAACGCGTATATTTATGTAGAAAACGTGTTAGACGAGTTTTGAAAAGATCAGTCAATAAATGTGCGAGTTATTCCCTAAACCGATTTAGGTTCGTATGGCAGCTATATGATGTAGTGGTCCGATCCGACCGATTCAAACTAGTGTACTACCTAGGTAAAAAAGAAGGGTAAATACCAAGTTTCAGCAAAATAGCTTTTAAGACGACGGAGTAAATCGCATAGAAACAGACGGACAGACGGACAGACGGACATGGCTATATCGACTCCTCTAGTGATTCAAAGTATTCTAGATGTAACTTTTGTGGGTCTACGATGTTTGGTTCTGTGCGTTACAAACATCAGAGCAAAGTGAATAGACTCCTTTTTCTTCGAAAAGAGTCTAAAAAATAGCATGATAGGGAAGAGGAACGCATATTTCAGGCTGACAATGCTAGATCAAAACATAACAAGACGAAAAATAAAAAATATTTTTCAAAAACGAAACAGGTAAACTAAATAAATAATTATAATAAAACACGTTACAATTGAAGATCGGCATAAAGGCGAAATAAAAATAGTGTTCCACTCGGGCTAAAGTGATTAAGCATTAAATAATTTTAAAATAATAAAAAATTAGAACTGTATCAGTCAAGACCTCAGAATAAAATGATAGCTTTTGCCAGAAAACCCAATCAAGTTTAAAAAAAAAACGACATTTGAATCAAAGCCTACTTGGTTGATTTCATATTAATTAAAAAATATAACCCATCTCGGTTAAAATTTTCAGTTCATTTAAAATAAGTCGAACGATTTCGGCCTCTACGAAATAAGATAAATTTGAATCGTAATTTCTATTAAATTATACTCTGATATAAGCGTTTTCCGTGTTTTTCTAGGACTCTGTCTGATTAGACTCTTTTCGAAGAAAAAGGAGTCTATTCACTTTGCTCTGATGTTTGTAACGCACAGAACCAAACATCGTAGACCCACAAAAGTTACATCTAGAATACTTAGAATCACTAGAGGAGTCGATATAGCCATGTCCGTCTGTCCGTCTGTTTCTATGCGATTTACTCCGTCGTCTTAAAAGCTATTTTGCTGAAACTTGGTATTTAGCCTTCTTTTTTACCTAGGTAGTACACTAGTTTGAATCGGTCGGATAGGACCACTATATCATATAGCTGCCATACGAACCTAAATCGGTTTAGGGAATAACTCGCACATTTATTGACTGATCTTTTCAAAACTCGTCTAACACGTTTTCTACATAAATATACGCGTTTGTACTCCATTTCATTAAAATCGGACTACTATATCATATAGCTGTCATACAAATCGAAATCGGCCCTATTAACTGACCAACCCCGTTCATGTGATTTACGGCAGAAACAACTTCGAAAAGAGTCTGTAATCTTCGGCACCCCGAAGATAACGTTGGGATTTTTTTTATAATAGTTTATGTGCGTCAAGTTAGCACCGGTCAGTTAGCGTCGAATTTCGGAACTATGTTCCGGAACCAGTTTTTCATTTATATTTTATCTAATATATATGTTAATAAATAAAAAACTAAAAAACTTTTGATGCAGAGTTATGCAAAATTAAAAGCGCTACACAATAAATATGGCTTTTGTTAAATTTGAGTTTTTATTATACCAAAACACGGACGTTGAAAAATTGGGATATGCGCATTTTTGTTAATATCTCAAGCTTGAGATTTTGTGCAAACATGCACGACATACCACCGTTAACAACGGAATGTTGGTAGCATTTCCACAAATTTTGGTCAAAATCGTCAGTAAAATTTTTGAGATATTCACTAATATGTGCGCCTACCTCGATGCCGGCCCCATACAAAATCCGTTAAAAAAATCATGTCGTCGGAACTTTGCTTATATCATTTTCTACGGATTTTGTGCAAAGATGCACGGTAGGCCATCGTAATGCTGGATATTTCTACTATGTAATACATGAAAATAATTAAAATTGTCAGTAACGTTTTAGAGAAAAACATTAATTTGTTAATGCACCTTTTAAGTGCATATATGAACCAGATGTTCCGAACGGAACAACATTCAGTGTTGTTCAGTTTCAATGTGCTAACTTGACGCACATTAATAGTTTTTGAATTCGTTCGCTCAGTAAAAAAGAACTGATTGAAAAACAAAGTCTAAATTTATTGGAAGGTATTTTCTGAACCTAGATAAAATAAAGCCTGCGAGCTTCCCCCTCTCTGACATATCCGGTATTATCTCAGGCATCTCCTTATCAGCACGCAAGCGATGCGATTTTAATAACATTTTTAAAAGATATTGCGCCGTTAAGGAAGCCCCGAGGGCTGCACAGGATAACGTTCAGGAGAATGGCAATGTTTATGTTTTCCTAAGACATCATCAGACCAGGGAAGCAGGCAGATCTGAAAAAAAGAAACTGAAATTTATCGGTAAGCAACAGAGGAGCGGAAAACAATAAACCATAAGGACTGACTCCTTTGTTGCCCTTTAGATGGGCATGTATCCAGTCGAAATAATAAAACATTTTAACTTGACATTTGATGGCTCCGGTTTTATTTGTTTGGCATTGCGACCGAGAAATAAAAACAAAACCACGCAAAGGCGAACGTCGTCCAAGAGATCCCCTGTATAAAAACATCTTGAAGCGCTTTAATTTTTATTATCTATCGTATTTCTATTTTTATGCAACCATCAAAAAAAAAAAAAAAAAAAAAAAGAAAAGCAAAATTCATATCATAAAATTCCTTCAATTTTATATATGATTTCTCTGCAGTATATAACGCTATAACGAGGCGAAGACTGTGCAAAGTTTATACAATTAGAAATTAATATTATACAATTTGGTTGTGGCTTCTATAGCTCCGATTGACACGTTCCTGGGGCGAGCTGTCATAAAAAAAAATCATCTAAATTGTGGACGACGCCACCAATGCCACCGACGCCACAGAGATGCATTTTTATGTCACAATTTGAATTTTAATAACAACCCTGGCCAGGGGCTGGGCGTGAGTTGGTGAATGATTCTGTCGGTTTCAGTGCTCGCTTTTATGAAAAATTAATAACAAAGAACCAAGAAACATTACAACAAATTTGAATTGGTTGTGGGTTTGTTCAACTTTTATTAATCGTTTAAAGCGCCGTCGGCCTTTTATCAAGACTGCGACGAGGCGATAAGCTCCTCTTGTAAGCCAAACAAAACGTGAGAAAGACCCAAGCAAAAGAAAAGAATTTCTCAGGGCTCTCGAGCGCAAGAGAGTTTTGTTAATTAGCCAAAGGGGCAGGGAGCTGGCCACCCCATTCCCCGGGCTAATTACGAATTCAGAAAAAATACGCGTTAAAAAAAAAGAGTCTCAAAGGCGGAGAGAGCACCCAGCGCAGGACAAATCTAATAAATGGAACCAAAAATGTGCGTACATCAAGCTGGCCCCTTTGCATAGCTAAGTGAATTTGAAATCGAATCGAACTTTCACTTTTTTTCTCCTATCCAGGGAAAGTTCAGAATGCCCACTTAGCCAAACAGTCCACGTAAGCTGGATGGGTAATGCAAGGGTGCTCTGATGTCGCCACCATTGAGTTATTCTATTTTTTGTTGTTCTCTACCAAAAATTAGCATAATTTTTTCAGCGACTTTCACTGTGTTTCTGCATTTTAAGTAATTTTTTGTAACATATTTTTTCTTTTCCTTCGGCGAACCGGAGGTCCTGACAGTCTGCAATAAAATGTGTAATTACTCGGCTGTTTTAAATGCTAAGCGAGGGTTGGCAGACAATTTGATTTTTTTTTTCTTGAGAGTTTTTTTTTTAATTTGTTATTAGAGTCTCTTTTGTTTTTTTTTTTTTTTGGTCCTTGTTCACGGAAGTTTTCACTTGTTTTTATTTGATTTTCTTATTTATTATGGTTTGAGTTATTAGTGAAGTTTCTCATTACAGGACTTTTGGGTTTATTTACCGTTGTTGTGACATTCTCAAGTGGTCCGGAAAAGTAAGCGAAACGGCTGAGTAGATTTTCTTTTCGTGGGGTCAAGTTGTTTGTTATTTGATTATTATTTTAACTTGAAACGGCTTTTATCTGAGCGTTAAATTAAAAAAAAAAATCCCAACGTTATCTTCGGGGTGCCGAAGATTACAGACTCTTTTCGAAGTTGTTTCTGCCGAAAATCACATGAACGGGGTTGGTCAGTTAATAGGGCCGATTTCGATTTGTATGACAGCTATATGATATAGTAGTCCGATTTTATTAAAATTGAGTACAAACGCGTATATTTATGTAGAAAACGTGTTAGCCGAGTTTTGAAAAGATCAGTCAATAAATGTGCGAGTTATTCCCTAAACCGATTTAGGTTCGTATGGCAGCTATATGATATAGTAGTCCGATCCTTACGAAATTTGATATATATATATTAATTGCTATAAAAAACATATGCGTGCTTAATTTGAACAGGATCGGATAATAAATGTGGAAGTTATTGCCTAAACCGATTTAGGTTCATATGACAGCTATATGATATAGTGGTCCGATCCGACCGATTCAAACTAGTGTACTGCCTAGGTAAAAAAGAAGGCTAAATACCAAGTTTCAGCAAAATAGCTTATAAGACGACGGAGTAAATCGCATAGAAACAGACGGACAGAGGGACAGACGGACATGGCTATATCGACTCCTCTAGTGATTCTAAGTATTCTAGATGTAACTTTTGTGGGTCTACGATGTTTGGTTCTGTGCGTTACAAACATCAGAGCAAAGTGAATAGACTCCTTTTTCTTCGAAAAGAGTCTAAAAAAAACTTGATAGGGAAGAGGAACGCATATTTTAAGCTGACAATGCTAGATCAAAACATAACAACAGTGCGCCACACTTCGGCGGACTGTATTGGTAGAAGTCGAAGCCATTCTAAACTCTCGCCCAATCATCGCAGACAGCTCGTCCCCCAACGCTGGAGAACCAATAACGCCAGCTCACCTCCTTGTCGGAAGAATTCTAGTTGCGCTTCCATTCGGATCAATCCCAGACGTAAAAAACAACAAGCTGAATTACTTACAACTTTGGCAGCTAATTTGCAGCATCAAACAGCGCTTCTGGGACGACTGGTCAAGGTATTATCTTCTAAGTCTTCAGCAGAGACACAAATGGTCAACAGAAAAGGAAAACGTAACAATTGGTCAAGTAGTCCTAGTTCACGAGGACAACGCACCACCACAACAGTGGTTGATGGGCAAGATCGAGGAAATCATCAGTGGCAGTCGTCAAAACCCAAAAGATCAATCTTTAAGCGCGCTATTCATAAGCTTGCTCCATTGCCTGTCGAATAACGAGTTATAATTTGTAATTTAAATTCGCATATGCTTAATGAAGTTTAAGGAATTATTGAAGTTGTTTATAGAAATCAAACTTGAATTATTATGTAACATATTTTGAAGACCTGCGGTCATTCAACGCGGCCTATGTTAAGTCATTTCATTGAAATTATTTGAATTCTATTTATATTAATTAATTACCGCCTGACAACCCTATCTTGTCATAATTATAATCAATGAGAGCAATGCTTGCTCTCTTCTTTCGTTTGTTCGTGCTCATTTCACTCTCTTTTGAGTGGCTTGAGCAGCTATTTTGTAAATCTTTTAATAAAATTCACTTGGGAAATTACCCTCAACAAAACCAAATCGCGTGTGTGTACAGATGTCGACAAACGAAATACCATAGAAACCCAATATAAACTCAATTCATGATTACAAAAACACCACAATAAAAACCAAACAATACATTTAGACATTTTTCATATCAAACATTGATCATTTGTTACAATAATAGACAAGCTAACTAAATTTGCAACAGCATACAACATAAAAGATACAAATTGGAGAGCAAAAATTCAAACTATCATAGACAAATTCGCCCAATTTGGTAAACGCAACAAAATAATTATGGACAATGAATTTAGAGCAGAACAGATAGTGAACTTTTTGAATAAGGAAGATGTTGAAGTACATTTTACAAAGCTAAATGCACACACAGGACATGCTGACATAGAAATATTACATTCAACTTTAATTGTGATAGTAAGCGGTGTAGATGAGGATGTTTCACTAGAAACCAAAATTAAGATTACTATAAGCATATACAACAGAAGATACCATACGACAATTCAATGTTCACCAGAACAGGCAAAAAACGAAAAAGATGCATAAAATAATAAATAAATATAAAGAAAAAACAATAAACAAAAAAAACGAAAGAAGAGAAAATTATGAAGAAGACAGAAATAAAGGTCGAATAAAAAACTATAAGTGTCTCAGACATAAGGACCAACATTATTTCAGACATGCAGGGCTTGAGAATGTTCACCCTTGCAATATTAAGAGACCACTATGTTGTTGAGTCGTACCTGTTAATAATATATTTAATCCGGCTTGTAAGGACCAAATTTTATTTCTTTTTTTATTATATTTTATTTTATTTGATTTTATTTTCAAATCAAACTCAGATACACTTTTTGTATGCCTTCATTGGCACGCGCTTATATGTCGACTTATGGGTATAGATACTTTCGAACAACTGTGTCGTAGAACTTAATTTTATCATAACAAGAACGATTCGTTCGTTCGGCCCTGATCTTCGAAAGAACTAAAAAGACAAATAAGATCGATTACACTCGTACATTGAAACTAACGTTTTTTTCCAACACTAGATCGATTACACTCATGAGTTCAAATTAACGTTCTATCACAAGATTCTTCTCCCAAGTATTGCTCATTCAAAGGCAATACTTATACGTCGCAATCATTTAACTTATTAATTTTACAATATCAATATTTGCATTTGGTTTATCTTCTGCGGATCTTATGCGACCGTCAGGAGCAGGAAATGTTTTAGTTATTATGCCCTTGGGCCAACAGTTCCTTGGTAGGTCAGGTTCCAACATAAGCACAGCATCTCTCTCCTCTAAAGGTTTATTATCTTTAAGCCAATTCCGGCTGTACAATAATTATTATCTATACTCGTGTCTCCACTTTGCATAAAAAGAATCTCTAAATTTAGGACCTATTAATATGTCATTTGGTGTTAGTGGCGTCAAATCGATTGAGTCAGCAGTGAAATATAGTAACGGTCGACTATTCATTATAAATTAAATTTCCGCAAACAGTGTTCTTAAAACGTACTCTCTCGGATAACGTTCCTTGAGCATAAATGACAAATACTTTTTAATCGATTGGATTAGTCTTTCCCAGGCTCCTCCCATGTGGGGGCTTAGTGGTGGATTAAATGTCCATTTACATCTTTTCGATGTAAGAAACTGTGTAAACTCAGCCTTTGGCCATTGACTTACAACCTCTGTTATTTCTTTATTAGTCTTAACAAAATTAGTTCCATTGTCGGAGTATATTTCTTCAGGGAACCCTCTACGGGCAGTAAACTGACGAAATACATGCATAAATGCATTACTTGATAAATCTTCACTAATCTCAAGATGTACAGCCCGAGTGGCCATACATGTGAATATAACGCCATATCTTTTAACTTGAGATCTGTTAATGAGAACTTCAATTGGACCGAAGTAATCTATGCCTACTTTCAAAAAGGGTCTGGCCGTTGGAGTCACTCGGCATTGGGGAAGTTGTCCCATTCGTGGTATTAGTGGCATAGCATTTTTATTTTTACAAAATTGACATAATCGAATTACTTTTTTGACTGTATTTCGGCATTGAATTATCCAAAATTTCTTTCTTAGACTAACTATCAAGGTATCCACAGATATGTGGCAATTCTTTACATGATAGTAGTGTATTATTAGCGTCACTATTAAACTGTCTTTGGGCAAAAAAATTGGATTCTTAGAATCATAATCGAAGTCGGGAATGTTATCCAATCGTCCTTTTAGTCTGAGAAGTCCATTGTCCGATATGATCACCGGAAGTGATTTCAGTCTGTTTGAACTATGAACAGGTTTGCCTTTTACTAAGCAATCTATTTCTCTACCATAATACCTCTTCTGTATAGTCGCAGATATCAAAAATTCAGCCCGTTCAATGTCCAATGTCCAATGTCAACTCTCTCTCAAAACGATTCCCTTTCTCCCTTTTGAGATTATTTTGGTATCGTAAAATCCAAGCCGTTGTTCTGAGGTATCTCATCCAATTTGAAAATCTCTCCGGGTTTGGAAGAACCACTGAGTCATTAATAGTTGTATGTACATTAACATATTCCACTTTACTATCGTCTTTGTCTATTGAAGAGTCATATGACAATTTTCCCTCCGGCCATTCCGGTTCGCCTGAAAATCTGGCTCCCTTCAACCAAACCCTAGTCGGTGAGAAGTCAATGTCATGGACTTTAGTGGCTTCGTCTGCCGGGCTTAGCTTAGTCGGAATATATCTCCAGTTGTTGATACTAGTTAATTCTTGAATCTCACCTAATCGTTGAGAAACAAATGTTTTAAGTCATTTGCTACTTGATTTCAACCAATAAAGGATTATCTGAGCGTCTGTCCATAAATAAGTCTTTATGATCTTTATATTGAGTGTTTTAATTATTGACTCACTCAAACGTGCTGCTAGTAAGGCACCTTGTAATTCCAGTCGTGGTATCGACATTGGTTTAAGTGGGGCGACTCTGGCTTTTGCTAACACTAGTGACGTATCAATGTTGGTATTGTCATTAAATCTTAGGTATGCCACGCTGCATATGCCAGTCTTGGTGCATCACAAAATATGTGGAGTCGTATATTACAGTCCTTTAAGTCTAAGTGTGTTTTAATTGTTTTAATCGAAAACTAATTTCACATATCTTTGCCGAGAGTGCAAATTAAAAATTTTCTGTTGCCTCAGACAGGTAATCTCTGACGGACAGCACCTTGTGGTTGGCCGTTCCTATTAACGGCGGGTAGACTTCAGGATGTGGTAGCAGCAGCTGAACATTATGAAGAATATGGTGGGAAAGCAACTGGCTCTCCTTATTACTGGCCTAGGGACTCAGCAATAAAAGATTTTTAGATTTTTAACGGCAAGTGCCGCAGCAATATATTTTCAGCTTGTGCTCTTATATGATCAACCTAAAACTAGAAGTACAAAATGTATAAAGTGGAAACTAAAGCTAAAAGAGGAAATGTTTATGCAATGCTTAGAGTCAGAAAGCCGATCATAAATACACATTGTTAGTTTCAGAATTTCTCGTTTGGTTGGACGTCTCTCGAGGTCAAGAATATTACGGTATGTTTTTAGAAATTTCATATTGAATGAAAAAATATCCTTTCCAAAATCCCACATTAATCCCAAAACGCGTTCTTCAGTCAGTCTCTTAATCTTTAATGATGACTCCTTCGGCTTACAGATTGAGCTGTTCTGAAACTTCACTAGCATTAGATATCCAATTGCACATCTCAAAGCCTGCTTGTTTATGGATATAAGTGACATCATTTATTAGCTTAACAGCTTTTTCAATATCTTCTGCCCCTCCCAGATAATTATCTATGTAATGTCTTGACACTATTTCCTCACAGGCCTGTGGAAATTCACTTTGAAAATCCATAGCATTACGATCTCTGGTATGTTGGGCAATACAGGTGCCAGATTAAGCGCCTAAAAACAAAACCTTTATAATTCTATTTTCTTCTCCAACATAAGAAGTCTATGATATGCATTTTGATAACCTTCCTGCAATTGATCAACTTTGTCTTTCCATAGTAAACCGCATTCAAACTTTTGACCCTTTCTCTGTAGAGTTTTGTTGATTATTTCTATACATCTTTTATCATCCAATGAAATTAGATCATCCATTGATGTTGTCTAATGCCCAGTAGGACTTTACTAAGTCATCTAATACACCCAAGTCGTCAGTCCCCTCACTACTTTGGCATTATATGGAACATAAAATTCGTTTGATTCTCTGGATTTGTCGACGTTGCCATGAATAGCCCATCCTAAAAGCGTTTTACTACTTGCTGGTCCATTGAAGGATTCATGTTTAACTTTCCGAGTCAGTCCCCAATTATCTTGGCCAATTAGTATTCTAGGTGGTGCTCTGTAATAAACACACTCTTTAAAATTTTCCAAGAACTTCCATTTTCGAGCCATGTCATCAACTTGGATAGTCTTGGTTGGCAAGTTCAAATGCGATATTGTTTTTGCTTTATCTACAGTAAATGTCTTAGTGTTGGTAGACCTTCCCTTAATCCGTACACTAACTATTCTGGAATTATCTTGTTCATATGTTTCACTGTTGGTCCATTGCATTTTAAAGTGGTGTATTAGAGTAGTAGTGGAAGCTTCGTCCAAAAGTGCATATGTGTGAATTTGTTTTCTGGGGCCTAGAAGTGTTACAGGTATAATCTTACTTTGGTCAAAATTGATATTAGAATTTGTTTCTGTCAACAATTCTTGATTCTGAGTTTTTGCTGATGTTGAACTCTGTCTCACCAAGACTGGCTTTTCTTTATGTAATAGTGTATGGTGATTATAATTACAATTATTGATATTACAAGTTTTTTTTTCGATTACAAATTTTTAAGGAATGATTTTCTCCAAGGCATGCCATACAAAGGTAATTTTTTGGAGACATGCTCTCAGCGCTTATAAATATTTAAGTCTTTAAATTTATTACAAAAATTCACATAGTGATTTGTAGCTTTACAAAAATTATATATTTTATTAGACTCTTTTCGAAGAAAGAGGAGTCTATTCACTTTGCTCTGATGTTTGTAACGCACAGAACCAAACATCGTAGACCCACAAAAGTTACATCTAGAATACTTAGAATCACTAGAGGAGTCGATATAGCCATGTCCGTCTGTCCGTCTGTTTCTATGCGATTTACTCCGTCGTCTTAAAAGCTATTTTGCTGAAACTTGGTATTTAGCCTTCTTTTTTACCTAGGTATTACACTAGTTTGAATCGGTCGGATCGGATCACTATATCTTATAGCTGTCATACGAACCTAAATCGGTTTACGCAATAACTCCCACATTTATTATTCGATCCTGTTCAAATTTAGCACACATATGTTTTTTATAGCAATTAATATATAAACCAAATTTCGTAAGGATCGGACTACTATATCATATATCATATAGGGAATAACTCGCACATTTATTGACTGATCTTTTCAAAACTCGGCCAACACGTTTTCTACATAAATATACGCGTTTGTACTTAATTTTATTAAAATCGGACTACTATATCATATAGCTGTCATACAAATCGAAATCGGCCCTATTAACTGACCAACCCCGTTCATGTGATTTACGGCAGAAACAACTTCGAAAAGAGTCTGTAATCTTCGGCACCCCGAAGATAACGTTGGGATTTTTTGTTTCCTGTTTCTGGTCATTTATTTTCTCGTTAACCACGAGTGTTGTTTCTTTAGACCTGCTGTCGGGAGCAGATCAAATTATCAACAAACAACATAAATAACGTTCAAAACTAATACCTATCTAAAAAATATTCAAATTCAAATGTAACGTAAATTCTCCCGCCAATTGTTCTTATTTGCTCATTGTTGCCTATTATCACTAAATCTGTTTTATGCTAATATTCACTCTGTAAACTTTTTATGTACACGCATGTAAACGCATTCTTTTTAAGTTAGTCTTCGCTAAGCTTTCTTTCGAATTAATCGTTAGCCGCTGTCGCGGAGCTATATATTGTACATACATATCGTCACAATAATTTATTATAAACAATTAAAATATTGAAAACTCTAAGTGAAATCCAAAACAACAAACTCTGTCCTCTTAATTTAGTGTTTGGTTTTTTATTAAAGAACAATTTCGCGTCACACCCTTCGCAACTAGAACTAGGTGGCATAAATCAATGCCCTCCTCAAAACCATTTGGTGACCCCGACGTGATTGTGAAAGTGTTGTATAAAATAACTAAATACAATTTAATCATTTAATTTGCAATTCGGGAAAATTAAAACAAACATATTTGCACAGTTACCTTTCATAATTCGGTGAAAAGGTCGACGAACAGTTGCAAATTTAACCGCGCTTTCTTGTATATAAAGGCTGAGTTGTTGTTGTTTTGGTACATAAGACATTTTAGCGGGCATTGAACGGTTACGGTTCTTTCGGATTTCTAATTTCGGTACTTGAGTACAGTTGAAAACGCAACTCGCGGTGACTGTGATAGTGAATTTTAAATACTCTTTAAATAGAAATAAAAAATCATTATGGCTGAAAATGGCTCCTCTACCGTGGGACCCGCGTCGGATTTGAGTGATATGGATTTTCACAAAGCAAAAGTTGATTCCATAAATCGCCAACTAGTTGCCTTAAATACATTTCTTCGTACAGACGGGGTGGCCAATTTTGATGAAGCCGACTTCGAAGTGCGTCTTGAACTTATAGAGCAAATGAACGCCAATTTTGATAAAGCACAAACAGTTGTCGAAAAATTAAATTTGCTTGAATTGGCTAGTGACACTCGGTCTAATTTTGCTCATTTGTATTGTGATGCTAAATCAAAAATTTCTCGTGAACTTTCAAAGCTACGTAGAGTGTCGGTTATTAACTCTACAGCTATATCCAACTTCAATATGGACCAAAATTCATCCATAGGTTCATTACGCGTCTCTCGTCTACCGGAGCTCAAATTACCGCGGTTCACTGGCGCCTATATTGACTGGCCGGATTTTTTCGGCATGTTCAATACTGTTGTTGGTGACAATGATGGGATAAGCAAACTTGAGAAGTTCCAGCACCTCCGTTCTTGTCTGGATGGCTCAGCGTTGGATACAATTCGTTCCCTGGAACTCACTGAGTTGAATTATGATAAGGCTATCGAACTATTAGTCTCCCGATTTGATAATAAGCTTTTACATTTTCAGGCACACATACGGTCTCTTTTCAAGCTTTCAGGTGTGCAGAAGGGTTCGAGCAGTTTACGGTACTTAAGTGATCAGATGAATTCGCATCTGCGCGCTTTGAAATCGATGGCATCCACTCAAGAGATTGCAGATGGCATGCTAATTCACCTGGTAACATCAAAATTGGATCCATACACACAGGAAAAATGGGAAGAAGGATTACAAACAAACAAGCTATTAAGCTGGACGGATATGGCTACATTCTTGGAAAAAAGATGCAGGATGATGGAGAATATTGAGAATGCTATGGTAATCCAGACACCTAGCAAACAGGTGGGAAAACTTCAAACTAATAAAATCATGCGTAACACACTCATAACTTCATCTAATACTTCATTATGCATGTTATGTGAATCCAAAGATCACCTCATTTCCAAATGTACCCAATTCCTTAACCTCAGTCCGACTTTGCGTTACAAAGAAGCTAAACGGCTGCACCTTTGTCTTAATTGCCTGCGCAAAGGCCATAGCCTGCAGCAATGTAAAGCAGGAACCTGCAAGTATTGCCATTCAAAGCACAACTCGTTGCTGCACATTGAATTGAATCCGACTGCCTCGACATCACATTCACCCATTCTCATAAACTCGCCAAACCCAATTGCATTAATTTCATCGTCCCCTCCATCATCCACACCTAAAGCTCCAGAAAAAGAAAAGACTGATTATGTGTTGCTTGCTACCGCCATTGTATATGTAAAAAATCGCGTTGGTACACTGATCCCATGTAGAGCCCTACTGGACTCATGTTCGCAGCTGAATATCCTAACCTCTCGCTTCGTCAACCAACTTCAGCTCGCAACTCGACATTTCAACAGTTCTATCTCAGGGGTCTGTGAATCTTCCGTAGCGTCCGAAAGGGCTGTTGATCTTGTTATGCTTTCTTGGGATAACAAGTACAGCACATCACTTTCTGCCAGTATAATGCCAACAATCACTGATCTTCAGCGATCTTCAGCTGTTCCCACCGATGAAGAAGCCCTTTGTGAGCAGCTTTTCTTAAAATCGTTTTCACGCCTTGCTTGTGGGCAATATTCTGTTCGATTACCTGCAAAATCTAATTTCGACAAGCTTGGAGACTCATACAGCCTTGCTCTTAGACGTTTCAAATCATTGGAATCCAAGCTAGCAAAAAACACAATTTTGAAGTCCCAATACATGGCATTCATTAAGGAATACATTGACTTAAAGCACATGTAACTTTCCTCTCGGCAGTCATCGGTTCCCCAGTTCTACTTGCCTCATCATTGCGTTCAGAAGCTAAGCAGCACCACCACCAAATTGCGAGTCGTGTTCGATGGATCAGCAAAATCAACTTCCGGCTACACCTTAAATGACTTGCTTTTTTCAGGGCCCACGATTCAGCCCAAAATTTTTAACACCTTGCTTCGCTTCAGATTCTTCAAGGTAGCATTGTGTGGAGACATCTGTAAGATGTATCGATGTGTGAGGGTCAAGCATCCTGACCAATACCTTCAATGTATACTATGGCGAGACAACCCTAATGAGGCAATCAAGGTTTATACTCTCGATACCGTCACATATGGAACAAAACCTGCTGCCTTCTTAGCAATTCGTGCTATGCACCAACTTTCGTACGACGAGGAATCTGAATTTACATTGGCAGCAAAAATAATTCGAAGAGACTTCTACGTCGGCGATCTAATTTCAGGAGGAGACTCAATTGAAGAGGTATCGGAAATTCGTCAACAAGTCAAGGCCTTGCTGAGAAGAGGACACTTTCCAATTCGAAAATGGTGTTTCAATGAGCTTGCAGCCCTTGATGGAGAACCACAGGAGGATCGTGAGAAAACAATGATTTTTCACGATGCCACTGATGTTCTGAAAACCTTAGGTCTTTTTTGGGACACCAACTCGGACAATCTTCTCTTCAGTTTTTCCGAAACCATTCAGCAAAATCCTGCTACAAAACGATCCATCTTGTCGACAGTTGCCAAATTCTATGATCCCCTCGGACTAATTGCACCCATTATAACCAGACTGAAAACATTTCTCCAAATCTTATGGAAAGAAAAATGTGACTGGGATGAATCTCTGCCGCAATCGCTGCACTCCTTATGGTTGGAGCAGATAAAACAAATATCTTCAGCCAAATTCGTCGTTGGAAATCCATGCCTTCTGTGATGCAAGTCTTTCTGCGTATAGAGCCTGCGTTTACATGCGATCCGAATCGTATGGAATATGCTCAACACATTTGCTTTGTTCCAAATCTAGAGTCTCGCCTTTAAAAACTCTAACGATACCCAAACTGGAATTATGCGCAGCATTGCTTTTATCAGAACTTGTTTCTAACATCGCTAAAAATATTTCCTATCCTTGTTCCTTTCACTGCTGGTCTGACTCGACAATCGCACTTGCCTGGATACGTCAAGCGCCATCAGACTTCAACATATTTGTATCAAATAGAATCGCGCAAATTCAGGAACGGACGAATGGAATGTCATGTCGATATGTTCCCTCTGAACTAAATCCTGCTGATATCCTTTCTCGTGGATGCTCACCATCTGATCTATTGACATCGGATTTATGGAGTAACGGACCTTCTTTCTTGCAGAAAGGCTCAGCAGATTGGCCTATTAATCTTGTCCCTGAATTAAATTTGCCTGAGCGGCGTAGGAGTGCCTTAATACTTACACATCCAGCAGGTGACATATCTTATAGCTGCAGGTACCAGAATTCCTTCGGCAAACTTCAGCGAGTTTTTGGTTATATACACCGATTCCTGCTAAAATGCAAAAAAGAGTCTCAGCTTAAAGGTCCACTTACAGTTGAGGACATAAAAGGAGGAACTCATATGCTTTTGAAAAGTATTCAGCGACAACACTTCCCTGAAGAACACAAGGCCTTAAAGTCTAAAAAGCAACTGTGTCCTAAAAGCAAAATCGCATCCCTACAACCAATATTTGACAGTGATGGCTTAATTCGTGTTGGCGGACGGCTTCAAAATTCTCAATTGAATTACGATGCAAGGCACCCTATTCTACTGCCTAATGGTCATCCAATCACCAGCGCGATAATAATTCATTTTCATAAAAAATTCCTACATGCTGGTCCCCAAAGCCTTCTTGCCGCCTTGCGTCAGAAATTTTGGCCAATGGGAGGGAGAAAGTTCGTCTCTTCAGTCATTGGCAAATGCATTCGATGCTTTCGCTTGAAGCCGAAAATTGTGGAACACATTATGGCACCACTTCCTGCAGATCGTGTTAAGCTAACCCGGCCCTTCTTTGTAAGTGGAGTGGATATTTGCGGCCCATTCTATTATAAATCGGAGGTCCGAAACCGAGCACCTATAAAAAGCTACATTGCAATCTTCATTTGCTTTGCTACGAAAGCAGTTCATCTAGAGGTTGTCGAGGATTTGTCCACCACTTCTTTCATCGCGGCGTTTAGGAGATTTATCAGCACCAGAGGCAAGCCAAACACCGTATGGTCCGACAATGTTACCAATTTTGTTGGTGCAAAGAACGACCTAATTGAACTTCGTCGGCTATTCTTGAGCGACCCTGGAAACAAGCAGTTAGCAGAATCACTTCTAGATCTGGGTGTAAATTGGCAATTTATACCACCACGCTCCCCGCACTTTGGTGGCCTTTGGGAGGCTGCTGTCAAATCTGCGAAATATCATTTTTATCGCGTCGCTGGAAGTTACAATTTAACATTTTTAGAGCTCAGAACCCTTGTCTCTGAGATTAGCGCTATATTAAATTCTCGTCCACTTTGCCCTATTACAGAGAACCCTGATAACTTCGAGGTGTTAACACCAGGCCACTTCCTCATAGGGTCCTCCTTTGCAGCCATAAGCGAACCAGATGTCACTCACTTGGACTTGAATCGATTGAGCCGCTGGCAGCGAGTTTGCCAAATGAAGCAAACTTTTTGGCAAAAATGGAGCACGAGCTATCTGACGCTGCTTCAAGAGCGAGGAAAATGGCGTTCTTCGAAGCAGAACTTGCAACCTAACAGTGTTGTTGTGATTAATGATGACAACTTGCCCCCTCTAATATTCAAATTCAAATGTAACGTAAATTCTCCCGCCAATTGTTCTTATTTGCTCATTGTTGCTTATTATCACTAAATCTGTTTTATGCTAATATTCACTCTGAAAACTTTTTATGTACACGCATGTAAACGCATTCTTTTTAAGTTAGTCTTCGCTAAGCTTTCGTTCGAATTAATCGCTAGCCGCTGTCGCGCAGCTATATATTGTACATACATATCGTCACAATAATTTATTATAAACAATTAAAATATTGAAAACTTTAAGTGAAATCCAAAACAACAAACTCTGTCCTCTTAATTTTGTGTTTGGTTTTTTATAAAAGAACAATTTCGCGTCACACCCTTCGCAACTAGAACTAGGTGGCATAAATCAATGCCCTCCTCAAAACCACCTGCCTAAACCGTATCCTAACAGCTGTGCGGCTTTAGTCTTTTTCTCGAGCCATTTTTGGAATATTAGTAATTTGGGAAAATTTTGATCACATTGATCACATTGGGAAGTTATCTAATATTTCATCAAACAAAATAGGATTTCGTAGATGGTCATCCTCAATACCTTACAATGTATACGTCAAATTTACGATAAGTTCAAATAGTTGAATTATTTTTTCCAATTTGTCATCTTTTAACGATAGAAAACTTCGAATTGTTTCTACCAAATGTCGAATAATATGAGTCGAATCGCCAAATCGTTTTTTTAATGATTCTATAATAGTATCTACATTTTTTGCCAATAAATGTAGTGAAACGACTGCTTCTCTGGCTCTGCTTGATAGGCACTTTCTTAGACGAATAATATTCTCATAGTCTGTGAACTTACAAACTTCTGTGCTTGTAACGAATTCTGAATAAAATATGGGCCACTCTAAGGGATCACCTGAAAACTTTGGTAGATCCTGGGTCATAGTTTGTCGAGCCATAAAGTTTTGCTGCATATTATAGTTGCTAGTATCAATGTCACTATTTCTGTCCTATTCCAACTTACGTGGTTGTTGTCTAACCCATTCGTGTGTTCTGGGGTCCGGTCCTGTCTCGTCCTGATGTGCCTTTGTGTCTTCCAGGCTGTGGTCTTCTTTGGATCGTTCTGCTTCGAACTGCTCTTGAAGTTCGGCTTGTTGTCTGGCTAGAAATGTCATCTGTATTTCTCATTCGTAAATCCTAGTTGACTTCTTTGTATGCTTTGAGCTTACTGATGTTTTGTCGTTTGATCGTCATCAGGTGTCAGTATTGGTTTCACACGTTAATCTGCACTACCAATTCCTGTGATAACTTGGTTCTTTGATGAGGTAGGGACTACTTGGGATTCATTGTTGACATTGATAGAAGCCGCCAATGTCTGCATTTTTGCATTGGCTTTTGTTGTTGATCGACTTGTCGGCATGGTGAAATTAATTTATTTCTGTAACGGCTCTGCAACTGTGATACTAGTGTGTCTCCTACAACTCTTGTGGAGAACTTTAACTTTTTATTACTTCGAAACGATTTTGTTCATATTAGACTTTTGGGCTTCTGAAGCATGGTCAAATCTAATATCTATTGAGTTTACTTCTTGTGAAACTTTTTGTTTTATTTGAATTTTTATCAGATTCCTAATGCTTAATAATTTTTTTCCATGTTAATTTTAGCTTGAAGGGTTTTTAGAGTGTCATTGCCAAATAAGGCATCAAATGATTTTAACGACGGTAAAATGAAGAATCTTATGTCGGTATCTTGGAGACCGAAGGAGTTTGCAAAGGTATGATGAGTTATCTGGATTTTCCCACCCACTGAATTAACTCTACATGGACATTTGTTAGGAATTTCTTTCCTAACTAGTCTTGGTTGAATATAGTTCTTGTTTGATCCTGTATCTATTAGTATTTTTATCATTTGTCAATTACTTGTTCTACTTTCTATGTAGGGTAATGAAGAATGACTCATTCTAAAATATTAATATCCGTGAATGTAATTGGCTCTTCCATGAACTGGGAATTTCCCTCGCCATAGTTGTCTAGGTATTCTTGTGGTATTTCTGTATTGTATGCGTCTTGTTCGCTGTGGTCATCTAAATATTGTGTGGTATCGTCATGTTGTTGTTCCATGAATGCATTATCTCCAATGGCTTGGATATGGAACATTCTCTGTCTTTTGTCGTCAACCTGTCTGTTTTGTATTAGTGGTGGTCTTTTACCGTGGAAATTATTATTTCCCATAGGTCTGTTTATATAGTTTACTCTAAGAGTTTGGATGGTGGAGTCAATTTCCATTGGCTCGGGTTTAGGCAAAGGTTTTGGTGCCATGAAATGGTGTGGTGGCGTGTCCATTCGGACGAGCAAAATTATTTCCGTTGTGTTGCTGGTAATATGATATAGGTGTTGTTCGTGGCACGTGTGCCAATTGTGGATAGAATGGTTGCCTAAAGTTTGGCATATGTGGTGGCTCCATGATTCTACGTGGTGGAAGGGGTGGAGCCGGTACTCCAATTCGTCTTAAAGTATTTTGTGCATTAATTGCATAATTAGTGCGGAAGTTTTGATTCTCAAGCTTCTCCAAAGCTGAAGAGCTTGAGGTAGGTCTTTCGGTTGTACTGTGCCCAATAGTCTGGGAAGATCACCGATGAGACCTCTTATGAATGTGTCAAGGGCTTTGTCCTTATATGTCTCAGTCATTAATTCAAGTGCTCCTCGATCCATTTCTATGCATGATATTTTGTTCAAAATCAATGAGAGGTGTGTTATATGATTCTAAAATTGCATTAGCGTTTCCGACGACCTTGTTGCGGACAACGCTCAAGATGCCACAGTACTTTGGAGTAAACTGAATTGGTTTATAAATATTCAGAATTCTCTCTACAATTTTTTCCAAGAACTAAACTCGCCTGGTTGTCCCGAAAACTCGCGTAATTCTCTTACTACGTTTGGAATTTTGTCCAACTCATTTATATTAGCTGGGCTTACGTTAACTGGCTTATCTTCATATTGAGTGGTTGTTATATTTGGTAATGCCCTAGATTTTGCTGCTTCTACTTGTTGGGTTATGAGAGATGTTAACTCTGTTACCGACAACTGTGTGGAGGATTGATTAAGCACTGGGGGCCTGGATTTCTCAGGTCAATGATAGAAAAAATATATGGGTATGTAGGTATGCAATAGTTTAGATCTTAAGTTAGTTTTAGATCTTAATATTATAAAAATGCTTTTAAATTTTCTCTTAAAGTTTTGCTTTCTTCTTCTCGATATTAATTTCTTGTCTTTTAATTCATTTAATTGATCTTCTCTTTTTTTCTTATGATATATATAATTTTTCGTAAGTTTCTTTCTTTTGTTTAAAATTAATTTTTTTCTTAATTTTTTTTTTGTATGAATGTGAAAATTTTTTTTTAATAATTTTTCTTGAATTGATCTTTTTTCTTAATAAAGTTATTTTCCTTTGTGAACGTAGTTTTGTCTTTGTAGTTTAATATATTATTTTTTAAGCAAATACTTTTTTAAATTCAATTTTGTTATCTTTTTTTAGTAATTTCCTAATTTTCTAACTATGAATTTCCTTACTTATTATTATTAATTTTTTGTTTTTTTGAAAAATTTTTAAAATAACTTTTCTGTTCGTTTCCTAATAATTTTCTGATTTTCTAGTTATGAATCTCTTCACTTATTTTTTTCTTGTCAAAATTTTTACTTTACTTTTTTACTTTCTTAATAAATTTCTGATTTTCCATTTATGAATTTCTCTTAAATTTTTCTTGTTGAAATTGCTGGATCTTGACTTACATCATGAAGATCAACATGCTGTTGCCGGTTGAGTGGTATTTTTCCTTTTTGCTGTCCGCTACGTTGATACTTCTTTCGGGTTCTGTCACTGGGCTCCCTGGTATTCCATCTTCGCTTTGTCTTCCTTCTTTCCGGTGTGTCGTCTGGAACTCCGGTGCGGCTTCTTGAGGCACTAGTTCAGATTCTGTGCCGTCTTTGTGTCTTCTCCTTGTGCTGCTACGTTAGTCGCTTGATGGGAGGTTTTTTTTTTGCCTCTTGATGTTGTACTAACTTCTATGGTCAGATTTTTATGTTTCTCTAGCGCTGGGCGGCTACTTGAGGCGCTGGCTAAGAGAAATAATATTTTTGTTTATTGTGGCACTAATTACTTAAAATGCAGAAACACAGTGAAAGTCGCTGAAAAAATTATGCTAATTTTTGGTAGAGAACAACAAAAAATAGAATAACTCAATGGTGGCGACATCAGAGCACCCTTGCATTACCCATCCAGCTTACGTGAACTGTTTGGCTAAGTGGGCATTCTGAACTTTCCCTGGATAGGAGAAAAAAAAGTGAAAGTTCGATTCGATTTCAAATTCACTTAGCTATGCAAAGTGGCCGGCTTGATGTACGCACATTTTTGGTTCCATTTATTAGATTTGTTTCAATTTCCTGTGAGTGTCCTGCGCTGGGTGCTCTCTCCGCCTTTGAGACTCTTTTTTTTAACGCGTATTTTTTCTGAATTCGTAATTAGCCCGGGGAATGGGGTGGCCAGCTCCCTGCCCCTTTGGCTAATTAACAAAACTCTCTTGCGCTCGAGAGCCCTGAGAAATTCTTTTCTTTTGCTATAGTAAATATTTTAATTATGAATGACTTTGTATCTTTAGCCCAAATAGCCTGAAAAACCATTGAATCGTAGCATGTTTAATCCTGTTCAATTCTGTCCTAATTCGCACGATACCGTCAGTTGGGTCTTTCTCACGTTTTGTTTGGCTTACAAGAGGAGCTTATCGCCTCGTCGCAGTCTTGATAAAAGGCCGACGGCGCATTAAACGATTAATAAAAGTTGAACAAACCCACAACCAATTCAAATTTGTTGTAATGTTTCTTGGTTCTTTGTTATTAATTTTTCATAAAAGCGAGCACTGAAACCGACAGAATCATTCACCAACTCACGCCCAGCCCCTGGCCAGGGTTGTTATTAAAATTCAAATTGTGACATAAAAATGCATCTCTGTGGCGTCGGTGGCATTGGTGGCGTCGTCCACAATTTAGATGATTTTTTTTTTATGACAGCTCGCCCCAGGAACGTGTCAATCGGAGCTATAGAAGCCACAACCAAATTGTATAATATTAATTTCTAATTGTATAAACTTTGCACAGTCTTCGCCTCGTTATAGCGTTATATACTGCAGTGAAATCATATATAAAATTGAAGGAATTTTATGATATGAATTTTGCTTTTCTTTTTTTTTTTTTTTTTTTTTTTGATGGTTGCATAAAAATAGAAATACGATAGATAGTAAAAATTAAAGCGCTTCAAGATGTTTTTATACAGGGGATCTCTTGGACGACGTTCGCCTTTGCGTGGTTTTGTTTTTATTTCTCGGTCGCAATGCCAAACAAATAAAACCGGAGCCATCAAATGTCAAGTTAAAATGTTTTATTATTTCGACTGGATACATGCCCATCTAAAGGGCAACAAAGGAGTCAGTCCTTATGGTTTATTGTTTTCCGCTCCTCTGTTGCTTACCGATAAATTTCAGTTTCTTTTTTTCAGATCTGCCTGCTTCCCTGGTCTGATGATGTCTTAGGAAAACATAAACATTGCCATTCTCCTGAACGTTATCCTGTGCAGCCCTCGGGGCTTCCTTAACGGCGCAATATCTTTTAAAAATGTTATTAAAATCGCATCGCTTGCGTGCTGATAAGGAGATGCCTGAGATAATACCGGATATGTCAGAGAGGGGGAAGCTCGCAGGCTTTATTTTATCTAGGTTCAGAAAATACCTTCCAATAAATTTAGACTTTGTTTTTCAATCAGTTCTTTTTTACTGAGCGAACGAATTCAAAAACTATTAATGTGCGTCAAGTTAGCACATTGAAACTGAACAACACTGATGTTGTTCCGTTCGGAACATCTGGTTCATATATGCACTTAAAAGGTGCATTAACAAATTAATGTTTTTCTCTAAAACGTTACTGACAATTTTAATTATTTTCATGTATTACATAGTAGAAATATCCAGCATTACGATGGCCTACCGTGCATCTTTGCACAAAATCCGTAGAAAATGATATAAGCAAAGTTCCGACGACATGATTTTTTTAACGGATTTTGTATGGGGCCGGCATCGAGGTAGGCGCACATATTAGTGAATATCTCAAAAATTTTACTGACGATTTTGACCAAAATTTGTGGAAATGCTACCAACATTCCGTTGTTAACGGTGGTATGTCGTGTATGTTTGCACAAAATCTCAAGCTTGAGATATTAACAAAAATGCGTATATCCCAATTTTTCAACGTCCGTGTTTTGGTATAATAACAAAAACCATATTTATTGTGTAGCGCTTTTAATTTTGCATAACTCTGCATCAAAAGTTTTTTAGTTTTTTATTTATTAACATATATATTAGATAAAATATAAATGAAAAACTGGTTCCGGAACATAGTTCCGAAATTCGACGCTAACTGACCGGTGCTAACTTGACGCACATAAACTATTATAAAAATCAGACAGTTTCCTAGAAAAACACGGAAAACGCTTATATGAGAGTATAATTTAATAGAAATTACATTAAAGCATGTTCTTGGCACGACGATTCAAATTTATCTTAGTTCGTAGAGGCCGAAATCGTTCGACTTATTTTAAATGAACTGAAAATTTTAACCGAGATGGGTTATATTTTTTAATTAATATGAAATCAACCAAGTAGGCTTTGATTCAAATGTCATTTTTTTTTAACTTGATTGGGTTTTCTGGCAAAAGCTATCATTTTATTCTGAGGTCTTGACTGATACAGTTCTAATTTTTTATTATTTTAAAATTATTTAATACTTAATCACTTTAGCCCGAGTGGAATACTATTTTTATTTCGCCTTTATGCCGATCTTCAATTGTAACGTGTTTTATTATAATTATTTATTTAGTTTACCTGTTTCGTTTTTGAAGAATATTTTTTATTTTTCGTCTTGTTAAGTTTTGATCTAGCATTGTCAGCCTGAAATATGCGTTCCTCTTCCCTATCATGCTATTTTTTAGACTCTTTTCGAAGAAAAAGGAGTCTATTCACTTTGCTCTGATGTTTGTAACGCACAGAACCAAATATCGTAGACCCACAAAAGTTACATCTAGAATACTTAGAATCACTAGAGGAGTCGATATAGCCATGTCCGTCTGTCCGTCTGTTTCTATGCGATTTACTCCGTCGTCTTAAAAGCTATTTTGCTGAAACTTGGTATTTAGCCTTCTTTTTTACCTAGGCAGTACACTAGTTTGAATCGGTCGGATCGGACTACTATATCATATAGCTGTCGTACAAATCGAAATCGGCCCGATTAACTGACCAACCCCGTTCATGTGATTTTCGGCAGAAACAACTTCGAAAAGAGTCTGTAATCTTCGGCACCCCGAAGATAACGTTGGGATTTTTTTCTTTTGAAATCGATGAGTTCATTTGTTCGCCTTAATAATTTATAATTTTTAATCTTGTCTTTTTGTCTAGCAATCTCAGTCATTAGGATGCGTTTTCCTTCTTTTAATCTTATTATTTTATACCGGTCTTCAATTATTTTATTTTTCGTCTTGTTATGTTTTGATCTAGCATTATCCGCTTGAAATATGCGTTCATCTCCCCTATCCTGCTTGTTTTTTCTATTGGAATCCTAAAGATCACTTTTAATACTTTATCAGTTTAGTCTGAGTGGAATACTATTTTTATTTCGCCTTTATGCTGATCTTCAATTGTAACGTGTTTTATTATAATTATTTATTTAGTTTACCTGTTTTTGAAGAATATTTTTTATTTTTCGTCTTGTTGTGTTTTGATCTAGCATTGTCAGCTTGAAATATGCGTTCCTCTCCCCTATCCTGCTTGTTTTTTCTATTGGAATCCTAAAGATCACTTTTAATAACTTTATCACTTTAGCCTGTGTGCAATCCTATTTTTATTTCGCCTTTATGCCGATCTTCAATTGTAACGTGTTTTATTATAATTATTTATTTAGTTTACCTGTTTCGTTTTTGAAGAATATTTTTAATTTTTCGTCTTGTTATGTTTTGATCTAGCATTGTCAGCTTAAAATATGCGTTCCTCTTCCCTATCAAGTTTTTTTTAGACTCTTTTCGAAGAAAAAGGAGTCTATTCACTTTGCTCTGATGTTTGTAACGCACAGAACCAAACATCGTAGACCCACAAAAGTTACATCTAGAATACTTAGAATCACTAGAGGAGTCGATATAGCCATGTCCGTCTGTCCCTCTGTCCGTCTGTTTCTATGCGATTTACTCCGTCGTCTTATAAGCTATTTTGCTGAAACTTGGTATTTAGCCTTCTTTTTTACCTAGGCAGTACACTAGTTTGAATCGGTCGGATCGGACCACTATATCATATAGCTGTCATATGAACCTAAATCGGTTTAGGCAATTACTTCCACATTTATTATCCGATCCTGTTCAAATTAAGCACGCATATATTTTTTATAGCAATTAATATATGTACCAAATTTCGTAAGGATCGGACTACTATATCATATAGCTGCCATACGAACCTAAATCGGTTTAGGGAATAACTCGCACATTTATTGACTTATCTTTTCAAAACTCGGCCAACAAATTTGGTGATTGAATCCTTTGCACCTCCGAACTCCTTCTTCAAGGGCTCCAGCATACGTTCAGCATACGTGCAGCTCCAACAAAATTCGTGGCATTGTCGCAATAGATTCGCTTGGCAAGTCCACGCCGGCCTATGAATCTAGAAAGGCACATTAAATATGTTTTAGATGTTAAATCTGTAACAAGCTCTAAATGAACCGCTTTGGTTGTGAAACATATGAACACTGCTATGTACATTTTAACTGGAGGCTTGCCTCGAATACCAAGAGTAACTGAAATTAGACCACAAAAGTCCACTCCGCTAGTTTCGACTTGGACTTTGACCCACGAGCCTATCAACGGGTAGGTTTCCCATAATTTGAGATGCAAGTATTGGCTTATATCGGAAGCAATGAACAAAATTTCTAACTACTGTGGTACATTCGCGCCGAGCATTTATGAGCCAAATTTGTTGCCGAAGTAAGCCTACTAAAACACGGGCTCCGGCATGATAATTAGTGAAATGCAAGTAATTCAAAAATAGTGCTATAAATCTACATTTTTTTGGCATAAAAAGAGGGAACCGCTTATTGTGGGGCAGTGGTGCGTTTATCAATCTCCCACCCACTCTCAATAAATTCCACACTCGATCATGCATTTTTAAAGGTTGCAAGAACGGATTGAGTTTTTGAAGTGACGGTTCTAAACGAACATTCCTTTTTAGTTTATTAATTGCCTCTCCTAAAGATGTGTGTTGTACGAGGTGTATGATTGCCATAAATGCAAAATCAAGTTCTTCGGGAGAAATTTCTCTCGATGTGTATGCTATAAATCTACATTTTTTTGGCATAAAAAGAGGGAACCGCTTATTGTGGGGCAGTGGTGCGTTTATCAATCTCCCACCCACTCTCAATAAATTCCACACTCGATCATGCATTTTTAAAGGTTGCAAGAACGGATTGAGTTTTTGAAGTGACGAACATTCCTTTTTAGTTTATTAATTGCCTCTCCTAAAGATGTGTGTTGTACGAGGTGTATGATTGCCATAAATGCAAAATCAAGTTCTTCGGGAGAAATTTCTCTCGATGTGTATGCTGTTTTACATCCATGGATGAAGCGAAACATAAAAGATACAATACGCAAAATTTGTGTGCACGATGAAGTTCTTTCGATCAATTCATTGATAGGATGAAGGGGCGAATCGGCCGCGATTAGAGTCGTAGCAGATTTTCGCTTTTCTAGTTGCTCCTCTTTTATTTTAAAGTGAAGGTTTATTGGCCATAAACTTTGATCATTTTTAAGAAAGATTGGGCCTGAGAACCAAATTGAATCATTGAGATCACTAGCCGAGCATACTATGGAGAAAATTGAACGTTTTGTAAATGGGGCTCTTAACTGAAAATTTTCCATAGAGTATTTAAAAATATCTTTCTGTGGATCCCAAATAAGTCCTAGTGTTTTAGTTTCATCTCGACTGCCAATAGAAACAGATGCTGAGGACTGAGTTTAATTTGGTATATAATATATGTAATTCTAGAGGCAATAGGGTGCGATACTTTGTATAAGAATGCTAAGAATGGTGCACTCGCTGTACAATAAGTAACTGTGTTGAGACGAAATATTTGGAGTTGGTCAGTAGGTGATTCCCTCCAGACGATACGGTGAAATTTGCGATGAGTCACGTCAATTAAAAATTGACGGCACATTTTGGCCATATCAGCCGTAAAGGCGAATTTCCGCATTCTAAAACGTAAAAGGTTATCGGTTATGCTCATGTGATTAAGGGAAAGATATTCCTTCATAAATGCGATAAACATTTCTTGCAGTTCTGGTTGTTTGCACATTCGTCTCTCTAAAGAGAGAAAAGGCCTTTTTGCAGTGTCGAAAGAATTGCCTAGGCAATTTGGGGTAGTTTTGCATGGTAATGATACACACTGTCTACCCGAGGTAATGCGAATAATACTTTTAAGAAATGACTCCTCACAAAGCTGTTGTTCTGGGGTGTATGAATTTGAGTTCACTTCATTTGGAATGTCTTCCAACTCCCAAAATTTACGAATAAATGTGTCCAAAGAAGCACAGTTTTGTACTGTTATTATAAATGAAATAGGATGTTGTGTGATTGATTGATTTGATTTGTATCTACCGGCAACAACCCATCCTAATGCAGTTGCTCTTAAGTTGGACAAACCCTCGCCACATTTGATGTGACCGTCTCTGAGGAGATCAAAGAATAACTCAGCCCCCAAGAGCAAGTCAACCTTTTGAGGTTTGTAAAACAAGGGATCAGCCAATTCGATTTCTTCGGGAATATTACAATGGGTCGGTCTGGCTGAAACGATGATATTGATGACATAATTCCAAAATCTACTGTCATATTGAATTTTTCAGTGCGAGACCCGATAGTTGCTTGTACAACATGCTTTATATTCGACTTAAGTTGTTAAAACCTAATAAGTGAATGTCTTTTCGAATTGTTTTGAGTTTGAGTGTTTTGCATAATTCCTCAGTCATAAAATTAACTTGAGAGCCTCCGTCCAAGAGTGTTCTAACCCAATGATCAGAACCAGACCGATCCTTAATCTTCACGATTGCTGTTGCTAGAATGACTTGGCCAGTTTCGCTGCAAGCATGATAAGATGAAGCTAGAGCGGGTGGGATAATCTCGCTTTGTGAAATGTGTGACTCCGATGTCACCTTTTGTGGATTCTGACCTACAGATATGTGCGAGCTTGCAGGCAACTGAGGAATTGCTGAATTATGTTGTTGAGTGATATTTGCGTACCTATGCAACAAGGTATGATGAGGCTTCGAGCATACTCTACAAGCTCCTGATTTGCAATTTGTAACTGAATGGCCTTTACGTAAGCAGTTAATACAAAGAGGTTGACTTTTAACAAATAAGAACCTCTTATTGCAAGGAATAGATGCGAACTCAGAGCATGAGTGAATAAAATGATGATTCGACTTGCAATAAATACATTTTGATTGGTCAACTTGCAAAGTGGCTGCAGTTAACGCGATTCTACTTCCCTTTCTATTAGCGCGATGAGTCTGTTTAAAGCCACAAGACGATTCATCGGCTAAAAGGTGCTGGAATCTCTTATTAAGAGCGGATTCACAGTCTTGCCATGAAGGGATCATTGAGTATTCTAGGCTTTCTTCCCATTTCAAACAAGTAGTTGGGTCTACTTTACAAATGGCAACATGAATGAGGATGGCTTCACAAATTTGTTTACAGTCCGCTAAAGAAGTTAGGGATCCATAAATTGCTCGAATATTATCAATGACTGATCTTAAAGCAAATGAATTTGATTCTTGCATTTTTGGAATATCGAATAATTTTGAGATGCAATTAAATGCAATTAAGCAGCTATTATCATAAACTTGTTTTACAGCAGCTAGTGCCCTCGGATATTTGCCTGTAGTGACCTGAAATGACTTGACTGTTCCTAATGATTCTCCATGATGGTAGATGATTGAATTTTTCGATATTGGACAAACTCGAATCACTGTCTACTAAATTTTCAAAAAGACCAATAAAATTCTTATATTCTGCATAATCTCCACTAAATTTTAGTAACTTCATCTCTGACAACTGTCTGGCAGCACTAATCATGGTTGAGTTTAAATTGCCTGTGTTTCCTTGAAATTGTTGATCACGTTTGCCTAACAGATTCGCTTTGGTTTCAATGCATAAAAATCCCAACGTTATCTTCGGGGTGCCGAAGATTACAGACTCTTTTTGAAGTTGTTTCTGCCGTAAATCACATCAACGGGGTTGGTCAGTTAATAGGGCCGATTTCGATTTGTATGACAGCTATATGATATAGTAGTCCGATAGTAGTCCGAGTGTCCAGTTGACACTCGATGTGAATTGCATCTAAGTCTGGTGATTCAGAAATTGATCTATTAATTCGTTGAATATCCCTGGTAACATTTTTGTGCAGCTGGTATAGACTATCCAATTTGTCTGCTTCAATGTCATCTATTGATCTGATCAAAGGTATACTATGAAGATAATTGATTAAAGAAACGAACGTGAATTGTTCACTAAATATGCTCCGTGTCCCACTGTGCGTCGACAGCTTCGAATTGTGCCAACCAAACACTCTTGTGGCCACGTAAATTTGCCCACTCTGTTTAAGTATATAAGAACTGAGAAAATAGCACTAAAGAACGCAGAAGCAATGTTGAGGCCACTGGCAGCGTCACCAGCAGTGAACGAATTACGCACAAAGAAAAATGTGATAAATGCGCTTATGTTTCTAACTGTGCCCAAGACAACGACGCTGGGTAGCAACTGAACAAACTGTAATGACAAGCGATGCAAAGTAACGGTTCCAATACCGTTTCTGTAACGAAATCAGTGTTCGCTATGTGTGTCTACGAGTGAATATATATATAGTGCACTTTATTTGAACTATGTCAAAATTTGGTTATGTTCAATAAATATTGTAACGATTCACACCAAGGCGGTAATAATTTTATTCAATTAGTATTTGTTAATTATTTGATTCGCAACCGAGCATTAAATAAATTGATTCACTGTGCTTGTGCATTGCGTCAGATAAGTGATCGTTAATGGTACAATATGATACGTATATTACTGCATATACATATGTAAATTTTTTTGGACACACCAATATGCACAATTTCTCGATTTATTTAATGTTCGTTGAGAGGAGATCATCACGAATTCCAATCCAAGTTTTCACCAAATCCAACAAGTCCAACAAGAGTCCACCCGGGGGCGCCAAAATGTACACACACGCGATCTGGTTTTGTTGAGGGTAATTTCGCAAGTGAATTTTATTAAAAGATTTACAAACTAGCTGCTCATAAGAGAGTGAAATGAGAGCAAGTATTGCTCTCTTTTAGTATAATTATGACAAGATAGGGTTGTCAGGCGGTAATTAATTAATATAAATAGAATTCCAAGAATTTCAATGAAATGATTTAACAACATCTTTTACAGTTTGATATTCCCAAATTGATGTGTTCTCGTAATTTTGGGAAATCAATTTTTTTCCTTTAAAGTATAAAATGCTTCATTCACGGCGCTGTGTAGTGATTCTTTTGTGTGGTACAGTGCAATATCTTTGTAAAGTTCCTTTTCACTTTCTATTTCTACAATTATTTTAGTGGACTTTATAAATTTGATTTGTTTTGCGTCCCTAAAAAGGTCAATCAAAATGCATTGTATACCTATCGTATATGTATCGTACATGTCATTTCTAAATTTGATTCTTCAGCATTGTCTTTTTTTATCAACGGTACTGTCTCTTGTCTATCTTTTATGTCTATTTCCTTATATTTTCTGCTTTAGTCGCTTATTGGTTGGTGGTCTGTTATTATTTGGAATCGCGGACGAAACATATAGTGCCTAAAAACGATGGCCAGAAACTCTTATATTTTATACTGTAAAGTCATTCGTGTTTATTTAAGGTTCTTTATACAAACGCTACTGGGTGACCCTGCTGTGGCAAAACTGCTCCGACAGCAAAATTACTCGCATCTGTTGTCACACTAAATTTTTTGTCGAACTCCGGGAATTTCGACACTGGGTATGAACTGCCAAGAGCTTTTAGGTTTTCAAATGAATCAATTTATTCTGGATCCTTTTGGTTAATTGGATTTCGTTTTTGTAAATATTTAATCATTGGGTATGCGATTTTTGAGTAGTCTTTAATAAATTTCCTATCGAAGCCGCTCATGCCCAAAAATCCTTGTTCAATAGGAAATCGCTTGATTTGTCTAGGGGCAAGGCTACCCACCTTGAACGTACTGTTGCGCGGTTTCGAAGTATGCAGTACCACCCGTATTGAAACACAGCTCCGCAATTGTGTTTGTGGTAGGCAGTACTTTAAATTCCTGCGGATATATTTTTTTTTTTTTATTGGATATATAAAGACTTATGTTATAATATCTTACTTTAAGTCCGCTCCCGTCGGCTCACAAATTCGAAAAGACTTTACTTACAAAAGGGTTAACTTAAGGCGTGCTTTTTTATTTAATTATCGGGTCTTTATCGATCACGGCAGGGCTGCGAGCGATTACGAGGGCTTGACACTATGACAGGCAGCTAGTTTGGTGGCCGGCGTGACATAGATACCGCCTGTGGTCTTCACTGTTGCGCTCCTTACGTGCCCATCCTCGCTACGCCTCACTTCTAGGATACGTCCTTTCGGCCAGCAGGCTCTTGGGTTCTCTGTATCGCACACATACAGGATGTCATCTACTTCCAGTGGCTTTGTTTCTGTGAACCATTTGCTGCGGCGGGTCATTGTAGGTAAATATTCTCTCAGCCATCTTCTCCAAAATGCGTCGGCTAACTGCTGGGCAGTGCGCCAGCTCTTCTTTAGCAGCATTCCTTCTGGAGCCGGCTGTACCAGTGGCTTGCCTCCGTTGGATGAGCCCAGCAAAAAATGGTTGGGTGTGAGCGCCTCTTCATTCTCGGTGGCGATTGGGATGTATGTGAGGGGACGGGAGTTGACGATCATCTCTGCTTCCATTAGAACGCTCTTCAATAGTTCATCGGATGGTCGTATGTTGCCAAGAATGCTGCATATAGCTTCCTTCACGGACCTCACTAATCGTTCCCATGCCCCTCCCATATGTGGCGATGCTGGGGGTATGAATGCCCACTTCATATTTGGGCCAGTAAATTCTCTAGTCATGGCGTCTGCATCTAGGGTTAGCAGCGCCATCTTCAGTTCAGTATTAGCGCCTTGAAAGTTGGTGCCGTTGTCACTCCATAGTTCCAGGGGCTGACCCCGTCGAGCGATAAAGTTTCGAACTGAAAGAATACAAGAATCTGTAGTTAGACTATACGCTACCTCCAGGTGTATGGCCCTAGTCGTTAGGCAGGTAAATAGAACGCCGTATCTCTTTTCGGATCGTCTGCCGACCGTTACCATCAACGGTCCAAAATAGTCCACGCCTGTGTAGCTGAACGCACGGTGAAATGCAGCCTGTCTCAATTTTGGAAGCATTTCCATAGGGGGAGGCATAGGCATCGTTTTTTGATTGCGGCATCTTTGTCATGATTTGCGAATTCTAGCTAGCACAGCCCTCAGTTGTGGAATCCAAAATCTCTGTCTCAGTTCGTTCACTACTGTCTCGTGATTCGCATGGTGGAACTTTGTGTGAGCATCTTCTACGATTAGATTGGTTATTTTACTCTTCTTCGGTAGTACGACCAGGTCCTGGCCATAGCTAAGCTTAACTCTCCCCTTCAGTCTGAGCACGCCATTTTCATCTATGTATGGACACAGCTTATACAAGGGGGTGGATCGTTCCAATTTTCGATTTTTCTTTAGTGATGCCATATGTATAGTCTTGTGCTATGGCCCAGAGCAGGTTCTCAGCATCCTTAAAATCTTCCTGTGTTGCCATTGCCATTACAACGGCCGTCTTTGTCGCCTTGCTTCTCCATTTTCGGAGTGCCCACACAACAGTTATTGTAACTCGCAGCAGTCGGCGCCATGTGGAGAAGCGATCTACGTCTATGAGCTGGCACTCGCTTTTGTTTACCGTTTCCTGGCACACTCCTATAAATTGTGTTTTTAGCTCCTCTATTGGCGTATCACTTATACTGCTCGGTTCTCCTGGCCAATTCTCGGGTCCGAGTTTCAGAAATGATGGCCCGATCAGCTATCGACTTGTGCTAGTGAAGTCTGGTGTCTTCTGCCATTTTGTGGCCTCATCTGCCACGTTCTCGGAAGTGGGTACCCAATACCAATCAGCTATTTTGGTTAGGTCCGTGATTTCACTCACGCGGAATGCTACAAACTGTCGAAAACGGCGGTAATGTGAGCGAAGCCAGCACAACACTGTGCGTGAATCAGTCCAGTATATACGTTTTTCGTACTCAACGCTGTGGGTGTTAGCAAGTGTGCTCCTAATGTCGCTGCTTGTAGTTCTAGCCTCGGTATAGACATTTGCTTCAAGGGCACTACCTTAGATTTGCTTCCCAGCAGACTGCAGTAAACCTCTGTACCTTTCGTCCAACGAATATAGCTGACAGCTGCATAACCTTCTTCACTGGTATCTACAAATGAACGCATCTCTTGACATCTTTTAGTGGACCAGTCATGTTGTAGCATCGTGGAATTCGTATTGCTTCTACTTCTGGGATGAGCTTAATCCAACGTTGCCATTTGACCCATTGTGTTTCACCGATTGATATATCCCAGTCACATCGAGATCGCCAGACTTCTTGGAAAATTATTTTCGCGTACATGATAAAGAATGAGAGCAGTCCTAGGGGGTCGTATATGGACATGATTATGCTCAGGAGTTCTCTCTTCGTGGGCCATCGATGTCCATCTAGCAGCTCTCTGTTTCGATACTTTACTGACACTCTAAAGGATAGCGTATCCTCCTCAGTGTTCCACCACATTCCTAGTACCTTTTCGCTCTTTAGCCCTGCTTCGTTGTCTAGATTCACCTCTGGCATACCTTTTACGCCTAGCGCCTTCAGAACAGACTTTGAATTTGAGACCCAATTTCGAATGCAGAAGCCTCCTTTTTCATGTATATAGCGCACGGCTTGGGTCAATTCAATAGCTTCTTCTTCCGTGTCGACGCTGTCTAGCATATCGTCTACGTAATGGCTTTCTAATATGCTCATAACCGCTCTCGGAAGATTCTTTTTAAACTCCAGTCCGTTTCGGTTTTTTATGTATTGGGCGCTGCTTGGTGAGCACGTGGCTCCGAACGTCATAACTTGCATAGCGTAGTTCCACTTCATGTGTAATCGGGTCTCTGAATATAAAGCGTTGAAACTTCTGATCTGTTTCACATATTCTCACCTGATGAAACATTTCGGCAATGTCTCCTCGAACTGCAACAGGTCTTTCTCTAAATCGACGGAGTATTGTTACCAGTTGTGTCAACTGATCTGGTCCTTTCAGCAGCATGCCATTTAATGATAACCCAGACGTTTTTGCTGCGGCATCCCATACTATGCGCAGCTTACCAGGTTTATTCGGGTTTACTACCGGAAAAATTGGTAAAAACCAATAAGGCCTCTTGGTCGCTTCCGCCTCTGACAGCACCTTTACATATCCCTTTGTTATGTATTCATCGATTTTCGCTCTCATCTGGCTCGACAAGTCAGGTTTCCGCTTCAACTTCTCCTTCAGGCAATGTGCTCTCTTTAATGCAGTTGGGAGACTGTCGGGCAAATTATTATCTCTGTATCTCCATAGAAGTCCGGTCTCGAACCGATCCCCAATGCGTTTTGTGCTCGCCTCCAGTTGTTGCTGTGCACGTTTGTCCTCCTCAGATAGCAATGCTTGCTCCTGACCGAAGCCTAGATCTCTTTGTTCATTCCAGATGTGTTGCTTTAATAGTTGTAGAACTTCGTTATCTACTGTCTCTTGGCAGCCACATATGTGAAATGAGTGATACTTCATCACCTTGTTATTCACCGGTACTCCTCCTTTGACCGTCCATCCCAATCTGCTCTTCTCAGCTATAGGACCAGCCCCAGCGCCTTCGTGGGTTTTGAATGTTCGTCCAAGGCCACAATTGTTTAGCCCGATCAGTAATCGGGGTACTGCTTTCGAATAACTCGTCAGTGGCAGTGAGCGCAGATGCTTGTATTTCTTTTGCATGGCTTCCGCGTTAAACGTCTGTGACGGCAGACCAAGACTTTTCACTGAGTGTACTCCGCGCAAGGCATGGACTCGTGAGCTGCCTATCCCGGATATCTGTAAATCTGCTTTCACCGACTCTTCCTCAGGACGATGCATTCCAGCGGTCCACTGCATGCAGATTGGTTGGTGACTTCCTCGTACTCCTAACTCGTGTAGAAGGTGCTCTTCTATCAGCGTGATTGATGAACCATCGTCGATGAATGCGAATGTTTCAACCACTTTTTTATCGCCATACAGTGTGACTGGCAACATTCGAAATAATACGGACGATTGGCATTGTTGATGGGCATTGCAACTGGCCCTTACAACCGTGCCATGCTAATGTATAAGTGAGTGGTGATCCTCTTTGCAGCCCATAAAGCCGCAATGCTTATTACTCCGACAATCTCTTTTCTTGTGCGGTCCTAGACATCTCCAGCAAAGCTTAAAGCGACGGACTATCTCCAGACGGTCTGTGACTGACCTATTTTTAAACGCTTCACACTTTCCAGTTGATGGGCACATTCCGTGGCATACTATGCGCTGCATTGCCTTTAGATTGTCGAAGTGCGCATTTACCACTCCTCGTTTTCTATTTCCATGCCATGGACTGGGAACCATCACACTATTGGCACCCTGTGCCACCTCGAACAGCCACTCATTAAACTCGAGAAGTGAATGTTCACCAAGCTTCATTTTATGTATGCCCCAAAAGGTCTGTAGCATACCTGGTAGCTTCGCAACCAACTCCCGCTCTAATTCAGGATTGTTGAGGTAGTTGTCCATATTACTGGCTTTCATCGTGGCGCATACGTTTTGGACTTCTACTGCAAAGTCCACGAGATTCTCCAATCTATTGTCTCTTATCGGTGCAAACTCCTTTATTTGAGTATCAAAACATCTATAATCAATTCCGGTCTGCCGAACCTCATATTTAGCGTTGATATTATCGTCGGCACACAGTCGGCGTGTAGCAGCAGGCTTTTTACTGCATTTTTGGCCTGCCCATCCAATGCGTGTCGCAGCCGCATTAGATTCTCGGCATCAGATAACCTGCACAGATCCGTTGATTGATTAAAACTTGCCAGAAATAGAGCCCAGTCCTCCGGTCTTCCAGTAAACTTTGGTAGCTCAGCCACGATGCCTTTTCTTGCTGCCAAATGCTCCGCCGAAAGGATTTGCCCATTTCTCTCTGAATTGTCTCGGTGCTGCGGGACCTCGCAATCTGTCGCAAACTGTCCTCGTCTAGAGTTAAGTGAATCGGCAATTCTTTTCTCTAATTCCGTATCCCAGCCACCTAGAACTGATCTTTGTTGCGTCCCATCTGCGATTGCACACGTGCTGGATGCCCGAGGCGCCTTATCTGAAAGCTTTTCATGCACCTCTTCTGGTGGATCGAACACGTGGTTACTATAGTTGTGCGCGTGCCGCACGTTTTGTCCTTCTAACATTAACCCGAGCAATTCCATTCGTTTCTCGAGTAGTGTTTCCCTTCTTTGCAAGATGTACTCTTCTTTTTCTAGTAGCTGCAATTGAGCTCGCAGGAGCTCGTTGTCTACTAAGATTGGCAACACTTTACTATTTTTTGCCCAATCCTTTACAACGCCCTGGTCCTCGATGCTTGGCTTAGCTTTGAGCACTGAGTCTTGCACTTTTACTTTTCCTGATTCAGCCGCATTGATACATGCTTCGCAGTACCACATGGCTCCTTCTTTCCTGATCGCAGTACACCTTTCATGACATCTCACAATACATAAGCTGCCGGTGCAGCTCTGCATTGTTTCATCATCCTCGTCGGAACAGGCAATGCAGTTGTGAGGTGAAGTTCGGATGCTACTCGATCCAGGCGTCTTTGGAGACATCATTTTAAGTTAAAGAATTTAAAGAAATGTTGCGGGGTACCACCCGTATTGAAACACAGCTCCGCAATTGTGTTTGTGGTAGGCAGTACTTTAAATTCCTGCGGATATATTTTTTAGACTCTTTTCGAAGAAAAAGGAGTCTATTCACTTTGCTCTGATGTTTGTAACGCACAGAACCAAACATCGTAGACCCACAAAAGTTACATCTAGAATACTTAGAATCACTAGAGGAGTCGATATAGCCATGTCCGTCTGTCCGTCTGTCCGTCTGTCCGTCTGTACATATCAGATTTACTCCGTCAGTTTAAAAGCTATTTTGCTGAAACTTGGTATATAGCCTTCTTTTTTACCTAGGTAGTACACTAGTTTGAATCGGTCGGATCGGACCACTATATCATATAGCTGTCATACGAACCTAAATCGGTTTAGGCAATAACTTCCACATTTATTATCCGATTCTTTTCAAATTTGGCATGCGTGTTTTTTATATAACGATAGATAATTGTGCCAAATTTCGCCTGGATCGGATCACTATATCATATAGCTGTCATACGAACCTAAATCGGTTTAGCGAATAACTCACACATTTATTATCCGATCCTGTTGAAATTTAATATGCATATGTTTTTTATAGCAATTAATATATGTACCAAATTTTGTAAGGATCGGACGACTATATCATATAGCTGCCATACGAACCTAAATCGGTTTTAAGAGAAACTCGCACAAAACTCGCACATTTATTGACTGATCTCTTCAAAACTCAGCAAACACGTTTTTTACATAATTATACGCGTTTGTGCTGAATTTTATTAAAATCGGACTACTATATCATATAGCTGTCATACAAATCGAAATTTGCCCTATTAACTGACCAACCCTGTTCATGTGATTTACGGCAGAAACGACTGCGAAAAGAGTCTGCAATCTTCGGCACCCCGAAGATAGCGTTGGTATTTTTTTTTTTTTATTGGATATATAAAGACTTATGTTATAATATCTTACTTTAAGTCCGCTCCCGTCGGCTCACAAATTCGAAAAGACTTTACTTACAAAAGGGTTAACTTAAGGCGTGCTTTTTTATTTAATTATCGGGTCTTTATCGATCACGGCAGGGCTGCGAGCGATTACGAGGGCTTGACACTATGGCAGGCTGGGTGCCGCTGACGGCGCTGCCAACTCTGTCGTAACACGTACTTTTTGTGAATATTGGAATTCACTTGATGCTTCTGTCATTACCAAGAAGCTGTTGGCTTCAAATTCTGACTTAATGGTATGAATGGATTTTGTATACTTTTTATTTTTAAAAAAAGTAATCTTCTACTCTTTTTGTGTATACTATGTATCCTGTGTCTATTAGAAATAAAAATCTGCGCTCCCTCTCTATGGTTCCCTCAATGTACATTTTACGTTCGTCCGAGGCTACTGGGTAACAAGTGGTTGAGTATCTTCCTCCTCCGTGTCCTCATTATTTTCTTCTGATAAGTTGTCCACACTCATGGCTTGTGGGGGATTGTTAGATATTATATTTTGGCTTTGGTTCCTGTCTATTTGGTTATTATTTGAGTTTCGAGGCTGTTGATAATTATTAGAATATCCCAGGTTCTCTTGTTAGTTGTTGTAATTTTTTGTTGTTTTCCGTTATTTTGTTCAGTGTTTTTGTTTGAATTATTGTTGTCTGTGTTTTTTCTGATTAATTTGTGGTTTAAGTTTGCGAAATTTAAGCCTATGTATATTTCCAAACTGCCTGTAGCGCTGCTGCCAACTCCTTAATTCTTTGTATTAGTAAAGAGCTTAAAATGTTAACAAGACTTTCGTTATTTTCGAAAAGTGCAAAATCTCTTATTTCTTCTACAATGTTTCTTAATTTTATATCCAATTCTCTGATACTAGTGACCCTTAGGTTGTTGATCTTTCTTGTCAGTCCCATTTGATCCAGTCTGGGGCGATAATGGTGTCTCAGTTTCTTTTTCAATATTATTTCTTCTCCTCGCCATAGGGTTGTTGATGACTCTCTCCACTTGCTGATTTGCCACAATTTGGGTGAGTGCTTGAATGCAAAACTGAAATTAGTTTTCTGTTGCCATCTTATATCTACTCTTTTTTTTTTTTTGTAAATTTTGGTTTTTAAATTTGGGTTTGTTTTTTTTTTTTTTTTTTTTTTTTTTGTATATTTTGGTTTTGTTTCTCTCCCTGTTTAATTGTCTAACTTCTTTATACACACTGTATTATCTTGACTGGTTTGTGACAATAATACGATTTTCTCAATTTAATGTCACAATCAAATTTATTGTGCGGAAAAATTTTCGTTTACACTTATTTATATTTCCCGCCTGAAGATTTTGATTCGAATACCGACTGCGCCAATATAGTTCTTATATCTTGAGTGTTTCTCTGTTTAAATTATTGGGGTATATATATGTATGTGTTTTCTTCTTAGCTTAGTTTAAGTGTATTTTCTGTTTATATAATGTGGTTGCTGCTTTGGTGGCCAAAGTGTTCTTAGGTCCATTTGGTGATTGATACTTTCTTCTTTGTTTATTTTGTTTATTATTTGTTTATTGGATCGCAGTCCACAGTGAAGACACAATTGTGATTTATGTGTCATTGGCGTTGTTTTGGTTTTAAGTGATGGGGATGAGGTAAGAGAGAGTAATTGTATAACTCACGTTCGAGCAACGGAAATGGCACCCGAACGAAAAATCTTATGAGTATTTTGAGGAGAAGTTGGCACTAGCACTAGTCGTGAAGGTGGAAGACGATGAATTGATGGAGCAGCTAATAGAAGATCTACGCAACCAATCACGAATTCAACGATTCACGGAAGTAAAATAGATGAAACAGGCTTTCTGCGATGTACGCCTACCAAAAGCATGGAAGAACAAAAAACCCAACATCTGACATCCGATGCTTCAACTGTAATTCCAAGGGTCATTTCGCAAAGAATTGCAAGGGATAGCGCAATGCTCACAGAGGAACTCTGAGTACAAAGAAGAAACTTTTGTAAGATTACTCCAAATTTATTTTACGCAAAATCCAAAATTATTTATGATTGCAGAGTGCATCATAGACTCCGGTAGCCCAATTTATTCTGTAAAAAAATCATCCATTCCTGACGGGATTACTGTAAATGAAGTTTAGAAATCATATTTTGGGCTTAATAAAAGCCCACTGTTAAGGCATAAACTCTTAAGAAGAAACTGTAAGGCGACAACGATGTTAGTAAAGAAACTGTAAAGGTAAAAACTGTTAGGAAAAATGGTAATTAAAAAACTGTCTAGGAAAAACTGCTAGGAAGAAACTGTTAAGCGACAACAGTGTTAGAAAAGAAAACCAAAGACACCATCAAATGTGAAATGAATATTTCGTTAGAAAAATATATGCTTCGCTTCGGCTTTTGAGCATTCTCAGTAATTTATTTTACAAATTACAAAAAATATATTTACTCAATATTTATTATAATTTGTCATACATGAAGTAATCTCTATCGAGAAGTCTCTACAAGGAGCTTAGGAGGGGATTTTATTTTATCTATCTTCTATTATCTCTAAACCAATGGGGACAGCTTAAGGTAGACATCAAGAGGAGCAAGCTTAGTAAAGATCAAGGATAGGATGAATAAAGCGATGGGAACTAATATCATAATTCATTTGTTGGTAGGATTGTATAAAGAAATTTTCATCAAATTAGACCGTAAATTTTATTTGCTATGTTCAGCATGTATATATATGATCTGCACAACTTAATCAAGAAGCTCGGAAGTACGACGATTTGAGACTGTTAGAGATGCACTCGAAGCCTATAGTATCTAACGATTATGTAATTAGCTTAAAAATATAGAAGAAATATCATGGAACATAGTATGCCCTGTTGAATGAATCAATTCAGATTGTCAAGCTATTGAAAATATTAGTTTAGTTTTCACTATACAGTCGAGAGCAATATTAATATATCGTCTCAATAAATTTAAGTTATATATTTTTACATTTATATTCTATATTTTTGATAAACTGGTACAAATAACATTATTACATTAACATTATAATAAATATTATAAATATTGAGTACATACATTTTTGTAATTTTTCTTAACATGAATTTTTATTAGTACTTATTCTTTGACTGATTTGCTCTGCGTTTCTTGCGCTTCTTTCCCTTTATACCATCACAACCAACTGTAGCTGTGTAATACTCCAGAGCTCGAACGTATGTGGCCTTGGCTTGTGCAGCTTTTTCCACCCTCTCTGATTTATCTTGCTTAAAATAAAGTTTTCATAATTTTCTCTTCTTTCATTTCTATTTATTGTTTTTTCTTTATATTTATTTATTATTTTATGCGTCTTTTTCGTTTTTTGCCTGTTCTGGTAAGCATTGAATTGTCGTATGTCGTTATATGCTTATAGTAATCTGAATTTTGGTTTCTATTGAAACATCCTCATCTACACCGCTTACTATCTCAATTAGAGTTGAATATTATCTTTCTATGACAGCATTTCCTATATGTGCATTTGGCTTTGTAAAATGTACTTCAACATTTTCCTTAATCAAAAAGTTCAATATCTGTTCTGCTTCAAATTCATTGTCCATAATTATTTTGCTGCGTTTACTAAATTTGGCGAATTTGTCTATGATAATTTGAATTTTTGCTCTCCAATTATCTATCTTTTATGTTGTATGCTGTTGCAAATTTAGTTAGCTTGTCTATTATTGTAACAAATGATCAATGTTTGATATGAAAAATGTCTAAATGTATTGTTTGATTTTTATATTGTGGTGTTTCTGTAATCGTGAATTGAGTTTACCAAATTGATGTGTTCTCGTAATTTTGGGAAATAAATTTTTTCCTTTAAAGTATAGAATGCTTCATTCACGCCGCTGCGTAGTGATTCTTTATATTTTTTAATGTAAAGTCTTTCGTGTTTATTTAAGGTGCTTGATTCAAGCGTTACTGGGTGACCCTTCTGTGCCAAAACTGCCCCGACAGCAAAATTACTTGCATCTGTTGTCACACTAAATTTATTGTCGAACTTCGGGAATTTCGACACGGGGTATGAACTGCCAAGGGCTTTTAGGTTTTTAAATGAATCAATTTATTCTGGATCCTTTTGGTTAATTGGATTTCCTTTTTGTAAATATTTAATCATTGGGTATGCGATTTTTGAGTAGTCTTTAATAAATTTCCTATCGAAGCCGCTCATGCCCAAAAATCCTTGACCAATAGGATATCGCTTGATTTGTCTAGGGGCAAGGCTACCCACCTTGAACGTACTTTTTGTGAATATTGGAATTCACTTGGTGCTTCTGTCATTACCAAGAAGCTGTTGGCTTCAAATTTTGACTTAATGGTATGAATGGATTTTGTATACTTTTTATTTTTTAATAAAAGTAATCTTCTACTCTTTTTGTGTATACTATGTATCCTGTGTCTATTAGAAATAAAAATCTGCACTCCCTCTCTATGGTTCCCTCAATGTACATTTTACGTTCGTCCGAGGCTACTGGGTAACAAGTGGTTGAGTATCTTCCTCCTCCGTGTCCTCATTATTTTCTTCTGATAAGTTGTCCACACTCATGGCTTGTGGGGGATTGTCAGATATTATATTTTGGCTTTGGTTCCTGTCTATTTGGTTATTATTTGAGTTTCGATGCTGTTGATAATTATTAGAATATCCCAGGTTCTGTTGTTAGTTGTTGTAATTTTTTGTTGTTTTCCGTTATTTTGTTCAGTGTTTTTGTTTGAATTATTGTTGTCTGTGTTTTTTCTGATTAATTTGTGGTTTAAGTTTGCGAAATTTAAGCCTATGTATATTTCCAAACTGCCTGTACCCCTGCTGCCAACTCCTTAATTCTTTGTATTAGTACAAGGCTTTCGTAATTTTCGAAAAGCGCAAAATCTCTTATTTCTTCTACAATGTTTCTTACTTTTATGTCCAATTCTCTGATGCTAGTGACCCTTAGGTTGTTGATCTTTCTTGTCAGTCCCATTTGATCCAGTCTGGGCCGAAAATAGTGTCTCAGCTTTTCCTTACAATCGTCCCATGTTGTGTTTATCTTGAGAATTGTTCTGGGTTGGCCTTGTATTTTTGTGTTGAACACCACACTGAAGACTTGGTCTGCGTTTTCTCCATATTCTCTCATCATCTGGTCCACTGGAACTATGAATCCATGAAGTGTTCCCTCCTGTAAAGTAATGTTCGAAAGATAACGAGTTTCTTTTTCAATATTATTTCTTCTCCTCGCCATAGGGTTGTTGATGTCTCTCTCCACTTGCTGATTTGCCACAATTTGGGTGAGTGCTTGAATGCAAAACTGAAATTAGTTTTCTGTTGCCATCTTATAACTACTCTTTTTTTTTTTGTAAATTTTGGTTTTTAAATTTGGGTTTTTTTTTTTTTTTTTGTAACGCACAGAACCAAACATCGTAGACCCACAAAAGTTACATCTAGAATACTTAGAATCACTAGAGGAGTCGATATAGCCATGTCCGTCTGTCCGTCTGTCCGTCTGTACATATCAGATTTTCTCTCCCTGTTTAATTGTCTCACTTCTTTATACACACTGTATTATCTTGACTGGTTTGTGACAATAATACGATTTTCTCAATTTAATGTCACAATCAAATTTATTGTGCGGAAAAACTTTCCTTTACACTTATTTATATTTCCCGCCTGAAGATTTTGATTCGAATACCGACTGCGCCAATATAGGTCTTATATCTTGAGTGTTTCTTTGTTTAAATTATTGGGGTATATATATGTATGTGTTTTCTTCTTAGCTTAGTTTAAGTGTATTTTCTGTTTATATAATGTGGTTGCTGCTTTGGTGGCCAAAGTGTTCTTAGGTCCATTTGGTGATTGATACTTTCTTCTTTGTTTATTTTGTTTATTATTTGTTTATTGGATCGCAGTCCACAGTGAAGACACAATTGTGATTTATGTGTCATTGGGGATGTTTCGGGTTTAAGTGACTGGGAAGAGGTAAGAGAGAGTAATTGTATAACTCACGTTCCAGCAACGGAAATGGCACCCGAACGAAAAATCTTATGAGTATTTTGAGGAGAAGTTGGCACTAGCACTAGTCGTGAAGGTGGAAGACGATGAATTGATGGAGCAGCTAATAGAAGATCTACGCAACCAATCACGAATTCAACGATTCACGGAAGTAAACCAGATGAAACAGGCTTTCTGCGATGTACGCCTACCAGAAGCATGGAAGAACAAAAAACCCAACATCTGGCGTCCGATGCTTCAACTTTAATTCCAAGGGTCATTTCGCAAGGGATTGCAAGGGATAGCGCAATGCTCACAGAGGAACTCTGAGTACAAAGAAGAAACTTTTGTAAGATTACTCCAAATTTATTTTACGCAAAATCCAAAATTATTTATGATTGCAGAGTGCATCATAGACTCCGGTAGCCCAATTTATTCTGTAAAAAAATCATCCATTCCTGCCGGGATTACTGTAAATGAATTTTCGAAATCATATTTTGGACTGAATAAAAGCCCACTGTTAAGGAATAAACTGTTAAGAAGAAACTGTAAGGCGACAACGATGTTAGTAAAGAAACTGTAAAGGTAAAAACTGTTAGGAAAAAATGTTAATTAAAAAACTGTCAAGGAAAAACTGCTAAGAAGAAACTGTTAAGTGACAATAGTGTTAGAAAAGAAAACCAAAGACACCATTAATCAAATGTGAAATGAATATTTCGTTAGAAAAATATAAGCTTCGCTTCGGCTTTTGAGAATTCTCAGTAATTTATTTTACAAATTACAAAAAATATATTTACTCAATATTTATTATAATTTGTCATACATGAAGTAATCTCTATCGAGAAGTCTCTACAAGGAACTTAGGAGGGGATTTTATTTTGGTATTTGGAAACCATGTTCTATTATCTCTAAACCAATGGGGACAGCTTAAAGTACACATCAAGAGGACCAAGCTTAGTAAAGATCAAGGATAGCATGAATAAAGAGATGGGAACTAATATCATAATTCATTTGTTGGTATTACAAGGTCAATAGACTTTCACCTATGAAGCGCTGGCTTAATGGGAGGTAACTGTATCTGAAAGTAGTGAAAGGATTGTAAAAAGAAATTTTCATCAAATTAGACCGTAAATTTTATTTTGCTATGTTCAGTATGTATATATATGATCTGCACAACTTAATTAAGAAGCTCGGAAGTACGACGATTTGAGACTGTTAGAGATGCACTCGAAGCCTATAGTATATAACGATTATGAAATATCATGGAACATAGTAGGCCCTGTTGAATGAATTAATTCAGATTGTCAAGCTATTGAAAATATTAGTTTAGTTTTCACTATACAGTCGAGAGCAATATTAATATATCGTCTCAATAAATTTAAGTTATATATTTTTACATTTATATTCTATATTTTTGAAAAACTGGTACAAATAACATTATTACATTAACAAATTATAATAAATATTGTCAATATTGGGTAAATACATTTTTGTAATTTTTCTTAACACGAATTTTTATCAGTACTTATTCTTTGACTGATTTGCTCTGCGTTTCTTGCGCTTCTTTCCCTTTATACCATCACAACCAACTGTAGCTTTGTAATACTCCAGAGCTCGAACGTATGTGGCCTTGGCTTGTGCAGCTTTTTCCACCCTCTCTGATTTATCTTGCTTAAAATAAAGTTTTCATAATTTTCTCTTCTTTCATTTCTATTTATTGTTTTTTCTTTATATTTATTTATTATTTTATGCATCTTTATACCCTGTACCTAAAAAGGTACAAGGGTATACTAATTTTGTGCAAATGTATGTAACATAGAGAAGGAGACGTCGTAGACCTCCCAAAGTTACCCACAATATGATCAGGGTGACTAGAGAAATTGATATAGCCATGTCCGTCCGTCTGTCCGCGCGTACGCCTAGATCTTAGAGACTATAAGAGCTAGAATAACCAAACTTGGGATTCGGACTCCTTATGTGTGTACGCTGGTCAAGTTTATTTTTTTTTCTCCCCCCGCCTCCCCTTCCACCTCCTCATTTTTTCAAAGCCATATAATGTCTAAACCTTTCGGATTTAAGTATTAGTTGCTTCTGAAAAGTTGTTAGGAATCTAAAAATCTTTCGATTGATATCAAACGTGATTAAAATTGGACCATATTCACTCGAGATATACAAAATACAAATTTTGAGGGTCAAGATTTTAATTCCCCTTGCCTAACTGGCAAACTGCCGAATGAGCAGTCCGATAGATGGCGTGCTTGCAATATTGTGAACCATGTGCTTTTGGATTCAAAGGAATATTAAGACCAGAGGTTTTATGTGAATGCAGGCGACCAGGGTTACCACCCGACTAGGGCTGCCACCTTTTTTTTTTAATTCCGTCTACTAGGTACAGGGTATCCCAAACTCGGCCGCTCCCGAGTTTAAGGTTCGGCTTCATTTTTATAAATACGACCAAGCAACTTAAACTGGTCCGTATTTAAATAACTAGCTAACTTTTCTAAACTTGAATTTAAAAATCTATTAGAATCTATGAAAACTATATTAAACTTATATCTATGGTTTTCAATAATTGTTTTTGTTAGAGTGATATATAACTCTTTATTTTCGTTTTTTGCCTGTTCTGGTAAACATTGAAAGGTCGTATGTCGTTATATGCTTATAGTAATCTGAATTTTGGTTTCTATTGAAACATCCTCATCTACACCACTTACTATCTCAATTATAGTTGAATATAATCTTTCTATGACAGCATTTCCTATATGTGCAATTGAATTTGTAAAATGTACTTCAACATCTTCCTTATTTAAAAAGTTCATTATCTAAATTCATTGTCCATAATTAATTTGTTGCGTTTACCAAATTGGGCGAATTTGTCTATGATAATTTGAATTTTTGCTCTCCAACTTCTATCTTTTATGTTGTATGCTTTTGCAAATTTAGTTAGCTTGTCTATTATTGTAACAAATGATCAATGTTTAATATGAAAAATGTCTAAATGTTTTGTTTGGTTTTTAAATTGTGGTGTTTCTGTAATCATGAATTGAGTTTATATTGGGTTTCTATGGTATTTCGTTTCTCTACATCTTTTACAGTATGATATTACCAAATTGATATGTTCTCGTAATTTTGTGAAATAAATGTAAAGGATTGGTAGTTTACCTTTATTTATAAGTTTAATGAATATTAAGAACAGTGATTTAAGATTTAATATACAGAGGATGAGTCAACTTTTGGCTGTGCCTGATCCGCGGCTTTTTTCACCTTTTCTCGCGACTTTTCAACGTGACTTCTACTGCTGCCAACTTGTTTTTCGACTGCCAACTTGTTTTCGGCTGCCAACTTGACTCCCATCCAGCGGGTTGGCATGCTCATTTAATTGAGGGTGTTTCCACTCTCAAAGGTTACCATTCTTACATTCGGTCATCCTGATAATCTTCGTCTGTCCCAGACGACAGAGCATCTTCGTTGCTTCCAATATATTTCCATAACTTCATATAATCATTACTGGTAGAGGTGATATTCGGTCCTTCTATTTGAGCAGCCTTTCGAACCTCATATCGACCTTTGCGCTTCACTTTGGTAACTTCGTATGGACCAAGGTAAGCACTGGCCAGCTTACGTCCTGCAACAAATTGAGTGCGTTTGATAGCCACCAAGTCGCCCTGTTTATAAATAAAGTCTCCTTTGCGTTTTTTATCATAGCCAGTTTTGTAGAGCGTTTGGGCTTTTTGTATCTGGTTCCTTGCATCATCACGAAGTTTTTGTCTTTCAGCATCAAAATCCTGAATCATTTCCAGTTCCACCAACGACAGTAGCCTATCACTGACTTTGTTCTGCATTTTGACTCCAAACATTAATTCAAACGGCGACTTCTTTGTTGAACAATTAATTTGGGAATTTATAGCTCTTTGGACCTGAGGTACGAATTTATACCATTTCGCAGGATCTTCATGGGATAACTTCGAGATAACAGATAGAATCGATCGATTAATACGTTCGACTTGACCATTGCCCCTGGGAACTCCAGTTGTTGTTAAAACGTGCTCCACTCCATTTGATTTCATATAGTCTTCGAATGCGCTTGAAGTAAAAGCAGTTCCTCTATCGGTTACAATTCGGCTAGGATTGCCAAACATACCCGACCATTCCTCCAACTTTTTCAACACCTCGTCCGCACCTGTCGACTTTGTAGTGAATAGCCATATGAATTTTGAAAATCCATCGACCAACGCAAATATGTACTTGTACTGTTTGTTTGTTGTATCCATCGGACCCAAATGATCAGCGTGCAATGTATGCAGTGGTTTGTCACCCTTCTCGATGCAGTTCAAAAATCCATTCTGCTTCCCAAGCTTTTTGTTTGTTATAATACATGGAATGCAAGCATTGATAACCTGGTTGACCTTATTCTCCAAGTGCGGTATCCAAAACTGTTGCCGAATTTCATGTATTGTCTTCTGAGCTGCGAAATGACCGACACCATGAGCTACACTGATAATTTCACGTTCCATTGTCTTAGGTACAACCAACAGATCATTTCCTCCATATACTTGATACAGAATATTTCCCCTCAACTTGTATCCGTTATACGGCTGGGTCTTAAGTATCTCACGAATTGCCTGGACGTGTGCGTCTTTTTCCTGAGCAATTTTCAAGCGAGAAGAAATTTCGGCTGAGACAGTCCACATGCTTCATCTTCTCTGCTGCTCGGTGTTCGGGCTTAAAATCAAAATCTGACATATACAAAATCCATTCTGCCACCTCTCTGGGAATATCCTTCTTTTTTACAGTTTGCGAAAACGCGATGTTATCTGTGACCAGCTTAAACTTAACTCCAAGCAGATAGTGGCGAAATTTTTTCATTGCGAGGTATGCAGCCTTAACCTCCAAAATGTAGCTATGTCTAGCCGACTCACTGGCACTCGTCTTTTTACTCCAGTAATATACAGGATACAACTGCCCCTCAAAACTTTGTAAAAGCGCTGCACCAAAACCATTCTTTGATGCGTCTGTATGCAACTCTGTTGGAGCGCTTCGGCTATATATTTTTAGTACGGGCGCCTGACACAAAGCTTCCTTAAGCCTGTTAACCGCAGCAACTTCAGCGATTTCCATTTTGAACGTTGCATCCTTCTTCAATAGGTTTGTTAATGGGCGGGCTATAGCAGCATAGTCCTTTATAAATTTTCGAAAAAAACCCGTTAGTCCCAAGAATGATTGAATCGCCTTTACGTTCTTAGGCATCCCAAACTTTTTAACTGCCTCAGTTTTCTCTTCTCCTGGCGACATCTCACCATTCCGAATAGTATGGCCCAAAAAATGGATTGTGTTCTTCAGAAAGTGACATTTTTTCCATTTTATACGTAAGTTACTTTTTTCTGCCTCCTTTAGTACTAGCTTCAATTTTTCCAAGCACTCTTCATTGGATTGGGCGTAGATAATAATGTCGTCCATATACAACTGAAGGACATCTCGAGCTACAAGATGCTGGAAGACATCATTAATGAAGCGAATAAACACAGCCGGCGAGTTACAAAACCCAAAAGGCGCTCTATTAAACTCGTAGAGACCAGACTTGGTTATGAATGCTGTGTATTTACGGCTGGACTCCTTAATGGGAACGTGGAAAAAACTATTCTCCAGGTCCATAACAATAAACACCTTTGCTGTCTGCAGTTTCTCCAACACGTCATCCATCAACGGTACGGGAAAACAGTCCTTCAAAACCATAGCGTTGAGCTGGCGATAGTCTACGCAGATTCTGTAGGATGAATCCTTCTTCTTGACCACAACAACTCTACTGGCAAAACTTGAAGTAGATGGCCTGACAACGCCCTGGGATAACCAATCTTCAACTTGTTTTTCAATGGCGTCACATTCAATTGGGGGGTGTCTACTTGGTTGATGACGAAACGGCACGATTCGCCCATCTGGTATGATTTCCAGTTGAACAGAAGAATCTGCAAGCTCTTTCTTTGGATGATATTCGTCAATCAACTTGCAAACTTGGTCCTTATACTGTGAAGGAGTATCGATTTTATTTTCGGTTTCGACTATATTCATCATACTTATCTGGTTTATCTCAGACGTATCCTCCTGAGATTTGAGCGGTGAAAAGTTGTACCCATTCTCATCGCGAACACTTCTGCATTTTGAAAGAAAGTCATCGCCCAATATACCATCATGCTCCAGTGCATCATCTGGTACCACAAAAATTCTTTGAAGCATTTCAACGTCGTCTACACAAATGGTGGCCATGAACACACCCAGTGGAATTGTATTGCTTTTGCCCAAGCCACGTAGGACAGAAAAGCTCTTTTGCAATGTTACATCGGTCAAACTATTAAACGCAGATCTCTTCACGATAGTGACATCCGCTCCTGAATCCACCAGACACACGAGCTCCATGTTGTTCAATTTGATAGCTTTCATACGTTTCATGTCCCTGATAAGTTTTACAGACCTTACTGACTGCGGACAATTCTTTGATATATGTCCTGTTCCGTCGCATTTAAAACATTTAGTCTCTGCAGTACAATCTTTTCTCAAATGGTCCGAGGCTCCACAATTATAACAGTGCGTACGTTTCCCACCACTCTCATGATTCCTTTCACCAAAAACAGAGTTCTTCTTGTCGGCGTTGTAGTGCTGCTTTCTGGGAAGGTCTTCCTTGGCACACTCATAATCATCATACCTTTCTTTAAGTTCAGCGTAGGACTTACATCCGTGCATAAGGTATTTGTATTCGCTTTTTATGTTGAGACCCTTGACGATGTAGCGTATTACGGATTTTGTCTCTACATTACCCAAGGCAGCAATCTTTCGCATCTGCAAAATGTACTCTTGGAAACTTTCATTTTTGTGTATATTCCTTTCAGCAAGCCTTTCGTGTACTTGTGCGCTTCCGAGCTTACGTTTAAACTCTCCAAAGAGGGCCGCCTTCAGTTCTTCGTAGCTGGAGACAGATTCTGATTCCAGGAATAGCTGCGCTGTCTTTGTCATTTTCGATCGAGCATGCACATATTTCTGTTTCTCGTTTAAGCCGTATGCCTCTGCATTTAATTCAAAATTATTTATCCAATTTTCCACAGGCACTGTTTCACCATCAAAATCGGATACAATCTTAGCGAAACTTTCGATAGACACTCCTACTTCATTTTGCTTGATTTCATCAGCTTGAATTTTCAGGTTAAGCAGCTGTATAATTTGTTGTAAGTTCACCTGATTTTCTTGAACGGTCTGCTCCACTCTTTTCACATCCATTGGCGCATCTTGCTGCACTGTAACTGCCTTTTGTTTCTCCCCTTTTCCTCCTTGCGATGTACTGGACCGAAGATTGATTGTGTGGTCCTTTCCTGCATTCGATTCCATGTGCGCACTTTTTCTTAGAAATAATTTCACAACTTCTTGAAATCTGGCGTTTGAGCGGTTGAGCCCCCAAATGTAAAGGATTGGTAGTTTACCTTTATTTATAAGTTTAATGAATATTAAGAACAGTGATTTAAGATTTAATATACAGAGGATGAGTCAACTTTTGGCTGTGCCTGATCCGCGGCTTTTTTCAACTTTTCTTGCGACTTTTCAACGTGACTTCTACTGCTGCCAACTTGTTTTCCATCCAGCGGGTTGGCATGCTCATTTAATTGAGGGTGTTTCCACTCTCAAAGGTTACAATTCTTACATAAATTTTTTCTTTTAAAGTATAAAATGCTTCATTCATAGTGATTCTTTATATTTTTTACTGTAAAGCCTTTCGTGTTTATTTAAGGTGCTTATTCTGGATCCTTTTGGTTAATTGGATTTCCTTTTTGTAAATATTTAATCATTGGGTATGCGATTTTTGAGTAGTCTTTAATAAATTTCCTATCGAAGCCGCTCATGCCCAAAAATCTTGACCAATAGGAAATCGCTTGATTTGTCTAGGGGCAAGGCTACCCACCTTACATGTACTTTTTGTGAATATTGGAATTCACTTGGTGCTTCTGTCATTACCAAGAAGCTGTTGGCTTCAAATTTTGACTTAATGGTATGAAGGGTTTTTGTATACTTTTTATTTTTTAATAAAAGTTATCTTCTACTCTTTTTGTGTATACTATGCATCCTGTGTCTATTAGAAATAAAAATCTGCGTTACATCTTTATGGTTCCCTCAATGTAGATTTTACGTTCGTCCGAGGCTACTGGGTAACAAATGGTTGAGTATCTTCCTCCTCCGTGACCTCATTATTTTCTTCTGTTAAGTTGTCCACACTCATGGCTTATGGGGGATTGCCAGATATTATATTTTGGCTTTGGTTCCTGTCTATTTGGTTATTATTTGAGTTTCGAGGCTGTTGATAATTATTAGAATATCCCAGGTTCTGTTGTTAGTTGTTGTAATTTTTAGACTCTTTTCGAAGAAAAAGGAGTCTATTCACTTTGCTCTGATGTTTGTAACGCACAGAACCAAACATCGTAGACCCACAAAAGTTACATCTAGAATACTTAGAATCACTAGAGGAGTCGATATAGCCATGTCCGTCTGTCCGTCTGATTCTATGCGATTTACTCCGTCGTCTTAAAAGCTATTTTGCTGAAACTTGGTATTTAGCTTTCTTTTTTACCTAGGTAGTACACTAGTTTGAATCGGTCGGATCGGATCACTATATCTTATAGCTGTCATACGAACCTAAATCGGTTTAGGCAATAACTCCCACATTTATTATCCGATCCGATTTAGCACAAGTATGTTTTTTATAGCAGTTAATATAAATACCAAATTTCGTAAGGATCGGACTATATCATATAACTGCCATACGAACCTAAATCGGTTTAGGGAATAAATCGCACATTTATTAACTGATCTTTTCAAAACTCGGCTAATACGTTTTCTACATAAATATACGCATTTGTGCTAAATTTTATTAAAATCGGAATACTATATCATATAGCTGTCATACATATCGAAATCGGCCCTATTAACTGACCAACCCCGTTCATGTGATTTTCGGCAGAACCAACTTCGAAAAGAGTCTGTAATCTTCGGCACCCCGAAGATAACGTTGGGATTTTTTTTTTGTTGTTTTCCGTTATTTTGTTCAGTGTTTTTGTTTGAATTATTGTTGTCTGTGTTTTTTCTGATTAATAGTTTGTGGTTTAAGTTTGCGAAATTTAAGCCTATGTATATTTCCAAACTGCCTGTAGCCCTGCTGCCAACTCCTTAATTCTTTGTATTAGTACAAGGCTTTCGTAATTTTCGAAAAGTGTAAAATCTTTTATTTCTTCTACAATGTTTCTTACTTTTATGTCCAATTCTCTGATGCTAGTGACCCTTAGGTTGTTGATCTTTCTTGTCAGTCCCATTTGATCCAGTCTGGGCCGATAATAGTGTCTCAGCTTTTCCTTACAATCGTCCCATATTGTGTTTATCTTGAGAATTGTTCTGGGTTGGCCTTGTATTTTTGTGTTGAACACCACACTGAAGACTTGGTCTGCGTTTTCTCCATATTCCCTCATCACCTGGTCCACTGGAACTATGAATCCATGAAGTGTTCCCTCCTGTAAAGTAATGTTCGGAAGATAACGAGTTTCTTTTTCAATATTATTTCTTCTCCTCGCCTTAGGGTTGTTGATGTCTCTCTCCACTTGCTGATTTGGCACAATTTGGGTGAGTGCTTGAATTCACAACTGAAATTAGTTTTGTGTTGCCATCTTGTAACTATTTTTTTTTTTTTTTTTTTTTTTGTAAATTTTGGTTTTTAAATTTGGGTTTGTTTTTTTTTTTTGTATATTTTAATTTTGTTTCTCTGCCTGTTTAATTGTCGCATTTCTTTATACACACTGTATTATCTTGACTGGCTTGTGACAATATTACGATTTTCTCAATTTAATGTCACAATCAAATTTATAGTGCGGAAAAATTTTCGTTTACACTTATTTATATTTCCCGGCTGAAAGTTTTGATTCGAATACCGATTGCGCCAATTATGTGTTTACGTACACATATGTTCAAGAGATAGAACTACGAATAAAAACAATTCGAATCCAAGTAGATCGTCTTTAACCCTCTAATACCCAAGAGTGCCTCAAGGCACTCATTAGTTTTTTTTCAATAACAAAATAAGTAATTAGTTGTTTATTGTTTAAGTTATATTTTAAAGTAACTAAATAATGTATTAATAAGTCTCAAAAAACTTTGATCGCTTTCTAAAGCTCTTCGTGGAGTTTTTTGTCTATTTGCCTATAACATATGTTTTTTCGCGCGTGAAATTTCGTACGGTGCAACTATTTTCTTCAAAGTGAAAAAATATATATATATTGCAAGCCGATTAACTTAAAACTTTTTTTTGGTTTAAGGTATGTATATTAGCTATTGAAATTAGGACTTGTTTTTATCAATATCAACTACATATGCATTTTAACAATGAAATACCAATGAGTGCCCCAAGGCACTCTTGGGGCTTAGAGTGTACTTTTTCAAAGTGTTTTTAATAGATGGTAATTTACCAGTGCTTTGAATATTTGCGACTTAAAACGATCTTTATTTACTAAATTTTAAACTTTGCGATTAAAAGACTACGAGAAATGGCAGACCTAATGCGTAAACTCTATAAACTGTCAGATTTGACCGATGAGCAATTGCTCAATTTGTTTGATTTTGTTTAGTTGGAAGAGGAATTATTTGACGAATCAAGTGATGATGGAGACGAAGAACTTTATATGGTCGCTGCACTAAATTTAGCCCTGGAACATGCTGATTCTGTATCATTTGCTGTTGCTGGCACCGAGACTGAGGAACAAGCATGCAAATCCACCAAGAAAACTCCAAAAAGACCCCGATCATCTCTACCATCATTAGACCACCCACAAATCATAAATGCCCCTTCTTCCGGTGGATATACGGGATCAGTAAGTCTCCATTCTAAATTGGTTACAAAATACATGATATAAAAAATATTATTTATATACAGGTATTGAATCAAAGCAAAATAATTTGGAAGCAACAGCAGTTGCATATCAATGACGTAGCTTTTAGAGGTAACTCATGATTGCCACCAGAAATAATTAACTTGGAAACTCCACTGCAAATATTTTGCTATGAAATTTATATTGGTGCTGGAGATAACGTTATCTTGCCTGGCGAACCAGATCTCGGAGCATCAGGCCAACATTGTTGTTCGCTTAATAAACACTGTACAGAAATTCCAGCATCATATATATATATATATATATAAATATATTTGGACAACTTTTTGCCAACCGTGCCTTTGTGGGTGAACCTTCGTGCTAAAGGAATATATAACCTTGGTACAGTACGCCCAAATCGTATACCCAGTTCTAAGCTGCCATGTGATAATATTATAAAGGAAAAGCCTAGAGGATTTTCGATAGAGTTTGTTGGCTCTTCATATGGAGTTAGTATTAGTAAAGTATTGTGGAGGGACAACAGAGCCGTTCGATTGCTATCTACATACGTTGGTGTACAGCCATTTGAAAGAGCAATCGAAAGTGGAGTCCCAAAAACACCTCGATATGATCGAAAATCTAAAAAACACGTTGAAATAGACTACCCACAAATTATTATTATAATACAACGCACACATGGGCGGTGTAGACTTGATGGATGGATTAATCGGCCGCTACCATATTAAAGCCAAGACCAGAGATTCTGCGACGCGTATTTTTTACCATTTGGTGGATATGGCTGCAACAAATGCCTATATTTTGTATAGGCGTATATCAAATAATGAAAAAGATAACCCTAAAAAAGTTTTGAATCTTCCGGATTTCCGAGAAGAAATTGCTGCTGAAGCAATCTCCATCTCTTCATGGACTTGGGCAAGTCCGCCAGTGTCGTCTTCTCCAGCAGCTAGACTTAAAATTGGTGCAAAGTCAAATCATCCTATAGCAGACTTGCGTTTGGATCTGCAGGATCATTTGCCTATTTGACTAAGTCGAGATGGAGGGAAAAGATGGTGCAAGAATTGCAAAACATCCAAAACCCAATCCATTTGCAAAAAATGCAATCTCCACCTTTGTTGCACTGCTAACAAAAATTGTTTTTTTGAATATCATAAAAAAAAATTAAAACTTACACTAATAGAATATGCGTTTGATTTTTTAACGTTAAGCCCCAAGGATGCCTTAAGGCACTCATTCACATTTTCTCACCTGGCAGGTAAACGGTTGGCGGAAAACTTTTTCTGATGCCATTTTTGAGCTCAGTGGGCAAAATTCATTTAAGAAAAAATTATTTGGATGTTTTTTATTTAGAATTAAAGAAAATAGCCTTAGAGGGTTAATTGAGCTTTATTTCTACTTTAGATATCTTTTATGCGATCAATCGCTCTCCTTAATGTTCTATGGTTAGTTCTTATACCTTGAGTGTTTCTCTGTTTACATTATTGGGGTATATATATGTGGGGTTTTATTATAATAGTTTAAACTTTATTAGTATTTTAAAGCGAATAATATAGAGAATGTATAGTCATGGTCGCCTCGCGGCTACGTCTTCACCGTCGTCTTTATTCCGGAGCCACACAGGCAGAGCGCACAACCTCTTTCTTCAACGAGCAAACAACAACTCTCTCTGCTGTCGTACAGCACTTCGCTCTCATAGCGTTGCGCTCTTGCTATTAGGTCGCCAACATCATATCGTTTTGCTTGCTTGTGTCGAAGATTGTATGCCTTCTTGTTCTCGTTCTGTAGCTTCAATATCTGAGTCTTCGCCTTCATTCGTAACTCGCTGCGTTCTTCGTTGAAACCTTCTATGGCCTCTTTGTTTATCATATCTCGAATCTGAAGATTATCTTTGGTTCTCATCTTGGCACCAACCAGTAGCTCAAAAGGCGTCGTATTAATGCTCCTGGTAAATGTTGAGTTGATTGCCTGTGGGGTTTCGTGGGGTCATCGACACTTAACTTTGAGAGAACTGAAATTATAATAGAATTTAGTCGCTCAACCTGTCCGTTTACCCTTGGCAACCCAGTAGTCGTCTTCACTAGTTTTATTCCTTCATCGTCGCAATATTTCACAAAGTCTTGCGATGTAAATGCCGAGCCTCTATCCGAAATATTGAATGCTGGGTTGCCAAAGTTAACACTTTGATTGCTGAGCTTCACTATCACCTCACTATTACTACTACCAGCTCATCACCACCAACAAGTTTGTACAACATACCGGATTTGATGGCATTTATCTTCTCGTTACGTGCTTGCGCATCTTTCAAAGCAGTACTAATGCTATCTTCTCTTATAAGCATCACAGGATACCGGCTGCCAGATCGATGTTCAACTGTATTGTAACGAAAACAGCTGATTATGCGAACCATACCGGGGGGTCCATGTGACGAAAACAGCTGATCACGCTCGAACCCTGGGTTAAAAGTGACAGCCGTCACTTACCGGCGTTGTGCAGAAAAGAACGGCTTGGGGGTCTTTCCTTGTCATTAATTAATTTCCGGTAGAGAGATTTGGCATGTGCGAGCAGCGAAAAGAAGCGTGACTGAATAAATTAAAATCAACTTGCATCGGTGTTCTGTGCTTTTTGTTCGATCGTGGTTATAAACGCGTCACCGGGCGCGCTCAGAAGGCACTCCCCCACAACTAAACATCCGCTCGGCCACCAGTGGCGAAAGTCTCTCAAAGGAGGCCCCAAATTTCGTTACATTGGTGTCAGATGTGGGGTGCACAAGTGGATTCCTAAAAATTCCACCCACAATGTCTAAAAAAGCCGCTCGTCGACGCAGAGAGATGCCTCTGGACGACATCGAGAAGAAAATGGATGCTCTGGACTCGCAGATGCAACTGAAAATGGATGTCATGGATCGTTCTTTCAATAAACGATTTGATCAGTTGTGGTCATCTTTAGAACGAACATTACTGTCTAGTATGGATCGCTCCGCGGTACCAACCCAAGTTATCGCCGATCTACGGGCGACCACGGTACCCGCATCAACCACAGGCGTGGCATATAGCACGCCACGTGGTGTCAGCACCTATGAACCTCAGGTGACCGCACCGCCAAAAGTTATGCCCTCTAACCGATTCTTCCGTGAATCAATACCGGAAGGACGTATACTGGTGAGAGAGACCTGCGGCGACACCACCTACTTATCCGTACCCCGGAATTGTTGGGACACTACTGACACAGAGCCGCCCCCATTGTATGACGGCAGCACACCATGGCGCGAATTTCAACGTTTACTGGACGACATGGCCGAGGAGTATAACTGGTCCGAGCGAAAAAAATGCCAGAAGTTGTGTATAAGCCTGCGTGGAAGAGCCCAGCGATTTTACACAACCTTGCCACAGGCTACCTTAAGCTCTTATGAGGCACTTACGACCGCCATGCGTATCCATTTCGCTGTGAGTACGCAAACCGGTTATCATCTGTTCCATAATCGCGTACAGGGACCGAAGGAGACCCTGAGTGACTTTGCATGTGATTTGGATCGTCTGGGCCGATTAGTTTTCGGCGAATTGCCTTCAGCTACCTATAATCACATATTGGTCCAGCGTTTCATCGATGGCATACGGGAGACTAACTATCAGATCCATATTCTCTCTAGCAATCCAGCTACTCTCGGCGATGCCCTCGAAATGGCCACACGAATTGAAGCTCAATGTAGACGTCGTCCAGGTGGGACTGTTTTGAACGTAACCACTCAGCACACCACAAACGTTACTTCACCCAGAAGAAGTAGAGATCGCAAATCAACAAGCGGACCGCTATTTGCTTCGCCCGCACCACACCCGGAAAACTAAACTCCACCAGATTCTCGGGGCGGAAGCTGGCAGAAAACCCAGAAAGCCCCCGAATGCGTATGCTCCCCGAGTCTCACCCTTACCCTTTGAAGACTGCCCAGAGTCATAAATCAGTCAGGAGGTCGGGTAGAGCAGCCACAATGTCGTCGAGATCAACTAAAGGCCCGAATATTTTCCCTGCCGTATCAGAGCCCCTACGGGTGAATCCGGCGCCGTCCGATAAGCCACCCCCAGGAATTGGTGTCCCCTCTCCACAGGTTGAAGCCATCCAGGTGTCGTCGTTTGACGAGCCGTCCCTAAAAGGAAGTGCCGATATGCTGCCCAGCCGGAAAATCCACGTGCGGTCACCACGTGGCGATAAAAACACTACATGGTTGACCCCCGACCCAGACAGACAACGGAATATAAAATCCTTGTCACTGGAGACGTCACCGCCAGGAAGCTGTCCCCCCTCTTCAAAGGTAGAGGTCACCCAGGTACCCACGTCCACCGATCTGTCGCCTATTCGTAAAAATGATCTGCGCGACGCCAGGGTCACCACATCTCCGACATCAGCTCCGGTCGAGTACCTCGGTTTAAATGTGCCGCCAACCATAAGGCCCAACACCAATTCTTCCCAGTCCCCGTTACCGGAAAAATCGACGTTGGCCCTGTTTTTTGATGAATTGCCATTAGCCGAGCGCGCCCTGAAAATACCGTTTATTAGGAAACGGAATTGTTGCGCTAACAATATTTTTTGTTAGCTTTTATGCGAATATTATCGCTTGAAAGTTTCAGGAATAAAAAGGTCACAATACGGTTTGAGTTATAAACAGGGTTTTAATTTGTTGATTATTCGAGAATTAATGTTGTACAAAATATTACCGACACGGCCGATTAATATTAAAAACTTGACAATGAATTTAGGCGAAATTTGCGAGATAAAACAAAGTGCGGCACGGCCGGCTAAAGCGAGAAAAAAATTGCCAATAATAATGAAAGATAATGCAGAAGGCAATAAGAAAACAATGAATTAGAACTAGATCAGAACTTAATTAAGCTAAGCTAGAGAAGCTTTTAGATTAGGCGCCAAATTCAAATGCGCCGCATAACCAAACATACTCCCCCCGTTGGAAGTCACGGGCTTTCAACATCGTCTTTTGGAAGCAGGCACAACTTAGTTACGGCTCTGGTAGTAGTCCCAGCAGCAGTCTTCAACTCAGCTACTCTAGTGACACCATCACCTCCAGCTATTAATTTTGTAACTCGAGCTAAGGGCCATTTCAGTGGGGGTAGATTCTCATTTTTGACCAGTACGATGTCACCAGGTTGTAGTCCGGGAGAGTGTCGTTGCCATTTTGAGCGTTGCTGCAGCAAGGTCAAATATTCTTCGCGCCATCGCGCCCAAAATGTCTGCTGCAGATAAGCCACACGTTGCCAGCGATCGAGACGATTGTAATTCAGTTTGCTGACGTCAGGCTCGAAGAAGGTTGACAAAGGAGCTGTACAAAGAAAATGAGCTGGAGTGAGCACATCTAGGTCGTCAGGGTTTTCTGAAAGTGGTAACAATGGCCGTGAATTAATAATCGCTGATATATGACAGACGAGAGTTCGCAGTTCATCAAACTCTAGGAGGGAGTTGCCAACAGAACGGTAAAAATGATGCTTAGCGGTTTTGACTGCAGCTTCCCATAAGCCGCCAAAATGAGGAGAACGTGGGGGAATGAAGTGCCAGTCGATTCCATCAGCCACACAAAATTCTCGAACAGACTTCAAATGTTCGCTGCTAAGGAACAAACGCTTAAGATCTCCTAATTCATTTTTAGCTCCAACAAAGTTTGTAGCATTATCCGACCATATCTGCTTCGGACGCCCTCGGGTAAGAATAAATCGCTGAAGTGCACTGAGGAAGGTTGCTGTGGACAGATCCTGCACCAGCTCGAGATGCACAGCCTTGGTAACAAAGCAGATGAAGAGGCTGACATAGCATTTGACTGGAGGCCGAGTGCGCACTCCACTTTTATAAAAGAACGGGCCGCAATAGTTTACACCTGTCACCATGAATGCATGAGAAGATTCCAAACGCTCCTTTGGCAGATCAGCCATGATATGTTGAACATAATGTGGTTTAGCTCTGAAACATCGAACACATTTACTGGTGACGCTTGCGACTGTTTTGCGCCCACCAAGAGGCCAGTATTGATGGCGTATCAGAGCAAGTAGAGATCGTGGTCCTGTGTGTAGATTCTTGAGATGAAAGTGCATTATTAATGCTCGTGTGATGGGATGCTGTCTAGGCATGATGATAGGATGACGTGCGTCGAAATCGAGGTTTGAATTTTGCAACCTTCCACCAACTCTTAACAATCCGAAGTCATCCAAGAATGGTGCCAAAGATGAAAGAGAACTGGAGGCGGCAATTTGCTTTTTGTTAATCAAGCACTTGTAATCATCCCAGAGGTGAGCCTTTTGAACCGATCGAATCAGCAACCTAGAACCAAATTGCACGTCTAGCATAGAAAGTCCAGAGCTTCGGATACGTCGAATAAACTTGGCCACATATCCAAAAACACGCTCAAGCTTTGAAAAGGAGTTGAGGAACTTACAGCCAATCGTTAGATCAATATGGGGCGACACGGCTAAGAGCACTGTTTTGCGAAGTTCAAGGAGTGGTACATCAGGAGAACGAGTTGTAGGCCATTCAGATTGGGGTTTCTGAAGAATGTCTGGACCGTGTAGCCACAAATCGGAACTGCAGATTTCATCAGGAAAGGCTCCCCTCGATACTGCATCAGCGGGATTCATTGCCGTTGGAATATAATGCCATTCCATGTCAGCAGTTTGTTCCTGTATGGCTGACACTCTATTAGCAACGAAGACATTGAATCTCGATGGCTCGCTGCGTATCCATGCCAGGGCTACCGACGAATCAGTCCAGCAATAAAAACGGCCTGCAAATAAGTTCATTTGAAAAATCTCATTCATCAATTTGGAAAGCAAAGCAGCTCCGCACAATTCCAATTTAGGGACGGTCTGAGTTTTTACAGGTGCAACTTTCGATTTTGAGCAAAGTAATTGTGACTGAGACTTCTCCTTGCACACGACATAAATACATGCTCCATACGCTTTTATACTGGCATCGCAAAATCCATGCACCTCACAAGTGCTATCAGGAAGGAGAACTAGTCGAGTGAAATTAAAACGCTGAGAACTGTATATTTTGTTACAAAAGGTATCCCACGCTGTGTTGAGGTGTTCCGGCAAACTTTCATCCCAATTTAAGTTCTCAGCCCATAATTGTTGCAGAAATATTTTGGCCTTTGCGATTACTGGCCCAATCAATCCAAGAGGATCATAGCATCTTGCTATGGTCGATAAAACGGAGCGCTTTGATGGTTTTGATGACAAACCTTTAGGGGTGAATGAAAATATTAGTTTGTCGGCTGAAGGATCCCATGCGAGGCCAAGAGTTTTTGTGAAATCACTTCCATCATCAAATTTCAGAAACTTTTCTTTATCGCAATGTGGAATATCATGCAAAACGGTCGGATCATTTGAGCACCATTTTCTGAGGTTAAAATGGCCTCTTGCTAACAAGCCAGTCGTTTGATGCATTATATTTCTGACTTCGTTCGCCGATTTTCCACCAGTGATGAGATCGTCAACGTAGAAATCCCTTAGCAAGGTTGCAGCACCTAATGGAAAAGTTGATTGCTCATCAAATGCCAACTGATGCATGGCACGAATGGATAAGAAAGAAGCAGGCTTGGTTCCATATGTGACAGTATCCAGTTTGTAGATTTGAATTTCTTGCAGAGGATTATCTCTCCATAATATGCACTGCAAGTAGCTATCTGGCTCAGCCACCCTGACGCACCGATACATTTTACAAATGTCTGCAGTCAGCGCCACAGGGAATGTACGAAATCTGAGCAAGGTATTAAAGAGTTTCGCCTGAATTGTAGGACCTGCCATAAGAACGTTGTTTAACGAAAATCCTGATGAGGTTGCCGCAGAGCCGTCGAACACAACTCGAAGTTTAGTTGTTGAACTGTCCTCTTTAAGGACACAATGATGGGGCAAAAAATATCGGCATCGATTTAAAGATTCGGAAGCTACAGCTGATATATGATTTAATTCAGCATATTCCTTGATGAAGGCAGAGTACTGAGATTTCAACTCTGGCTGGCGCTCTAACTTGCGTTCTAGACTTAAGAATCGACGGTATGCTGATTGGTAAGAATTGCCCAGTAAGCACGAATTTTGCTTTAAAGGCAATCGAACAGAATATTCCCCCGAAGACAATCGATTGAACGTTTCCTTGAAGTGAGCTTCGCAATCCAATTCCTCTTTTGTAAAACTAACAATGCCTTCATTACGGTTCTCAATTTCCCAGAAACGTCGGATCAAATTGTCCATTTGTGAGTCAGAATGGAGAGCGGATGCAGTCCTGGCGATGTGAGTCCGAGGCTTTTGAGTCTGGTCACCACCTCCAGAAACAATCCAACCTAATCTGGTTTTTTGCAACACTGGCAAACCAGGTGCAAGTTTTATTTGACCCACGCACAGTAGTTCATAGAACACACTCACTCCTAATAATAGGTCTATGCGCTGGGGCTTGAAGAAATCAGGGTCGGCTAATTGAATATTGGCAGGAATTTTCCAGAATGTCGTATCCAATGTATAACTAGGTTGCCAACCTGTTATGCTTGGCGTAATCACAGCTTCAAGAGTGGCTTGGTAATCGGAGACTTGCGATTTTAGATAGAGGAGGACAGATTGCCCATTTGTGTGCACAACATTATCGCCAAGGCCTGACACCGTTGAATTTGATTTGTTTCGATTCAAATTTAATATATGTGCAAATCGAGAAGTTATTAAATGAACTTGAGAACCATTATCCAAAAGTGCACGACATGGAACGAATGATCCTGAACGGGACTTGATCAAAATAACAGCAGTAGCTAGAAGCGCAAAACCAGGTTCTAAATTCTGGGCAACAAGAGAGGTGGGTGAGGGAAGTGTTGATGCAGCAGCTTCAGAGGTTAAAATAAATGAATGCTGAGAGTTCGAAGGGCCTTGAAGATTCGGTGAATTTGACTCTAAATGAAGTAGAGTGTGATGCTTGACACCACATGTTCGGCATGTACTTGATGTGCAAACTCGAAGTTGATGGCCTGGCTTTAAACAATTGAGGCACAAGCTCATCCTTTTTGCTTCTTTAAGCCGAAGAGAAGGTGAAAGATTGCTAAATCTGGAGCATGTGTAAATTGAGTGAGCAGACTCATTACAAAATATACAACCAAGTTGCTTAGAAGCGACAAATGATTTATTAGTGTTAGTTTTCATATTCTTTCCCACCTGAGAGCCAGGCGCGTAGGTTGCCGTGGCTTGTTCAATGTTCTCCAATTTTCGACAGCGGTTTTCCAAAAAGTCTGTGAACTGCTTACATGTGGGTATTGCTCCTGCACCCATAGTCTCCTCCCAACATGCTTGTGTTGCGACATCCAATTTTTGTAGTAGCATGTGAACTATCATGCACCCAGAGACTTCTTCTGCACTTCCAAGTGTTAACAGTGCTCGCATATGTGCATTGAGTCCATCGGAGAACTGACGCAGTCTTGTTGCAGAAGAAATATCCACTCTCTTGAGCCCCAGAATTTTAGAAATGTGTGCCTGGAAAACTAAGCGTTTATTATTAAATCGTTTATCAAGCAGATCCAATGCCACAGCATAGTTGGCACTGGAAATCTCTAGCGCTCGGATTGTGTCTAATGCCGAGCCCTGGAGACACGATTTTAAGTGTTGGAACTTCTCTATGTTTGTTATGTCCGAATCCTTGTCAATGATGGTAGAAAACATTGACATAAAATCGGCGTACTCCGTGTATCCTCCATCGAAGGTTGGCAATTTAAGCTCTGGCAACCGAGACTTATTTGCCACAAGAAATGTTGGTTGCTCAGACATAGCATCTTGCCGAAATGTTGAACTAGCTGGCATATGCGTCTGCCGCTTCAGGATTTCCGTTTGCACGCGCGACTCTACCGAAACAAGCAACTCATCAAAGTCATTTCGAAGTACACTGCCGATTTCTCCGAAGTCGAGTTCTTCTAGCGCGTCATGCACAACTTTGAACGATTGGTGCGTTTGCTCAATTAGTTTTAGGCGCACCACAAGATCACCGTCGGTAAAAGTTTTTAAATTGTCAGTCGATAATTTTGTATTAATTTTACCCGCAGACTCAAAAATAGCTTGAGCTTTTTTCTTTAAAAAGAACACCCTGTTTTCGGTCGCACTATCACCGTTGTTGTTGTAGCGCCTTCAGGAAAGTGGTTGGTGAAGTACCAATGTAGAGAAGTTAAAGTTGACGTGCACAAAAGAGAGAGGAGACAAATAGTTAACATAAGACAACATATAACATATAAAGAGTTAAAAAAAAGAAAGAAGTGGGGGGGGGGGGGGGTGAGGAAAAAGTTAGCCGGGGTCAAACCCGAGGAAGCGGGCTGCTTCTACTGGGTGGGACCACAGTGATATTGGGGAGAGGTGGGTGGGGTTACTAGGGCAGTTAAAGAGGTGGGAAGTGGTGTGTTGGGGTGCAAGACAGAGGGGACAAGAGTCAGCTATCTCAGGATTAATTCTAGAGAGATAGCTGTTAAGATGCCGTTAATAGGCATGGTTCAATGCACTGTTCGAATAAACGAAATAGAGAATAACTAAAAACGGGCACCGTATGATCAAAAATAACGCGCGCGACAACAAAAGCAAAATTGCATTGCGTTTATGTGTGTATGTATGTATGTATGCGCTTTGGACGTTTGCTTTGCATATACAGTAGAACCAGATTTTGCCTTTTAAGTTTATATCACGCACTTTATATTTGAATTGATGCCCCTTTATCACGTCGGGGTCACCAAAATGTTGCGCTAACAATATTTTTTGTTAGCTTTTATGCGAATATTATCGCTTGAAAGTTTCAGGAATAAAAAGGTCACAATACGGTTTGAGTTATAAACAGGGTTTTAATTTGTTGATTATTCGAGAATTAATGTTGTACAAAATATTACCGACACGGCCGATTAATATTAAAAACTTGACAATGAATTTAGGCGAAATTTGCGAGATAAAACAAAGTGCGGCACGGCCGGCTAAAGCGAGAAAAAAATTGCCAATAATAATGAAAGATAATGCAGAAGGCAATAAGAAAACAATGAATTAGAACTAGATCAGAACTTAATTAAGCTAAGCTAGAGAAGCTTTTAGATTAGGCGCCAAATTCAAATGCGCCGCATAACCAAACAGGAATAATAATCCTTCGCCGAATCAACACGTTGCAGATGATGGCAAGGAGAAGCACTTTGCCCACCGCGGGATTAAGATTTCACCAGCAAAAGCTATGTACACTATTTCCGCACTAGGTGGTCAGAGTTTACACTGTTTTGTTTTTTTACTGGGACAACTACTTCGCATCGTGGTTGGCACAGGCGCATCCGTCTCATTACTAAATAGACGTCAGATTAAAAGCCGATGTACGGTGTCTCTTCTTGGTCCCGACTCCCACCCAATCCTGTGCACAGCCAAGGCCACAGTGAAATTGAAGATCGCGAATCAGTTTCTTAAGCATGAGTTCCTGCTTACTGATGACAGCACTCCCAGTTTGTTGGGCCTCGATTTTCTACAACTACATCGTACCCACGTGAACTTAGAAAGTTGGCGCTTAGAGTTTCCTTTTGGATACACACCCCTGTACGCCCCGGAAATGGTTCAGCCGAAGTTGCTGTACACCCTAGAGCCCGTCACCGTGCCGGCATACAGTGATACGCATTTCCAGGTTAACTGTACTGCACAGGAAACCACGCCGATAGCTCTTTTAGAGTGAGGAGTCCACTCTCAACTACCGTACGACATGGTTCTTGGCAGTTCCCTTGTGGATACTTCGACTAGCACCATCACTTTGAGAGTGCTAAACCTAAGCTCGGCGGAACGTCGTTTGTCATCACACACGATCTTGGGAGAAGTAGAGACGGTGAAACTCATCCCTGACCAACGGGAAATCAGAAGTTTGAAGAAACCAGTCGCCAACACCGAACCAGCTCATTTTCCAGAGGCACCAGTCGAGGTTCAACTGCCATTGCAGCACCTCCTGGCAGACTTCAGCCATGTGTTTCCTGAAAACGATGATGACTCAAGACGCACCGACGTGACGCGCCACATCATCGACACCGGCTCGGCGAGCCCTATCAAGCAACGGCCTCGCCGAGTTCCGCTCTCTCGAAAGAACGAGGTCGAGAAATTGGTGTTGGACATACTATCCCGAAATGTGATTCGCCCGTCCTGCAGCCCATGGGCCTCACCCGTCGTATTGGTTAGGAAGAAAGATGGCATCACGAGATTTTGCGTGGACTACAGAAAGCTAAACAGCATTACCGTGAAGGACTCCTACCCACTTCCGAAAATGGATGACATCCTTACAACGCTATACGGATCCCGATGGTTCTCCACTATGGATCTTCAAAGCGGATACTGGCAGGTGGAAATGGATGAAGCTTCTCGCCCAAAGACTGCCTTTACTTGCGACGCAGGCCTTTATGAATTTAACGTCATGCCTTTCGGCCTCACTAACGCACCAGCAACTTTTGAGCGTCTGATGGATGGGCTGTTTAGCGATGTCGCTTGGAAATCAACTTTGGTCTATTTAGATGACATAATTGTGCACTCTCGCACGGCCGAAGAGCATCTGGCACATTTGAAGGAGGTTTTTGAACGCTTATCGAGCGTAGGACTAAAATGGAGTCCAAAGAAATGCCACTTTTTCCGCTCGGAAGTCAAATACCTAGGACACATTGTCAGCCACAACGCCCTGCGAGCCTGTCCTGATAAAACCAGTAAAGTTGTGGACTGGCCCCCCCCCCCCCGTAACCAGAAGGATGTGAGATCGTTCATCGGCCTATGCTCTTATTATCGAAAGTTCATCGCCGACTTCTCAACAATAGTCGAAAGTTTGGATGGTCTACTTCGGCTCAAACTGCGTTTGACTCTCTAAAAAGGAAGCTAACCGAAGCATCCATTCTTGGATTTCCGGATCCCACTGGTCTCTTCATCCTGGATACCGATGCGTCCAACCATGGGGCAGGTGCTGTTTTGAGTCAGATCCAGGACGGCCATGGGCGCGTATTGGAGTACTACAGTAAAACGTTTAACGCCGCGGAGCGCAACTACTGCGTCACGCGAAGGTAATTGCTAGCAGCCGTACTTGCTACAAAGCATTTCCATCACTATCTGTTTGGAAAGAAATTTCTTCTTCGAACGGATCACGCATCTCTGCGATGGCTTTTCAATTTTAAAGAGCCCGAAGGCCAGCTAGCTCGCTGGATTGAGCGCTTGCAGCAATACAACATGGATATCCAGCATCGAAGCGGCCAGCATCACGGAAATGCGGACGGTCTTTCCCGCCGACCTTGTGGCGAATGTCGCGAGAAAGGCGAACTGAATGACCATCAGGATCTGCGAATATTACAGATCCAGATTACCGACTTCAGCCAACAGCAAACGACCGACCCAACTCTGTCTATTGTGAGCACCTGGCTGAAATCGGGCAAACGCCCGCCAAAACCTGCTATCTGGAGCGAAAGCGAAGAAACCAAAGGATATTGGCATCTTTTCGAGAAGCTGTTTCTGGATGAAGGCGTCGTGAAGATCACCACGAAAAATGGATGGACAGCAACCGTAGTGCCGAGAGCCCTGCAAGCTGAGGCGCTGCGACAGGCCCATGACTCTGTTACGGGAGGCCATTTCGGTGTGAAGAAGACTCTGGGAAAACTACGAGCCCGTTATTACTGGATTGGACAAAGCGCAGACGTAGCTTCATGGTGCGCTCGTTGTTAGAAGTGCACCGCACGCAAAGACCCTCATCGCCGCACAGTCGGAAAACTGCAGCCAAGTGCTGTGGGCGCCCCTTTTGAGCGCGTAGCAATTGACATTCTCGGCCCCTTGCCCACAACGTCCCGTGGCAACCACTAAATCGCTGTCATTATGTGCTACTTTACAAAATGGCCCGAGTGTATTGCGATCCCGGATCAAACTGCAGAAACGGTAGCCAGAGCTTTGGTTCACGAGGTATTCTCTCGCTTTGGCACTCCTTTTGCACTCCACTCCGACCAAGGCAAGAATTTTGAAGCCGAATTGTTTAAAAGCTGCCTTCAATTACTTGGTGTCGAGAAAACGCTGCTCGACTATCTGGCCAAATTTGTAGCCATGTGGGCAAATCGCTCTGCTCCTCACGAGTCCACTGGATTTTCACCGTCACGTTTATTGCTGGGTAGAGAAGTTCGCCTACCCACTGAATTGATATTCGGGAGACCAACGCCTGTATCGACGAGTTACCCCGATTTTGTGGAGCGACTTCAAGAACAGCTCCGAAATGTTCATGATGTGGCTCGACAGAAATTGCAGGCCGCCGCTCAAGTCAACAAGCAACGTTACGACCTTCGTGCGCACAGCGTGGAATTCGCTGAAAATCAAGAAGTCTGGTTATACGCCCCCATACGCAAAGTTGGTAGATGCCCTAAACTTCAATCTGACTGGATTGGCCCAGCCGTCGTAATTCGTCGCTACTCCGACCTGGTATATGAAGTGCGATTGCCTGGCAAGCGGAACACGAGGACAGTACATGTGAACCGGTTGGCGCCATACCACGGAACAACACCCGCTTTACTCGGCCAGGAGTCACGAGTCTTACAGGGGGGCAACGAAAACAGCTGATCACGCTCGAACCCTGGGTTAAAAGTGACAGCCGTCACTTACCGGCGTTGCGCAGAAAAGAACGGCTTGGGGGTCTTTCCTTGTCATTAATTAATTTCCGGTAGAGAGATTTGGCATGTGCGAGCAGCGAAAAGAAGCGTGACTGAATAAATTAAAATCAACTTGCATCGGTGTTCTGTGCTTTTTGTTCGATCGTGGCTATAAACGCGTCACCGGGCGCGCTCAGAAGGCACTCCCCCACAAATAAACATCCGCTCGGCCACCAGTGGCGAAAGTCTCTCAAAGGAGGCACCAAATTTCGTTACAGTATAGTTATATTCTTGCAGAAACAGAATCCAGCGAGCTACCCTGGTGCACAAACTTTGTTTTTCTAAAGTTTTCGTAAAAGCGTTGCAGTCAGTTACCAGTTTAAAATGAATGCCTAACAAATACACCCTAAACTTAGTCAAAGCTTCGATGACTGCCAATATTTCTAACTCATAGCTGCTGTATTTACGTTGTGCATCTGTGGTCTTTTTTGACATAAAATAAACTGGATGTAGTTGACCATCGTCGACGTTCATCTCTAATAAAACTGCTCCGAATCCATCAATAGACGCATCTGTATGCACTTCTGTCTCGTAAGTCTGGTTATAAATACTTAAAACAGGGTTCTCCGTTAGCAGCTTTTTCAAAATATTAACTGCATTTTCTTCCTCAAAATCAAATCTAAATTTTTCCTTTTTCTTTGTCAACTCAGTTAAAGGCCTAGCTATGCCTGCGTAATTTGGTATAAACTTTCTGAAATAGCCCGTCAGGCCCAAAAAACTTTCTACTTGCTTAACAGTTTGTGGCATCTTGAACCTGGATACAGCTTCAATCTTCTCGGGTGAAGGGTAAATTTTGCGATTCTCTATAACATGTCCAAGAAATTGAATACGCGTCTTCAAAAAATTGAACTTCTTCAAATTCAGCTGCAGACCATATTCTTTGCATGTTGCAATAACTTCCTTTAACCCTGCTTTGATAACCTACGTCTGAGAGACGTGCGCTTTTTACATTTTTCGCTCTCTCTAGAGAGAGTGTTTTTTGAGCAAGCTCAATTTTTAGTTTTGATCAATCGTGTTCTGCAACTTTTCGATGGTGGTCATCAAATTGTTGTAAGTTCTTTCTTTCCGGAGTTTTGGCTATTGCATACGTCTCAGAGACGTATGGTTATCTTTTGTGTGACTTCTACACTCCACGTAAATCTATTTTTTTAGTTTGCTTTTGGTTTTTTCTTGAGTTAAATCAAGTATAATGGATCAAAAGCAATGCTTAGATGATTGCTGCACTTTTGCAAGGGGTTACAGACGATTCAGAATTGTCGGATATAAACAGTGAGTCGGAAAATGAAGTATTTGAAGACGATGTTCAGAGCGACGTGGAACATATTGAAATTGAACTTGAACAATCCGGTGCAATTTCGAGTTTATTTGAAGACGATCAAACAACATCTACTGATTGTCATGTGTCTTCAAAAAGTCATATACGAACGTTCTCTGCGCCTAACATAAGAGCCAAAAATAAGTACTGCTGGAGTACCTAAAAAGGAAAAGATTCTGGCAAAGTTACCGCCATAAATATTATTCGAACGGCAAGAGGTCCTACTAGGACATGCAAATTACTATTTGAGCCGCTCTCATGTTTCAACTTGTTCTTTACCAACCAAAAGCCGTTATGTGGAAGAGAGTATATGAAAACTTTGTCTGAGTTATTAACATCACCTTGGAAAGAAAAACCATTGGAGACTCCTAGTTTGAGTAACATATTGAAACGCAACATTCAAAACGCATTGCCTGAAAAGCTCGAAAACGCCAATATTAAAAAAAGAGAAGAGCCGGAACCGAAAAAGAAGAGATATTGTTTTTATTGTCCCTCTAAAATAAGGCGCATGTCAAAAATGGTGTGCGTTAAATGCAATAAGCCTATATGCGGCGAACACAAAATGGATTTGTGCAAAACTTGTACTTAAATTGGAAATATTTCCAAACTTTTTTTAAATTTGTTAAATCTCATATGTATATAAGCTAGAACAGCAAGAAAAATGTGTTTATTTTATTTGTTAAGAAAAATAAAGTTCCTATGAAAAAAGACTTAGATTTTTTGGTTTATTTTTTAATAAAAATGAATTTATTAATTTTTTGTATTTTAATAAAATTAAGTTCTTAAATAAATGTTTTTAAATTCTAAGGAAATAAATAAAGAAACAAGGTAAGTTCAAAAATGGTGAATAAATGGATAAAAGTGCTTTTAAAATAATGGAAAACATTGATAGGTCTCAAAGACGTATGGTTATCTTTTACGCACCTCCTAGGAGGGTTATCAAAGCAGGGTTAAGCGTTGCACAGCGTCTTGTTCGGTCTTAGCGGGGATAATAATATCATCTACATAGGGCAATGCAATACCTCTGCTTGACAGATCTCGGAATACCGCGTTGACGTGGCGCTGAAAAACGCCTGGCGAAATGGAAAATCCGAAGGGTACTTTCAAAAACTGATATTGACCTCGGTGTGTCACAACCGACGTATAAACTGAAAATCCGTTTTTCAAATCGATTGTACTGAATATATTTGCATCTTGCAGACGATCCAACTGATCCTCGATGAGCGGTAATGGGAAATGGTCCTTTACAATTACCTTGTTAATTCTACGATAATCTACACACAACCTTGCAGAACCATCGCGCTTTTTTAAGAGTATTATGGGACTTGTAAACTCGGATGTTGACTCTTCAATTATGTCATTCTCAAGCCACTACTCAATCTGTTCATCAACAATACGCGTTTCCGAAAAGCTAGTCTACGTGGACGTGAAAAAATAGGCGTCTTATCATTTAGCACAATACGCATTTCTACATTTGCTGTTTTTGTTTTGACTGGTTTATATCTTGAAATTAGCTCACGCACCTCTATCTTAGCATATTCGCTCGCATCGTCGTTAATGTCAAATAACTCATTGTCCACTTCAACACAAATATGTAGAATATTTTGTTCGTCATTTATCTTATTTTTTCGCACTTGCAAGCCATGAGAATTAAAAACAATCTCTGCGTGCAAACATAATTGTTCTCCGATAATTAATTTCATATCAAGGAATTTGATTGGTACCACACAAAAATCCAACACATAATCCTCCTGATCAATCAGAATTGTTTGTTTAAACTGTCCAATTGGTTTTATTTTATTAGAGTCGCGGTCACCACCGAATCCAACTAGGACAACATTGCAGCTCTCCAGCTTAGGCTTGCCAATATCATAATAAAAATCTTCCCGTATTATATTGAACTTACCGCCCGTATCGAATAACGCCGTACACTTCTTATTTGCTGGTCAAATCATTTTTAGAAATCAAACTGTGGGTATTCGTATTGAAAACATTTTTGTCAATATACATTTGTAACACTTTCTGCCTTTCTCTTTATTCTGACAATTATTCACCACATGGCCTTTTTCACCACAGTTGTAGCATTTCACTTCCTTTTTCGCGTCTTTGAATAGAATCTGATTTTTTCTGTCTTTTTCTTTCACACTGTTCTCGTTGCGCTTTGACTTGTCTTTCTCACTCTGATTTTCCTTTGCAATCATTGTTCCGAAACACTTTAGTTTGTCTTTAAATTGACTCATATTTTTGGCACCATATAATATTGTTTTGTTTACACTTTTTTCATCGATGCCGTCAATTAAATACTGTATGAAAACGTCATCTTCAATTTTACCTCGAGAAGCAATATCTTTCATTCTATAAAAGTACTCAAAAACACACTCGACTTAAATTCGGATAGCAATGCTAATTTGAGAGAATTCCACGAATTTAAACCTCTCTCGCTCAACACAAACAGTTTTGCAATTCCCTTTAGTGCTTTTTTTGCAAACAAAAACTTCTGGAAGTCATTCCAATACATGAGCGTCGCCTGTTCTTCATATTCTTCTATCCATACTTCGACTGGAATAGTGTTAGTGCCATCATAACTGCGTATGCTCTCTTCTACGTCGCAAAAACTGATCGCAAAGCGTGGCGTCGACATTCTGTCGTTTTCTGTAAAAACGTTGCGTCTGGTATTCATCTCTCCGTTCGGCGTCTGGAACATAACGTTTTCTGCTTCAACATTTGTTTCATCGTTTGTTTCGTCTTCGTCGACTTCGGGTGACGCCAGTAAACTGTTCATCTTCAAATTCCGAAAAATGTGTACATGTAGGTCTTCGTTTTTCTACCCTATGCCGAGCACATTGCATATTAAAACAAGGTCAGCCTGCGTCAGATTATTAACTGCGTATTCCCTCTTTGCACTATATCTGTGGTCGTTTTCGGCAAAATCGAAACCGGCAAATTCCCGTAATCTTTGACGATTATTTCTGTCTCCTTCATTCTCGAAGACAAACTTATGCAGTGCAGCAATATTCCTTTTCTTGCTTGAGCGTAAGCTTCTACTTATAAAATTATTTAAACACGACATTGTGGTAAAAAATAATTTTGACTGTATTATTTTTGTTACACCTTCAACTTCTGTTTAATGTCATCAATTTTGTTCACTTATGTTCAATACCGTTTACATTTGCTCTATTCCGTTCACGTTTGTTTTATACCGTTCACATTTGCTCTATTACGGACGAGCGCCCAAAATGTGGGGTTTTATTATAATAGTTTAAACTTTATTAGTATTTTAAAGCGAATAATATAGAGAATGTATAGTCATGGTCGCCTCGCGGCTACGTCTTCACCGTCGTCTTTATTCCTCGAATTGTTGTCGTTCCCGGAGCCACACAGGCAGAGCGCACAACCTCTTTCTTCAACGAGCAAACAACAACTCTCTCTGTCGTCGTACAGCACTTCGCTCTCGCAGCGTTGCGCTCTTGCATCTCGTTGATCACCGTCTTTGCGAATTCGCCACCTCGCTTATTCGCCACCTTTATCATCTCTAACCGTTACTCTTCTTATGCTCGTTGTTCTTGTTAGAGAAGCTATACAGTGTCCATGCTTAGGACCAATAAGACTCTTCGTCAAAACATCAGCAGGCATCTCAATAGAGATTTCTTTTCTCGATACTCTTTCTCGGATCATATAGTTGCGCACATCAATGTGTTTTGTGCGCGGATGAAAGCCAAAATATTTCATTAATTTTTGTGCGCTCTGGTTGTCATTGAATAAGCGTACCGTTGCAAAGTCCAGGCCAACTCGATTCAGCAGACCCTTCAAATATAGCGCCCCTTTTATGCCTTCAGCCATCGCTATGTACTCTGCTTCGGTACTCGATGATACAACTGTCCGTTGCTTGCGTGCCTCCCAACTAATGGCTGCACCTGCCAATATGAAGCGTGTCCAATATATGAGCGCCTGTCTATTATGTTTGTGCCCCAATCCGCATCGATCAACCCGTACCGATCCTCTCCGGTCCGTCTGAATAGTAGACCAACACCTCTGGTACCCCTCAGATACCTCAGAATCCGCTTTGCTGCCTTCCAGTGTCCGGCCGTTTAATTTGAGTTGAACTGACTTAAGTAGTTAACAGCAAAAGCTATGTCTGGTCTGGTCGCAACTGAAAGAAACACTAAAGAACCAATTATACTTTCCCATTTCCTTTTCGTCAGGAACATCTGGTCGTCTCAGCTGCAATTTCGCTTCTATGGAGGTCTTCAATATGGCATCTATGTATCTCCTGTGATATGTGGACACTCCCCTCTTGCATCTTCTGCTTGAACTCCATACCAAGGCACGTGGTTACGGGTCCAATATCCTTCATCTCAAAGGCTTCACCGATATGTGCCTTTGTGCGTTTCAACCACTTTCGGCAATTTGAGGCCAATAATAAGTCACCAACATATATTGTTAAAACTGGGATTTTCTCCCCTTCTTGCATCACGAACAGGCATGGATCCTGTTCCGTAGCTCGTAGACCAATCTCTTTAAGCTTTGTAGTAAGCTTTTAGTACCATCGGTGACCCGATTGGCGCAATCCGTACGATGCCTTTTTGATGCCACAAGTAGGATGCTTCATCTGCGCCAGTGCCTTTCGCCATTTTCTGGCTGCTTCGACGTATTCTTGCTTCGGAAGCTGTTGCTTTTCGCCAACTGGAAGTTTGGATTCTAATTTTTTCATAAACTTATATTATAGCCTTCTGGTACGAAGTCCTCCAGATCATCGTTTAAGTAGGCCATAACTACATCTATTTAATGTAAATCCATGTTTAACTCTGCTGCCAATGCCGCTAGTATTCTTAGTGAGGTAAACCTAGCCACTGGTGAATACATTTCATAAAAACCCTCGCCTGGTCTCTGTGCACAGCCCTTCGCTAGCAGTCTGGCCTTTCCAGTTACTCTGCCGTCGTCTTTTGTTCGGAATACCAGTTTACTTACGATTACCTTTCGCCTTTCCGGTCTCTCTATCAATTCCCAAGTATAATCGTCCATATTTCTGCATCCTCTGAGCTTTTCCCTTTTTTTATTGATAGTGGATCGATTATTCCAGCTGTGAACGCCATTTCACACTCTTCATATTCGCTGCGTGATAGTTGCGATAGTGAGCCTTTTCACTAGCTTTTAAAAGCACCAGTAGCCCAAATAAATTAGTCACAATATATTTCCTTCCAATTATTTATTTGAGCCACACAGGGTAATTCAATAGTCCTAAGTTTAACAATAGTTTTTGTTGTGCACCGCCACGAATTTGCCGCGAAAGAAAAAATCGAAAGAGAGAGCCCGAATTGGCACTGCACGAAATGATAGTTAGAATTGATAGCTAAACGACAACTAACTTTTGCGTCGGCGTAACAAGTGCCGCGAACATAGTTACATAGTTAAGTGCAAGATAAATCGAAGGCAAAGCATCTTAAAAGTATAAGGGACAAGGCGAATAAGAGATTACAATAAATTTTATGTATGATTTAGATCAGCTGCGGGATCAGCTTGTGTGGGCATGACCAAGCATCCTCCCCCCGTTGGAAGACAAGGGCTTGCAACTTCATTCTGACGAGGTACTTCATCATCAGTAGTGGGAAGAACACACAGTCTTCGGATGGCTCTCTTTGTTGTTCCATTAGCCATCTTTAGTACTGCAACACGAGATACTCCATCTGCTCCTGATATCAGTTCGACGACGAATTTAAAGGGGGCAGATTTTCATCTTTGACTATGATGATATCGTTAACTCTAACTCCAGGCTGGGGGTTGCGCCACTTGGCGCACTGCTGCAAAGTAGTAAGCCATTCTTCACGCCATCGAGACCAGAATATTTGTTGGTAATAAGATATCTTCTGGCAGCGATCCAAACGATAGATATTGAGCCCAGTAACATCAGGCTCTGGAAATAAAGAAAGAAGAATAGTACTCAAAAAATGTGCAGGTGTTAGGACGTCCAGGTCTTCAATGTTCTCTGAAATTGACATTAATGAACGTGAGTTAATTATTGCGGCGATGTGACAGACTAATGTGCGAAGACCCAACAGCACGATAGAAATGGAATTTTGCTGTCTTAACTGCTTCCAAAAGTCCTCCAAAATGAGGTGAGCGGGGGGGTATAAATTTCCATTCTATGTCATCCATTAAGCAGAAATTTTGCACAGCTTGTTGATGACCAGAACTCCAGAACAGCCTTTTTAGATCTGCCAATTCGTTTTTTTCGCCAATAAAATTAGTGGCATTATCTGACCAAATACGAGTTGGCTTTCCTCGGGTACAAATAAATCTTTTAAGTGCGCTGAGAAATGACGATGTGGTGAGATCTGGAACCAGCATCAAATGAAAATGCATATATAGCATTTAGCATGCACCTTGCTTCGAACACCACTCTTATAAAAGAACGGCCCACAAAACTCTAATCCAGTAACATTGAAGGTACTTGACGCAGTTACTCGATCCTTTGGAAGGTCTGCCATAATGTGCTCAGCTAAACGTAGCTTAGCTCTAAAGCAAATTATGCATTTGTTCACAGAATTTGCTATTGTTTTTCGTCCACCAATTGGCCAACATTCCAAGATTGCGGCGATGAAAATGCATAATAATAGCTCTGGTCACGGGGTGTTGACGTGGTAAGATAATTGGATGCTGTGGCTCAAATGCCAAAGCAGAATTTTTCAATCGACCACCTATACGCATAAGTCCATCTTTGTCAATGAAGGGCGCCAGTGAAGCTATAGAGCTTGATGAGTTCACTGGATGATTCTTCATCAGCTGTTTGTATTCTTAATTCATATGTACCATCTGAATGGAGCGCAATAACATTTTTGTTCCCTCTTGAATGTGTTCCAAAGACCAGCAATAAAACGGACACGAAAATAAATCGATAGATTTGACTTCCCGCATCAATTCCAGCTTGGGTATAGTTAAGGTCTTCAATGGTGCTACGCGCGACTTTGCACAAAGTAGATGAGCCATTCGATTTCCTTTTTCCATAGACACAACATATATGCAGCACCCATATGCATCCATACTGGCATCGCTGAAACTAGTGCGCAACCTGGCCGGATAGCTAAGCGAGGAAATTTTAGTCCTTCGGTACGGCCTATTTCAGAATCTAACTTCAACCATTAAGAGTGCAGGGAGGCAGGTAAACTCTCATCCCAATCTAGTTTTTCTCTCCAGAGCATTTGCAGAAAAATTTTGGCCTTTGTAATGACTGGGGCAATTAGTCCAAGTGTGTCGTAAAAGTGCGCGATGGGTGATAGAACGGCTCGTTTTTTAGGTTTTACGGTACTCTGCATAGGACGAAATGAAAATAAGAGACAGTCAGAGCTCGGATCCCAAACAAGACGCAACGTTTTGTGATATTGCTTCCATCATCAAATTTTAGAAAGGTATCCTTTTCTGAATCTGGTACTTTATGCAGGACTCCCTCATCATTAGAACAAAACTTCCTAATTTTGAAATGACTGCTCTCCAATAGTTTTGTGACTTGCTCTAAATCTCCTCTACTTCATGAGTTGAATTTCCTCCTGTGATTAGGTCATCAACATACCATACGTAACTGTATCGAGCTTAAATATTTGTATGTCTTCATCTGCATTGTTTCGCCATAGGATGGATTGAAAATAACTGTCGGATTCGGCCATTCTAACGCAGCTATACATCTTACAGATGTCACCAGTCAGTGCCACTGAAAAGGTTCTAAAACGAAGAATTGTACTGAAGAGCTTTGGCTGTACAGTTGGACCGGCCATGAGCAAGTCATTCAAAGAGAAACCAGTTATGATTTAGCGGATCCATCAAATAGAACTCGTAATTTTGTCGATGTTCTTTCATCTTTTAAAACACAATGATGGGGATGGAAATATTTGCATAGATGACGACAGCATCTATCTACAAGCGACATATGATTCAGTTTCAGGTATTCCTGCATAAAATCTGATTATTGCTGTTTGTGCTGAGGAGAACGTTGATGTATACGCTCTACATTTAAAAATCGACGCATTGCTTGTTGGAAAGATTCTCCAAGGATATCTGATATCCTTAAAGTGGCTGTCACATTCAATATCTTCTTTGCTGAGTTTAGAACCAGTGTCTCCGAAACTTTCGACTTCCCAAAATTTTTGCGCCAATTGATCAAGTCCAACATCCTCTTCATTGTGGAATTTCCAGGTGATACCCGCCTCCGGATACTATCCAACCAAGTCGGGTTTTTTGAAGTAGTGGTAGTCCACCAGCCAACTTAATTTGGCCTACACAAAGAAGCACAACATCTGGATTAAGATTCTGAGCTATCAGAGAGGTAAAATGGGACGAGTTATTAGACGTTGAAGCAGCCTGATATTTGGATGGCTGGCCCGTTTGAATATTGCGAGACGATGACGAAGACATCTGAGTTGCTGCTGGAGAATTAATCGCATATATGTGTAGCAGGCTATAGTGCCAGACTCGCAATTTCCCAGTAAATGCCCTTTTTTGAGGCAGTTTAAACATAAGCCTAATCCGTTGGCTTCACGAAGTCGAATTTGGGGTGATATATTTGCGAATTGTGCCCAATTATAAATTAGGTGATTTGAGTTGTTGCAAAATTCGCAATAATAAGATGTATCAGTGACGATGAGAGTACTTTTGTATGGATTAGCTTTACGATTAATGCCCACCTGACCGCTAACTGCGTATGCAGCAGTAGCTCAACATTTTCCAATTTGAGACATCGTCTTTCAAGAAACTCCATAAATTGCAATTCTTCCCATTGTGATTGTGTCGTTGGATCCACCTTTTGCAAACAGGATTTCTTCTGAATACTCGTGGACAATGCTTCAAGCGTTGATTCGTTTCTCATTGTCGAACATGCTACACTTGCAGTTTGCCTGCTTCCAATTTCGCGGAGAATTGATACTCGCAAACTCACTGCAATTTCTTCAAATTCATCCCTCATTGGACTGCCAATTTCATCAAACTCTAGCTCCTCCAAGCTATCGTGCGCCAATGCAAATGACGAATCCAATTTATTGATGATGTCCAAACGCACTTTCAACTCATCTTCGGTCATACCACTTAATTTATCACTGGTAAACTGGGTTCGTAGATTCTTTGCATGACTTAATAATGAATTTTACTTTTTTTTAAAGAAATTTGCTTTGTGTTCCGGCATACTAATTGTAGTGTAGCATATCTACCCTTCCAACATAATAAATGATTGGGTATAACTTAGCGTAAATATAAGTTAACACCACAAATTACTTCGTTCTCAAGCAGTGCCCTACACCTGCACTCGTAAGTGTGGAGTAACCTGCTGAATTAGCGTCTGGCCAACAGCCGCCATAAGCCACGCGCTGCACCTGCACTTTCCGCCGAAAACACTTCTTGGAAGAATTCAGCAACTTACAGCGATCAGCGTTCTCACCGGCTCAGGAAGTTACAACACCAAAAGCCGACGGCCAATGCCTCTGCCAGCAAGTCTGGTATAAGTAGGGATTTATTAGGTAGAATAAGTCAGTCTTAAATTGATAGTCTTAAGGCAACACTGCTTTTGTCAACAATAAAATTATTTTTTTTAACAAACGAAACAAAAGTCTCGTTTAATTTATGCAAATACCAAAAAAGACCACCAACAATTACATAAGCATTCCAGCGCCCGAGTAATAAGATCCAACGCTTATACATGAGCCGATCGCGGAGCGTGGGAATGCTGAGCATGCACTCTGCAGCTCAAGTGGTCAAGCCTTACATAACATATGCATGCCTTCTGGATACATATGTATATGTATATGTGGCAGATCATTTGAATTTAACGACATTTTTATTCTTTTATCCTTTTCTATTCTTTTAATGCGCGGCAGACAACCGTTAGAGTTTCTGCCGAACGTAGTCTGGTCGCCGGTATGAGCGGGGGGAAGTAGAAGTTTGCACGAAAACGAGAAGCATACAGAAATATGCAGTGTGCATTATTATTGGTGTATGCGGACTGGAATAAGTCTCCAAAATGTGTTGGTATTGCATGTAGAGTTAAGAACTACGCAAAATTCTGATTTTGTAAAAAGAGAATTGGGTCAGTCAGTCTTCGATCATTACGCCTAACAGACATGCCTCGCTCACGCGCCAGAAAACGTTGCGCAGCAAACGAGGGTAGTGTAGGAGAAGAAGGGCTTCCTGATAACTCTTCGACATATAAGTTAAAAAACGATTTATTGAAGTTATAAAAAAAATATAATTTTTATTTATTCAAAAGGTCTAAGTGACCACTCGTTCTGATTACAATTCTAAGACTAATTATTATAAAGTAAGCTAGCCCTAATGAAAGCAGTGTCGCCGGCGTTGGTCGCGGCAGAGGCTTCGTTTCTGAAGAAACACGGAAACAATGCAGACGTTGGGTCAGCACATTTGGGCAGGTGCAGAATATGTAGAGCGGATACTCGTGTGGAATTAATATGCGCTTATGGGCAAGTGCATTGCTCTTATTATGTGGAGCGTATGCTTGCGTAAGAGCGGGTGTCAGGTGATTGACTCTTGAAGTTGTTGGCCAATTGTTTATCATATTGAGTTCTATGTGGCGATAATTTATGTTAAGTTAACTCTTCCCCCTTTATTTGGCGCTTGTCCTCAAGTGTTAGAAGTAAGGTAGGTCGTTGAAACGAGGTAATTGTTTCGGCTCAGGGGGAGCTACTTGTAGTATGACCTTCTCTTGTCTCTTTCTGCGTTGGAAGCAGGCACCTGTTATAATCAATGAGATGCCAAATAGAGTTAAAAGTGTGCTTCTGTTGAGGATGGTGTCAGTTTTGAGTTTCTGTAGGCACTTCATGTTTTTGATGTGCAGGCTCTCTAATCTTTGCAGGGAAACTACTTTGATTCTTTCCGTCTCTTCTGGTGTTAACTGTATAAGCGGTGCACTCGGTTTCATTAGTATCGCTTCATTATTGTTAAATTCCGCGTCGTCTATCTTCAGGGTTTCGTTGAAGAAACTGATGACATATGACCCCTCCAAGTGTTTCTGCTCATTGTTCCATTTCAGCGTGCCATTGAAGTTGTTCAGCATTAGTAATCCGTTGTCGATTTCTTCCACTGTCTTGATGTGGTCTGCATTGCTGAATACGCACTGCGATTTCTCTCCTAACAACAGCTTGGGCAAACAAAATGTCTTACTTAGATTAAAAATTTCATTCTTATTACAAATCTTAATGTCGTTATAGGTTTTACAGTTTTTGATTATTCCAAATACAGTAGCGGACAAAAAAATCCGAACACCCAGAGAAGCATACAATTTTGGATATTTCTTTTTTCCCATGCAACTTAGGATGCTAAATTAAATTTATTTATTATCGTTGCTTTACTAGAGTTATACCGAGGAATATAGTTGGAATATAACTTTGAACCATAATTTTTGAAATTAAAAGATACATATTCTTAGTTTCTGTTTTATAGGCTTGTGCTTGAGTTTACTAAAATAACTCTTACGAAATTCAGCTTTTTATTGTAAAATAAAGTTTTTTTCTTAGAAAAAAATGTTTAATAAATATGAGAAAAATATTTCCGATATTTTGTAGGTTCTGCATTAATTATTATGACCGCCTTAGCTTGCCTTGGCATGGAATCTATCAGAGCCTACAAGGTTTCCGCTTTTGTAAATTCGTATCACTCTTTCTCAAAAATTTGATTAAGCATTCTGATAGGTGTGGGCCTTCGTCTATCGATTTTAAACTTCTTTATAGACAAAAGATTTCCTTTTGGCTGTAATTCAGGACTATTCTCTGTCATTCAAAGACTTGACTGCCTTGGTTCTGAATAGATTCTTTTGTTTTTAAAAAAGTATGAGTAAAATTAATATTTTTTTGAGCAGAATTAAACAAACACAGTCTAAGCTTCATAAAAAAAGGCAACCCATTAATAGAGCTCGACGATTTTGTGTGGAACCATCTTGCAAAACGAAGTCATTAGCTGCGCCATAATGATGCTCAATCGAGGGAGTCAGATTTGTCATAAAAAATATTTTTTTACTGCTTTGTGCCTAGAGTCCCGTTATTTACGGATATTTATCCTAGATTATGACAGAAGAAGCATACCCATACCATTCGACCACCATATTATCGAGCAGTACTTTTGATGCCATATTTTGTATACGGATCTCCTAGTAAGCGTCGCACGTAGTTCATGGTATTGAATCCAAGGAGGTTAAACGTGCTTTCGTCTGGATAGATTGCCTTTTTCCAACTATTCTTTGCCTATTTTTGGTACTTTTCGGCAAACTGAAGTCGTTTGTCACTCATTATTTTAAATAAAAACGTGTTTATTACAGGTAGGTGGCCGGTTAAATCCTCGTCGAGTAACCACCAACCAACGAGTTCTTGAGCTTTTTCATTTTTTTCCTGCTAATTTGATTACATTCTATCTGTATTTAGTTGTTTTGAAACGATTCTTAACATTTATCCATAAAATATTTCAGTCCACAAAAGGACACAATTTTTTCTACCTTGGAGAGCCAATAATACAGTATATTGTACCCGTATTTAAAATTTTTTTAATAAATTCAGCCATAGAAAATTCCGAGAAACTAACTTTTTTACTCATCTCACTTAAGAAGATTATCTGGCACCACAAAGCTAAAAAGAACGCTCCTACCGAGGTCGTTCAAATTCCTAGAGTTTAGCATTACTTCGCTTGATTAAAATCTTTCATATTTTACGAAAGCAAATTCCAAATTTAGTATACGATCTCTTTTAGCTTATGAACTAAATAATTATAAAAAAATATTGATTTAAATTTGCATGACGCCTCGCACTATTTATAAAGATATAATGTGCGGATATCTAGGTGTTCGGATTTTTTTGTCCGCTACTGTATTTCTTTTTTATTTTTTAGTATTTCATTGAATTTAACATTGATAATAGAATTATTTTTGACAATTGGTTTAATTAAAATATTTTCGTATGTTTCTATTTCTAAATTTGTAATCTTAATAACATATAAAAGTGTGGTTTTATTATGTAGTACAGAAATGTCTGAAAAACTTAGCATCTCCTCACTGGATAATGATGTTAAGTTTCCAGACTCAAAAATTTTGTGAATTTCTTGAACCTCGTTGTCTCCTAATAAAAATGTGTTTATTACATTAAATTTTGCCCATTGTATGGCATATTTTATATTTACTATTTCTTCTTTAATAAGTCTAACCTGATTCTGTAGATTGAGTGTTATCTCTTCTGTAAAGTGATCATTCTTTTTTATCAAATTGTTTATGGAATTGGTGATACTAGTCAGTTTATTATCCCTGAATTGATTATTGAATCGATTTTACTTTTCATCTTTGGGAAGTAGAATTTTTCGGACAACTGAAGTTTGTTTTCTTGTGAGTTTCTATGGGCTCTGTTATGAATTTTCAGTATCTGCTCAACTTGGTCGTTTTCGTTCGTCAAGTCTGTTACTCTGGACTGGGTGAAACGAATTTTGTACTTGCTAAAATGAGCTGGGTATATTTCTTGGATTCTTCCCATTATTGGTTCTGAGGTTTGTATGCCATTAATGACAGATGGGTTGAGATATGTTTTTAGTACTTTTATTAATTCGTCATTGGAATATTGTTGCCTGTGTACTTCATGTCTGTGAAATGTGGGAAAGGGTATACTGAACTTATAGTCTGTTAATTCTGAGGTGAAGAGAAAAATTTGGTTTTTAAATGCGTTTATCGGGACTTCCATACTAGGAATAAGGTCATGAGCTGAACTCTCTGCGCCATGTTGAGTTGAGGCTACTGAGTTAATCTGGTTGGGGGGAGCTCGAGACAGAGCATCTGCCACTACATTTGCTTTACCGGGTTTATACTCTAACTCGTAGTCATATTCTTCTAAAGTCGCCTTCCACCTTTTGATTCTTGCGTTCCCATTCCAATTGCTCAAGGAATGGGTCAAGGGTTGGTGATCGGTATATATTTTGACTTTCGCTCTACCATATAAGTAGTTCCTGAGAGTTTTCAATCCCCATACTATGGCCAGCATTTCTTTCTCGTTGGCTGCATAGTTTTCTTCCGCTCTTGTCAGTGTTCTAGACAAGAAGGATATGGGTTTATCGTCTTGTGATAGTACGGTCCCTAAAGCGTAATTGGAGGCATCTGTTGTTAATTGGAAAACCTTTTTAAAATCGGGATAACTAAGTATGACCTCTTTTGAGATTAAGGCATTCTTTAGTTTTTTAAAAGCCTGTAGGCCTTCTTCGTCAAGTTCTATTGGTCTATTTTTTGATTGGTTTTTGGACACACGTCCATCTTCCCCTCTTAAAAGCGAGGTTAGGGGTTTCGCGAGCCTAGCGTAGTCCCTTATGAACCTTCTGTAGTACCCTGATAAACCGAGAAACGATCTTAAGTCTTTCAAGGTTTTTGGGTTTGGGAAGTCGGCAATCGCTGCGACTTTGGCCGGATTGGCCTCAATCCCTTTGTCAGAAATTATAAATCCGAGGAATTCCACCTAGGATTTGAAAAATTCGCATATGTCCAGCTGACATTTCATGTTAGCATTGTTAAGAGTTTTAAAAATCGTTTCTAAGTTCTGCGCATGTGATTTTACGTCTTTACTGAAGACCACTATGTCATCAATATAGATGTAACATATTTTCCCTATGTGGTCTCTTAGAACGTTGTCTAAGGCGCGCTGGAAAATAGATGGAGCATTTTTTAGTCCGAAGGGGAGTCGTGTAAACTCGTATTTTCCATTATTGACAGAAAACGCCGTTTTCTCAATGTCACGTGCCCTTAGTGGTATTTGGTGGAAACCACTTTTGAGATCTAGTACGGAAAACAATTTATTGTTTCCGAGTTGCGCAAGTACTTCGTTGATCTCAGGTATAGGGTATTTGTCTGCTATGGTTTCTTTGTTTAGCTTGCGGTAATCTATAACCATCCTATACTTTCTCTCTCCCGATGCATCGGCTTTCTTAGGGACAATCCACACTGGTGAATTATAGGGTGACCTTGAGGGTCGAATTATGCCATCGTTGAGGAGTTCTTTTACTTGTTTATCTACTTCGTCCTTGAGGGACATAGGGTATTGATAGAATTTTGAATAGACAGGTTCGTCGGATTTAGTCCGTATGTCTGCCTTGACGTTAGTCACAAATGTCAACTTGTCGTCTGGCTTTGCGAAAAGCTGTGGGTATCTGTTAGTCAATCTGTTCAGTTCGTTAACCAGTTGTGGAGTCATATGGTCGGTACGGGGGTAGATGCTATTCACGGATTCCAGTTTTTTCTCTTTAATGTTTAGTTTGACACGGTCTTTTATTATCATTAAATTTTTATTAGTGAATATTGTGGCTTGCAATTCTTTTAGACTGTCATTGCCTAGAATGGCATCGAAAGTTTTTAATGTTGGGAGTAAGAAAAATTTGATGGGGACTTCGGAAATGTTGAATAAATTAGCCATCTTATAGTGAGTGATTTTGATGCTACCTCCTACTGAGATTGCATCGAATGGTTTGTCGTTGGGTATCGGGTTGGAAACCCAGCGGGGTTGTATGTAATTTTTATTCGATCCCGTGTCTATTAGAATTTTCATTTTTTTCCCGCCCCCTACATTTGCTTCGAAATATGGCAAAGAGGAGCGGGTGATTCTAAAAAATGTAAGTCTGCTGGTTCCTCTGTCCTGTCCGATTCCAGTACTTCTTCCCTATCTATGTAGTCTTGTAGGGTCTCGTCGTATTGTTCAGCAGCATTTTCTTGATCTACAGCTTGCATATATTGTTCTTCGGTCATGTCGGTTTGTTCGTTATCGAATGTCTGTATATTAAATTGTCTTGTTCTTTTGTCATTTGGTGCTTGGTATTGTGCTGGTGGCCTTTTACCAAGCTCGAACCTGGGTCTATTCATATAATTAACCTGTTTCGTACGAATGCTAGAGTCGACCTCCATCGGTTCAGGTCTTGGCAATGGTTTAGGAGCGAAGGGTCGTGGTGGTGGGTTTGGATACCCGTTATTGACAGCTATGGTTCTTGGGAAAGGTTGTGGTCTAAATTGTTGGTATGGCAACCTGTACTGTTGCCGGGGTGGATCTTGGTTAAAGAATGGTTGGTGTAAATGCATTTGTTGTCGCATCACAGGATCGACATTATAATTGTTTCTGTTTCTGGGTAGTGGTACGGGAGTTTTTTGTACCTGGGTTGATCTTATTCCCTGACTTTTAAATTGGGCGTGAGCCGTCCTGAAATTTTGGTTCTCTAATTTTAGACATAAATGAAGAGCCTGTGGAAGGTCTTGTGGTTCTTTGATACCGAGGAGTCTAGGTAGGTCACCTCTTAAACCTCTAACAAAAGTGTCTAAGGCCCTATCCCTGTAGAACTGAGTCATAACTCTTTCAGACTCCTTAGACAAATCCATGCAACCTACTTTAATAAGTATTAGAGAGAGATGATTGTAAATCTCCTGATAGTATTCTTCTATAGTTTGGTTGCCCTGCGTCATTGTTGTCATCTGATGTTCTAAGGTGTTTACGTCACGTTTATCTGCATAATGCAGAATCAGGCACCTGGATATGGCTAACCAGTCTAGTGACACATAGGACTCGAGTATCGCGTCAGCGTGTCCTATGACTTTATTCCTTATCGTGTGCAAAATTCCAAAGTATTTTGGGCTACCTCTTGTAGACTCATAGGCACTCAAAACCCTTTCTACCGATTTCCTCCAAGAATTGAATTCACCGCGGTTTCCGGAAAATTCACGTAAACACTTGACTACATCGGGTACCTTGTCAAGATCGTTCAAGTTTTGTCACAAGTCCGGTCTGATTACCTCGTCAGTTGCGTCAGAGAAATTTCCGTAATTGCTACCCGTTGGCCTAACTAATGCAGGGATCTGCGCCTGCAATGTTTCTGCTACCACGCTGGTTATCCAGCTTTTTAGTTCGTTCATGTCTAAAGTGTTGCGTTGTCCTGCACTACTCGAGTTGGAAGTGGAAGCGTGTGGGCTTAGGGTCGGAGGTCTAACTAAGTTGCTTGGGTTTGACATAATAAAATTCTATTATCACCTTCACTGTTTGAAAAAATTATCTTTCTTTTTTTTCTCAAATTATTATTCACTTTATATCGGAGGACACTCCTTTTATTCACAACGAGTTAAAAAAAAAAATATTTTCTTAGCTTCCTTTCTTATTATATTTTCGATTTCATGCGTTATTTCTTTGAATTTCCTTTCTTTATTTTTTTATGTTTTTGTTTCTTAATTTTAAATTTTTTTTTTTTTTTTTTTGAATTTCTTTCTTATTATATTTTCGATTTAAGTGAATTCTTTGAATTTTCTTTCTTTAATTTCTTATGGTTTTTTTTTTCTCTTAAAATTTTTTTTGAATTTCCTTAACTTTTTTTTCTCAAATCTTTAATCTTTCTTAAATCACTATTTTCTTTTAAGTTTAGCTTACATTAAAATGTTGATCCGCATCCTTCCTGGTGGTCCAGAATTTATCCTTTTTGCCTTGGCTACTGGGGTTCCAGTGTTCCACACTTCTGTTGGAGGGTGAACTGCGGGCGCACCTTACAGCTCGTTGCTGGATCAATCCGGGCGATTTTGCCTTTGGGGGAGGGTGATTAATTTCCCTTTTTTTATGTTTCTTTTATTTCGCGCCGACCGACTATCTTTTGTTTAGCCGGGAGTCTTTTCGCACGCGTAAAAGAAAATGTTTTAACCGTCACTGTGCAAAACTGTTTGGCACTTAACACGAACTTAATTTTTGTCGAATGCGCGTGACGGTCCCTGCTCGGGCGCCAGTTAAAAAACGATTTATTGAAGTTATAAAAAAAATATAATTTTTATTTATTCAAAAGGTCTAAGTGACCACTCGTTCTGATTACAATTCTAAGACTAATTATTATAAAGTAAGCTAGCCCTAATGAAAGCAGTGTCGCCGGCGTTGGTCGCGGCAGAGGCTTCGTTTCTGAAGAAACACGGAAACAATGCAGACGTTGGGTCAGCACATTTGGGCAGGTGCAGAATATGTAGAGCGGATACTCGTGTGGAATTAATATGCGCTTATGGGCAAGTGCATTGCTCTTATTATGTGGAGCGTATGCTTGCGTAAGAGCGGGTGTCAGGTGATTGACTCTTGAAGTTGTTGGCCAATTGTTTATCATATTGAGTTCTATGTGGTTCTATATATAATTAAGAATACGTAGATATAAGCATTGTATGCGCGGGTTAGCTAAGCCCAGCATGAGCACACAAAAATCAGTTTAATAAGGAACCTCAAAAAGAGCGGAAGCTCTCCTTTTTTTCTGCAAAGATTTACGGCAAATATTACATGGCGACCGTGACAGATTCGAAGTCTTGGTGCCTTTCATCAAAACGGACGTTGCCGTTGCCAGCCGAGGCGTGTTGTGCACACACAAACGAACAATAATAAAAATAAAAAAAATCACACTTTAAAATCAAATAGACACAAAAAAAAATATATATATATATATATAAAAAAAAGAATAAGCAAAGACAAAAATGCAAGATTGTTAATATTTTTCGAAGAGTTTTCTGTGTGTGCCATGGAAAGAAATTAAATTAACCAAGGAAGGAGCAGCAAAGACAAAAAAAAAATGTTAATATTTTTCGAAGAGTTTTCTGTGTGTGCCATGGAAAGAAATTAAATCAACCAAGGAAGGAGCAGCAGCAAAGCAGTTTTAATCTCGACTCAATTGGACAGAAACGATAACAATTAATGGCAGATGAGCCACAATTCTCGAAGGCTGAACCCACAAAAGAGAGGGATTTGCCAACACTGGAAGAGGCACTGCAGGAGAATCCAGCTAATGGACCACGCCCACTCACGATACATGAGTACCGGGCCAGGCAAGATAAAAAATCACGGAAGAAACACAAAAGAAGTGGACAAAGAACTAAACTACTACAGCAACGGGGACTGGTCAAGGAGATGACCCAGTTGGCAAAGGACGAGGCATCCCGACAACGCTACAAAGAGCGTCTTCAAGAAATAGAGGTCAAGCTTCGCAAAGGTGCGAAACAACGCAAACGGGCTGCATAAATGCCAATGACCCAATTTGCCAAAATTTCAAACAGATACATCCCGACAACGCTACAAAGAGCGTCTTCAACAACTTTCGCAAAGGTGCGAAATAACGCAAACGGGCTGCATAAATGCCAATGCCCCAATTTGCCTAAACTTCAAGCAGATGCATCCCGACAACGCTACAAAGAGCGTCTTCAACAAGTTTCGCAAAGGTGTGAAATAACGCAAACGGGCTGCATAAATGCCAATGCCCCAATTTGGCTTACTAACAATGTGGTTGGACAATTTTTTTTTTAAATTGTAAACGAATATGTGAGCCAACCACATATATTAACAATTAACATTTCCACGTCTCTAGCACTGAGTATACATATATACTCAGCTGCCAATTTTTTTGTGTAAATTGACAAAAATATAGAATTTCTTATCTTGACTAAATATATATAAAAAAAAAATTTAATTGATTTTGTATTTGATTTTCAAGAAGATAATATTTTCCCGTTTTTCAAGCTCACAAATAGAGCATCTCATTTTTGAAGATCAGTTTCATTGAATATAATTAAAACCTCACAATGGGATGGTTTAGCGATTCTAGCGAGGCAAAAGATAATACTGCCAACGTAGTGAATAATGTTAGAATAGTGGATCACACAGATGATATAAATGCGTTGTGGATCCTACTATTGATAATAACAATAGTATTAGTTTTGCAATTTTTGCTTACAATTTATGTTAAGCATAATAAAATTATTAAGAAGAGATATATGAGTAGGGCAAACCATTTAGATCATATTTAAAAAAAAAAGAAACTATGAATAATAAGCTCCAATACAAGAATAGAATGGTGTGAAATAGCGAAATGTATAGACGGATTTCGCTACAAGTTTCATAAGTCATATAAATGCATAAATAAAGATGCAGTAATAAAAACAGAAACGTTGAAATATCATACAGAGATAGTAGTAAGGGAATACAATAATATAGTTACCTTAGTAAATAAATATACAAATAGACTCAAAGCTGAGCACCTTAAGAAATGTTTAGGCGTGTTAAAATCCCTAAACACAAGATTAACTAATATCAGGAGACATATTCTGATTAACGTGCCAGAAAGTCTAAGTCAATTGGTGGACTTCGATCCCGAACAGTTTAAAGGACTAGACGAATCTATTCAATCAAGCGACGCTGAATCCGATAGTGATATTGAAACACTAGAAGGAAGCGATCGAATTGAAAATAGGCCAGAAAAAATAACAATTTCTAAGATGGCACAGACATTAACAGAATTTATCAAGTTAGCCACATCTCTGATACCAGAGTTTGATGGTAGGCATGAAAATTTGCAAAGTTTTATAGATGTTCTAGGTCTACTAGACACCTTAAAAGGCACGCATGAGATAACAGCGATAAGCCTTATAAAAACTAAACTTAAAGGCCATGCAAGAAATCTTATAAGTAATGAGCAGACAATTGCTGTAATCATTACCCAACTGTCGAGTGCAGTAAAAGGAGAATCGGTAGAAGTTATATCTGCCAAACTCCTCAATCTGCAACAGAAAAATAAAACGGCTAACCAATACACCCAAGAGGTGGAGAAACTGACAAAGCCCCTTGAAGGCGCCTACATCAGTGAAGGTCTCAGTCAATCCCTTGCAAATAAATACAGCACTACAACAGCTGTAAAAGCCATGACACAAAATTGCTCCATTGATAAGGTAAAACTTATCATGCAAGCAGGCACATTCACAAACATGAACGATGTCATTTCTAAATTTGTAAACAGTTGCACGGAGATAACAGGTCACAGTAACACTGTACTACTTTATCGACAAGGTGCATATAACTATAATAGAGGAGGCCGAGGTCATAACCGCGGCAGAAATAGCAACAACAACAATTACAACCGAGGCAGAAATTACAACAATAACAATAATAAAAACTATAATAACCGTGGAGGAAGAAGAGGCCAAAACCAAGGAAGAGGCCGAAGCAACTTCAATCAGGGCAACATTAACAGCAATGTGAGAATGGCTCAAAATACGTCGGAAAACTCACATAACCCTTTAGGAAACAATTTATAAATGCAAAAGTTCATTCCATCAATTACAGTCTTAATATATTCGTAACTTTCATTAATCATTCAACTGAAAATAAACTAGCATTCCTCATAGATAGTGGTGCAGATATCTCACTTTTGAAAGTAAATTCTGATAACTTCAAAATTCAGGATGAAAAAATAATAAACATCCAAGGCATTGGCCAGGGTATAATAAAGTCTCAAGGAACAACCTCAATATAACTTCAATCAACAAAATATATTATTCCACATGAATTCCATTTGGTAGACTCCAATTTGGAATAACAGGCATTGATTTTATAAAAAAATTCAATTGTCAGCTGGATTTCAAACCAAGTGAAGACTGGTTTATAATTAGACCCCAAAATTTAAATTATCCAATATATGTTCCGATAACATATAGCGCTGGCAACAATACAGTTCTTCTGCCAGCCAGATCACAGGTTGTTCGGAAAATAGACATTAATACCGTAAATGATTACATATTTGTTCCTAATCAGGAAATACATAATGGAATTTACGTTGCAAATACAATAGCAGCATCCAAACATATGTACATTCGGCTTCTAAATACAACTAATTTCGATCAATTGGTCAAAGTGAACAAAGTCCAATATGAAAATCTGAAAAATTATGACATTCATACCACCAACCCAGAGAATAGAACCGAAGTAGTACTTTCGAAACTAAAGAAAAATTTTTCAGATCAATTTAAAGGTCAGTTGACTGAATTGTGCACTAAGTATAGTGATGTGTTCGGACTGGAAACCGAACCAATATCAACAAACAATTTTTATAAACAGACATAAAGACTTAAAGATGATGAACCCATTTATATAAAAAACTACAGAAGCCCGCATAGCCATATTGGAGAAATTCAAACACAAGTAGGGAAATTAATCAACGACAGAATCGTAGAACCGTCTGTATCCGAGTACAACAGCCCACTCTTGTTAATTCCGAAAAAATCATTACCAAATTCAGAACAAAAGAAATGGCGATTAGTAATTGACTATCGTCAAATCAATAAAAAACTACTTTGCGATAAATTTCCACTCCCAAGAATTGATGACATCTTGGATCAACTAGGTCGAGCTAAATACTTTTCATGCCTTGACTTGATGTCGGGTTTCCATCAAATAGAACTTGAGGAAAAGTCAAGGAATATAACATCTTTTTCAACGAGCAATGGCTCATATCGCTTCACGCGATTACCATTTGGTCTTAAAATAGCACCAAATTCATTTCAGAGATTGGTGACTATATCGTTCTCTGGCTTAGAACCTTCTCAGGCATTCCTTTATATGGATGACTTAATGGTGATAGAATGTTCCGAAAAGCACATGATTAAGAACCTAACTGATGTTTTTGACGTATGTAGGAAATATAACCTAAAATTGCATCCAGAAAAATGTTCATTTTTCATGCATGAAGTGACTTTCCTGGGTCACAAATGCACCGACAAAGAAGTATTGCCAGATGACAAGAAATTTGACGTCATCAAAAATTATCCTGTCCCTCATGATGTGGACAGCGCAAGACGATTTGTAGCATTCTGCAACTATTATCGTCGATTTATAAGGAACTTCGCCGATTATTCACGGCACATAACTAGATTGTGTAAAAATAATGTTCAAGCGAATGCCAACACGCATTCGAATACCTTATAGAAAAACTTATGCACCCCACATTATTACAATATCCTGATTTTAGCAAAGAATTTTGCATTATAACGGATGCTTGCGGAGCGGTTCTAACTCAGAACCGAGACGGGATTCAGCTACCAATAGCTTATGCATCTCGTTCATTACTAAAGCAATAAGAGCACAACGGAACAAGAGCTAGCGGCAATTCATTGGGCAATTACCCATTTTAGACCATACATTTATGGCAAGCATTTCACTATTAAAACGGACCACAGGCCATTGACGTATCTGTTTTCTATGACTAATCCCAGTTCTAAATTAACTCGCATGCGGCTAGAGCTTGAAGAATACGACTTCGCAGTAGAATACCTAAAGGGAAAACATAATTTCGTAGCAGACGCACTTTCGCGTATAAATATAAAAGAACTACAAGACATGCAAAATAAAGTCCTGAAAGTCACTACCAGGCAACAAAGTAGACATAATAAAAACTGTACAGTAACAAATAAGGAACTATTGCCTAGGCAAAGTATCCAAAATGTATTTAAGCCCAACGTACACGAAGTCATAACAAATGATGAAGTACGAAAAGTAGTGACCTTGCGAATAGCTGAATCTACTTATTTACTAAAACGAGGAAATAAAGTTGTTGCAAGAATTGATATTGGCGATTTATATACCAATGGAATTCTAGACTTAGGTCAGTTCTTCCAAAGGCTTAAAATGCAAGCCGGTATGCTAAAAATCAGCCAACTCAAATTGGCACCGAGCGAAAAAATCTTTGAATCCATTTAAATAGATACTTTTAAATATATGGGCAACAAGAAATTGAAATCATTAAGAGTAGCGCTACTCCAGCCGGTGACCTATATACAAACTGAAAAAGAGGTACAATCAATAGTCTCTACATTTCATGATGATCCAATCCAAGGAGGTCATACAGGCATTACTAGAACGCTAGCAAAAATAAAAAGACACTATTATTGGAAAAATATGACTCGTCATATAAAAGAGTACATACGTAGATGTCATAAATGCCAAATGTCGAAAACAACGACACATACAAAGACCCCAATGACTAACACAAAAACGCCAACAAATGCTTTCGATATAGTGATAGTGGACACCGTAGGTCCACTACCGAAATCAGAATATGGGACAATAGAACGAAGTCATAGAACATTCAATGAGTACATTCGTTCATACATTTCTGCAGACAAAACTGATTGGGACGTTCGGATACAATATTTTACCTATTGTTTCAACACAACACCATCAGTCATGCATGAATGTTGTCCATACGAACTAGTCTTTGGAAGATTACCAAGACAGTTCGTAGACTTAAATAGATAGAAAATATTAAAATAGATAGAATAGAACCACTATACAATGTAGAAGATTACTCTAAGGAAATAAAATTTAGACTAGAAATAGCATATAAAAGAGCTAGACTTATGTTAGAAAAGGCTAAGTCTTATAGGAAACAAAATTTCGACAAGAAAACGTCAGATTTTGAATTAAAAATAGGAGATAAGGTTACACTAAGAAACGAAGCGGGTCATAAGTTAGATCCAGTATATTTAGGTCCATATACGGTAGATGCCATAGAAGACAGAGATAATATTATAATTAGATATAACAAGCAAAAGAAACAAAAAGTACATAAGAATAGGTTAAAAATATATAATCAGTTAAACGATTAAAAGGTCTGATCAACCAAAAAAAAAAAAAAATATATATATATATATATATATATATATATATATATATATATATATATATATTCTTCTAAGGAGGTTAAACATAAAACAAAACATAACGTAATTAACCCTGCTTTGATAACCTACGTCTGAGAGACGTGCGCTTTTTACATTTTTCGCTCTCTCTAGAGAGAGTGTTTTTTGAGCAAGCTCAATTTTTAGTTTTGATCAATCGTGTTCTGCAACTTTTCGATGGTGGTCATCAAATTGTTGTAAGTTCTTTCTTTCCGGAGTTTTGGCTATTGCATACGTCTCAGAGACGTATGGTTATCTTTTGTGTGACTTCTACACTCCACGTAAATCTATTTTTTTAGTTTGCTTTTGGTTTTTTCTTGAGTTAAATCAAGTATAATGGATCAAAAGCAATGCTTAGATGATTGCTGCACTTTTGCAAGGGGTTACAGACGATTCAGAATTGTCGGATATAAACAGTGAGTCGGAAAATGAAGTATTTGAAGACGATGTTCAGAGCGACGTGGAACATATTGAAATTGAACTTGAACAATCCGGTGCAATTTCGAGTTTATTTGAAGACGATCAAACAACATCTACTGATTGTCATGTGTCTTCAAAAAGTCATATACGAACGTTCTCTGCGCCTAACATAAGAGCCAAAAATAAGTACTGCTGGAGTACCTAAAAAGGAAAAGATTCTGGCAAAGTTACCGCCATAAATATTATTCGAACGGCAAGAGGTCCTACTAGGACATGCAAATTACTATTTGAGCCGCTCTCATGTTTCAACTTGTTCTTTACCAACCAAAAGCCGTTATGTGGAAGAGAGTATATGAAAACTTTGTCTGAGTTATTAACATCACCTTGGAAAGAAAAACCATTGGAGACTCCTAGTTTGAGTAACATATTGAAACGCAACATTCAAAACGCATTGCCTGAAAAGCTCGAAAACGCCAATATTAAAAAAAGAGAAGAGCCGGAACCGAAAAAGAAGAGATATTGTTTTTATTGTCCCTCTAAAATAAGGCGCATGTCAAAAATGGTGTGCGTTAAATGCAATAAGCCTATATGCGGCGAACACAAAATGGATTTGTGCAAAACTTGTACTTAAATTGGAAATATTTCCAAACTTTTTTTAAATTTGTTAAATCTCATATGTATATAAGCTAGAACAGCAAGAAAAATGTATTTATTTTATTTGTTAAGAAAAATACAGTTCCTATGAAAAAAGACTTAGATTTTTTGGTTTATTTTTTAATAAAAATGAATTTATTAATTTTTTGTATTTTAATAAAATTAAGTTCTTAAATAAATGTTTTTAAATTCTAAGGAAATAAATAAAGAAACAAGCTAAGTTCAAAAATGGTGAATAAATGGATAAAAGTGCTTTTAAAATAATGGAAAACATTGATACGTCTCAAAGACGTATGGTTATCTTTTACGCACCTCCTAGGAGGGTTATCAAAGCAGGGTTAAAGTAAAAAAAAAAAAAAAAAAATTCAATCAAAAAAATATATTTTTGTCAGTAAACACGAATGATTTGAGACAAACCATTGCTAATAATTAAGTATATAATAAGAGACAAACAAATATCATTTCAAAAAAAATATACTTTGTAGCAAAACACATTAACACTAAAACTAAATGACAACATGTATTACGTCATTTCTTTAAAAAGAGAGGCGTAGCATATCTACCCTTCCAACATAATAAATGATTGGGTATAACTTAACGTAGATATATTGTGACACTTTGTCATAATAAATATAAATATACAAATACCCAAATAGACCACCAACAATTACATAAGCATTCCAGCGCCCGAGTAATAAGATCCAACGCTTATACATGAGCCGATCGCGGAGCGTGGGAATGCTGAGCATGCACTTTGCAGCTCAAGTGGTCAAGCCTTACATAACATATGCATGCCTTCTGCATACATATGTATATGTATATATGTAATTAAGAATATGTAGATATAAGCATTGTACGCGCGGGTTAGCTAAGCCCAACATAAGCATACGAAAATCAGTTTAATAAAGAACCTCAAAAAGAGCAGAAGCTCTCCTTATTTTTTCTGCAAAGATTTACGGCAAATATTACAGTAGTATCGAGAGACATTTTTTTCAGTTTTACCGCGAAAATTAATAAGTTATATATATATATCCCGCAATTTGGCACGAAATTTATATTACAGTTTGGGAAGCACTGTGTATGATAATCACATATCATGTCTTATATTTTTTTATCCTAATATTTTTTCTCGTTGTAAATCATTATTTAGCGACACTGGATCGCTTGAACATACTTCTATAATGTAAACAGATCAAAGGCAGCTGCACTTAGCCGATATTGTAAGCGATAGCGGGTACGCTAATACACTTATTTTTTATGATCAAATTTCTTTTGAACTGAGAGCTGTTCTCGATTATTGAGCAATACGCTCTTTTATATTTTGTACCACTGAGGCTACTCAGCATCAGTTTTAAAACATAAGTTTTAGTCTTAAGCCGCACACCAAATAGTATAGACATCCCTTTTTTAAAAGAAACAATAATTATTAAACATTTATAAAATAAATAAAATTGTCTTTTTATTTCGGACTGACTCACAAAAAATTCTCCTGATAATTTGAGGAGCTGAAAATTTATTGATAAAGTAAAATATTATTAAATTTAAGTGGCGCAGTCGGTAGGATAATCAATTTGATTATCCAGTAATACAAATTATTGCGGAAAGAAAACTAAAAATAAGTTTTGACCCAATAACGCTATTCAACGAAAATCCGTGAAATTTGTCAAAGTGAAAAAACTAAAAGTCAGTTTTAATCGGGCAGTTAAAAGCGGAAACTTTATAAAAAAAAAAACGTGAGACAAAACAATAGTGAGAAAACTAAAAATCAGTTTGCTTGCTTCATATGTTTTAGTAGCGGAAGAAAAATCTTTGCATACTTGAGACAGGAGATGGTTGTGTTGTCCGATACACACTTGTCCCAATTACTGGCACAATTGAGGGAGTTACCAAGATTTGAAGGAGAGCACCATACTTTGGAGCCTTTTATCAGAAGAGTTGACTTCATGTTGCAGCTGTACCCGACAGATGACCTCAGACAGAAGAACATAATCTACTCTGCAATCGAGGAGTAGATCGAGTTCGCCAGGTTACCAGGAGGAACATAATTGGAAACTTTGAAGTATACACTCATCGAGAAGTTTATCAACCACGTTCCATACGAGGAGCTAATACGAAGAGCCTACATCAGAAATTTTCAAGGAGGTCTACGTAAGTTTTGTGACGAAATATGATTGATTATTGTGAGATTAATAAGGCTTCTTATAAAATGACTTTATTGAATACAAATAAGAAAGTCAAAAAAAAAAAAAAAAAAAAATTGCCAGACAGAATTTATATGCAGTTGGCTAGACATGATATTTCAACAATAGATAATTTAATCAAAGTATCTCAAGAAGAAGGATTGTACTATTATGAGGATAGCCCGGATAAAAATAAAAGAAGAGACAATAATAATGGTAAAAAAATATAAAAACCTAAATTATAATTCAGGATATCAGAATTAGGGAACTGGTTCGGGTTATCAAGGTCAAAAGAGTTATTCAAATCAGAACTATCAAAATAAAAATAGCCAGCCACAAAATTATAATCAGAATAATGCTCAGTCCCAACAACAGTTGAGGCAGGAATTTGCAGATGGTAGAAAGAGGGTGAACAAAAGTTTAAATACAATAATCACTAAAATAATCAATCTACCCATCAAACCGCTAAGAAAAGAACTAGGGAAGGTACTGCACAAGAAAAAATGGAAGCATATGAAAATTTTCATCAACCGGCCTCTCCGGAGAACACGTCAGGATAATATTGAACAACAAAATATACAAAGTAGCTATTGACACCGGCTCAACTATCAACATTATGACCAAGACCTTTTTTAATGGTAAATTTATAGAAAAAGAAACAACAGTAAAAACAATACAAGGTACAATTAATTCAGTGAGATGCATAAATTTGTTACCAAGCAAATTGTGCCCAACATAACAAGAATTTTATGTCCACCCTTTTTCAAACTAGTACGATATACTGTTTGGAAAAAATTATCTTAAAGCAGCAAAGGCAAAAATTGATTATGAAAGCAACACACTAACGTTACAGGATAAGGTGTTTCCTTTTGTTTATAACGATCAAATCGAGAATTTGGACAAGATTGAAATTACATGTGAGGAGGATCTACCATTGCCTGGAATAACAGACGACGAATTTTATTTTGTACTAGCAACTAACTTTGAGGGAGATTCTGGAGAATACAGAATTGATCATTTAAATGAAGAAGAAAAAAGAGAATTATTAAAAGTTTTAAAACAATTTGAGGATATCAAATACCAAGAAGGTGACAATCTGACTTTCACAGGTACGATTACTCACAAAATTAATACAAAACATGAAGAACGAATTCACAAACGTCCTTATAAGTATGCTCAAATACATGAGGAGGAAGTAAGTAAACAAATGCAAGAAATGATGAGGCAGGGGATAATAAGAAAATCAAATTCTCCATACTGTTCACCCATAATTGGACGCATCAGGTGTGAAAAAGTTTAGAATAGCAATAGACTACAGAGGATTAAATGAAGTCACAATTGATGACAAATTTCCGATACCCAATATGGATGAAATACTAGACAAGTTAGGCAGATGCCAATATTTGACAACAATTGATTTAGCAAAAGGATTCCATCAAATAAAAATGAATCCCGCTTCAATTTCAAAAACAGCCTTCTCAACCAAACACGGACATTTTGAGTTTACCAGAATGCCTTTTGGGCTTAAAAATGCTCCAGCAACATTTCAACATTGCATGAATAATCTGTTGGAAGATTTAATCAACAAACATTGTATTGTTTATTTGGACGACATAATAATTTATTCAGTCTCTAGAAGAACACCTAAGTTCAATTAAAAGAGTTTTTGAAAAATTAAGACAGGCAAATCTTAAACTCCAGTTTGACAAATGTGAATTTATGCGAAGAGAAACGCAATTTTTAGGTCACATAATCTGTGAAAATGGTATCCAACCCAATCCAGATAAGATTCAGGCAATTTTAAATTATCCAATACCCAGAAATGAAAAGGAAATTAAATCTTTTCTTGGACTATGTGGATTTTATCGAAAGTTCATCCCAGCTTTTGCCAAAGTAGCAAAACCTATGACCAAATATTTACGTAAAGATGAAAAAATAAACAAAAACGATTCAGAATACATTCACGCTTTTGAGCACATAAAAACACTTTTAACCAACGATTCAATACTGGCTTATCCAGACTTTGTTAAATGTTTACACTAACAACAGACGCTAGCAACTTCGCGCTTGGTGCTGTATTATCCCAAGACAAAAAGCAATTAGTTATGCCAGTCGAACTGTAAACAATTATGAAATAATTGTTCACCATTAATTCACCCATTGAAAAGAATTGCTTGCAATAGTGTGGGCAACAAAATATTTTAGGACTTATTTATTTGGTCGAAATTTTGAAATAAGCACTGATCACAGACAACTTGTTTGGTTAAATAATTTAAAAGAACCAAATTGTAAACTGATAAGATGGAAAATAAAGTAATTGAATATGACTATCAAATTAATTACATACCAGGCAAGGAAAATTATGTGGCAGATGCTCTGTCTAGAATAAAGATTGAGGAGGGGTGCAAACACCAGGAAGATGAAACTATGTACACAGCTTAATAGCAAGGAAGATTCTCAAGAACCTATAAATATTCCGAAAAACCATTAAACTTGGCAAAGCGACAGGTTATTTTGATTAAGGATGTCAAAGATGAATTTGAACAGAAGAATATAAGTGGACACAAAATGACTATAAAAGGCAAAGGAGATTTTAAAAGAATACTTTTTAGATTTTTTAAGAGGCACATAAAGAAATAATAAACACAAAAACTACAACAGTGGTAAGAACTATGCAGATTCTGAAAGATATCGAGTCTTATGCAGCTTTTAAAGAATTGATTTTACGGGAACATGAAAAACTTCTTCATCTAGGTATAGAAAAAAATGTATAAATTGTTTATAGAAACTCATTACTACACAAACGCTTTGAAGCTTATTCAAAGCATAATAAACGAATGCGAGATTTGCAACGTAGCACAACATGAGCATAGAGACACAAAATTGCCAATGAAGACCACACTAGAAGCAGATCACTGTAGGGAAAAATATGTAATTGATATTTATGCAAGCGAAGGTAATAAATATTTGACATGTATTGATTTTTATTCAAAAATTATAGCAGTTGAACTTATGAAAGGAAAAGATTGGCTAGAATGCAAAAAGGCATTAATAAAAATATTTAGTTATCTGGACAAACCGGAAACGATCAAATTTGACAAAGATGCAGCATTAACGAGCAACGCAATTAAGGATTTTATAACGTCACAAGGAATAAAATATGAAGTTACAACTAGTAAAACAGGAATAGCAGACATAGAGAGTTCATAAAACCATAAATGAAAAATAAGAATCATAAATATGCTAAATAATTTAGAACAAAAATATACAAAAATGGAAAGTATTTTATACAATTATAATTTTGAAATAAAACATTCCACAACAGGAGAGAAACCGGAAAACATAATGCTTTACGCAGGTACTCCTCATTTTGACCAATTATAAAAGGAAAATTAGAAAACCCATTTAAGAAATCTAAGGTAGTTGAACAGATAAGTGAAAATCATAATAACGTAGGAGATAAGCGAAAAATAACTTTGTATAAATCATCGTTTAAGAAAAAGAAGAAAATTAACAAAAGCAAATATTCGCAGGAATCCTCGGAACAATAATGATGTTGATAATGATTTGTGGTGTCGTACAGGCTCAGGAATTGAGAATAATACCCATTGAACAGGAGAACGGATATCTAATGTTCACGGGCAAAAGCGTACAGAAGATTGAAAAGTTCGAGCATCATTCTTTTGTGGTTAACTTGACCGATATTTACACTAAGCATAAATGATTATACTACCAAATTTAACATTACTACAAATACACCGCATATAAATTATTTGATAAGAAAATTGAACAGAGAAATAAACGGTATAAAAATAATACATAGGCAGAAAAGAGGATTGTTTAACATAGCAGGCACATTTTATAAATATTTATTTGGAACACTTGATAATAATGACAGAGAAGAAATTAATAATGAAATAAACATTTTGAAAACTCAAATGATGCAGACTCATGATCTAAATGACATGATAGACATAATAAACAAATGCATAAAGGAAGTAAACACTCTTAATGGCAAATTTAAAAATGAAATAGAAAAATCAATTTACCAATTTGGATTGACTCAGTTCATTGAATATATAGAAGATGTAGAATTAGGAATGCAATTGGCAAGATTTGGAATATTTAGCCCAAAACTTTTGAACTATGATTGTTGCCGCTAAGTCCAAAAAACTAGCTAGAGAGCCATATAGGGTTACACGATCGCCCTATCCGTTTTGTGCGATGTACGAACGGTAAAATTAAATTAAAATTAGAACATGTGCATTTGGCAGCCAGTCAGTATTAGGCGGCCAAGACAAATATTAATTTTAAAGCTCTCCGATAATTCAAAATAAATGAATAAAAAAGTATTAGGCGGCCAAGACAAATATTAATTTTAAAGCTCTCCGATAATTCAAAATAAATGAATAAAACTTGAACTTAGTGCTTTTGAAATTTATTGGTAGACTATTTACGGCTCACAGTTCTTTAAAATTAATATTTTAAACTAAAGCCAATTCAATAAAATAATTGGCTCGACTTCGGTTCTTAAACCCAGTCGAACTAAAGTCAAAGTTTCGAGATTACTGGCCGAGAATAACCTCTGCATCGAACATTACCTATGACTCAATAGAGTCCAACCTAAAATATTAGTGATATTTGGATCGTCAATATGCCGAACGCAGATTTGTCAAGTGGAGTGTACCATTGTAAGAAGTGCACGCAGGAGGATAGTGATGGTGCAATGCAACCGATGCTGCGCGTGGTATCATTTTGAATGTGCTGGCGACAATAGCAGTCAATTCGATGGCAGCTGGAAATTAGATTGCTCAAGTCTAGCAAGCGACACTAGCACAACTCTAATGGCAAACCCTCAACCATCTCGAGCATGTTACACACATGAGGATGGTCCTCAGGCATTTTCATCGCCGGCCGAATCAAAGAAAACGCAAACTGGAATGGATTTTAAAGTTCGACTCTGCGCGCCAGCCTAGCCTATGGGCACACCGAATACGTTCCAAGATGCAGTTTCCACTTATACGACGACTCCAACAACAACTATGGCGACAACTATGGCGGCCTTGGCTCTCAGCCACAACGGAGCAGCCAGGCGCACTCACAACTGATCATCAAGTTTATAAATCGCAAGCTACGCCGAAACTACAATCATTCGGTACTAACAGCATGCAAATGCCAAGTTCAACACAACTAGGGGCGAGACAAGCGATCCCGAAGGAGTTACCATACTTTGACGGCAACCCCCAAAACTGGCCACTTTTCTATAGCAGCTTCCGAACAAGCACGGAGATCGCCGGTTATACCAATGCTGAAAACTTGATACGGCTTCAAGCGTGCTTGAATGGCAAAGCACTCGAGTGAGTTCAAAGTAAGTTATTGCTGCCGGCGATGCTCCTCGAAATCATTCAAACCCTGCGAATGTGTTTTGGTCGATCTGAATATATTTTGCAAACGCTGCTGGAAAAGGCAAGACAACAGAGCGTCCTAAAAGATAAGTTAGAGCCGATCATAGAGTACGCACTGTGCGTAAGAAATATATATTCTACAATGGAGGCATGTGACCTGACAAGTCATATGGAAAACGCGATGCTCGTTCAAGAGCTGGTGGAGAGGCTACCACCACAACTGAAACTACAGTGGGCTATCTACCCAAAACATTCCCACACTCCTTCATTGGAAAATTTTAGTAAATGGCTCTTTAATATTGCTGAAGCTGCCAGCCAAGTAACTTCTCCTGTTTACCATGGAAAAAAACGGCAACTTGCATCACCACACCTACAATCACTTGACCAACATGTGGCCAAAAAAGAGAATGGCCAGATCCACACACACCACAGCTCGGACCAAACAAATTTCCGTATTGTTCCAATTGAATTGCATTTCTAGACGAGGGATCATCGGTGACTCTCATCGAAAATAAAATCTTCAAGCAGCTGGGAATAAAAGGCGTTCAAGAATCACTGTGTCTTAAATGGACAGACGACACCACACGCCTTGAACACGAATCAGAGAGAGCAACACTGACCATAGCTAATACATACACCGGCCAGAAGTTTGCTCTGAAGAATGTGCACAACGTAGGCAACCTGGGCCTTCCTGTACAAACCATCGACATGCTGAAACTGTCTGAAAAGTTTCCTCATTTAGCAGGACTACCGATAGCGTCATATAAAAACGCTCGACCGACAATTCTTATAGGCGTAAATAATTGGCATTTGGCAGTGCCTCTTAAAATTTGCGAAGGATTATGGCATCAACCTATAGCATCAAAAACACGTTTGGGGTGGACGCTTCTGAGCTCCACGTCGAGTGAATCTACGAGAGGTCATGTAAATGTGCACACCTGATGCATCCAGTCAGAGAAAAGACTGCACGAAGCCATAAAACGGGCGAATTCAATCGAAGCTACCCTGGAGAAAAAGATCACTTCAGCCGAAGACTTGAAAGCACTAGCCGTCCTGGAAGCGACTGCCGTACTAAAGGATGACAGATTTGAAGTTGGTCTGCCCTGGAAAGACGACGATTCAACTCTGCCAGACAGCTATGAAGGAGCTCTTAGACGAGTGAAGTGCCTCAAACGCAGATTCATAAAGCAACCTGAATTAAGCCACCAAACTCAAAAGGAAGTGGACAATCTTGTCCAGAAAAAATATACACGAAAGCTTACTCGTGCCGAATTAGCCATACCAAATAGGAGAGTTTGGTATCTACCTACATTATTATACGCAACCCGAACAAGCCAGCAAGCGTAAGACTAGTTTGGGATGCAGCCGCAAAATCTGGAGGAATGGCCCTGAACGATTTCCTACTCAGCGGGCCAGATCTTCTAAACTCACTTTGGGATCTGTTAATCTCATTCCGTGTAGGAAGAGTAGCCGTTTGCGGTGATGTATCCGAAATGTTTCAGCAGATTCGTGTGAGACCAACTGATACACATGTACAGCGATTTCTATTTGCTTTGCCTTTAGGCTGAAGTTCGCTAAACTAAAGCGTAATGTTCTGAACTGCGAGAATCCGCCAACAAAACGTGAACTCTTGCAAGTATTGATGTCAATTTACGACCCGCTGGGTTTTTTATCTTGCTTCACAATAGAGTTCAAAATATTCAAGAGATATGGTGAGAAAAACTTGGTTGGGACGATTAACTTTCCAACGAACTACTCAGTAAATGGATCCGGTGGGAACGACTCTTGCCGACAATTTCAAGTGTGCCCATTCCACGGTGCTACTTTAAAAATAGTAATCAACTGCAAGACGTTCAACTTCATGTCTTTACTGATGCTAGCGAAATGGCATATGCTGCCGTAAGCTGCCTTCGAATTTGCGATGGAGACAACAAGTATTTGAGTTTCGTTGCCTCGAAATCGAGAGTAGCCCCACTAAACCCTTTATCGATACCAAGAATGGAACTTCAAGCTGCGGTCACGGAAGCCAGATTGAGCAAATAAATCCTAAAAAACAAAAAAATCACGATCAATTCAACATGGTAATGGTCAGATTCCAATACAGTCTTGAATTCTGAGTATTGCTGTTTGAGCTGAGGAGAACGTTGAAGTTTACGCTCTACATTTAAAAATCGACGCATTGCTTGTTGGAAAGATTCTTCAAGGATATCTGAACATTGCTTAAATGGAAGTCGAATTGAGTATGGTCCAGAAGCTAAGCGGATGCAATTTTCCTTAAAGTGGCTGTCCCATTCAATACCTTCTTTGCTGAATTTAGAACCAGTGTCTCCGAAACTTTCAACTTCTCAAAATTTTTGCACCAATTGATCAATTCCAACATACTCTTCCTTTGTGGAATTTCCAGGTGATATGCTAGCCAGGGCAACTGCTTTGTTTTCGTGTGACCCGCTTCCGGATACTACCCAACCAAGTCGGGTTTTTTGAAGTAGAGGTAGTCCACCAGCCAACTTAATTTGGCCTACACAAAGAAGGTCGAAGAAAAGATGCGCCCCAATAAGCAGATCAATTTTTCTGAGGAGTGTGATATTTAGGGTCAGCCAATTTAATGTTCGATGGGATTTTCCAATTTGCTGTACTTAGTTTTTGACTGGGCTGTCTTTCTGTAATTGTGGGAGCAATCAACGGCGTAAAACTCGTAGAAAAAACTGAATTAAGTGATATCATGGTAAGGGACACGGAATAACCTTCAGAAGCAAAATGTACGTCACCCAAACCACATACTGATGAAGTTGATACTCGCAAACTCACTGCAATTTCTCCAAATTCATCCCTCATTGGACTGCCAATTTCATCAAACTCTAGCTCCTCCAAGTTATCGTGCGCCAATGCAAATGACGAATCCAATTTATTGATGATGTCCAAGCGCACTTTCAACTCATCATACTAATTGTAGTATCGAGCGACATTTTTAGACTCTTTTCGAAGAAAAAGGAGTCTATTCACTTTGCTCTGATGTTTGTAACGCACAGAACCAAACATCGTAGACCCACAAAAGTTACATCTAGAATACTTAGAATCACTAGAGGAGTCGATATAGCCATCTCCGCCTGTCCGTCTGTTTTTATGCGATTTACTCCGTCGTCTTAAAAGCTATTTTGCTGAAACTTGGTATTTAGCCTTCTTTTTTACCTAGGTAGTACACTAGTTTGAATCGGTTGGATCGGACCACTATATCATATAGCTGTCATACGAATCTAAATCGGTTTAGGCAATAACTTCCACATTTATTATCCGATCCTTTTCAAATTTGGCATGCGTATGTTTTATATAACGATAGATAATTGTACCAAATTTTGCTCTGATCGGATTACTATATTTTATAGCTGTCATACGAACCTAAATCGGTTTAGGCAATAACTCCCACATCCACATCCGATCCTGTTCAAATTTAGCACAAATATGTTTTTTATAGCAATTAATATAAATACCAAATTTCGTAAGGATCGGACTACTATATCATATAGCTACCATACGAACCTAAATCGGTTTAGGGAATAACTCGCACATTTATTGACTGATCTTTTCAAAACTCGTCTAACACGTTTTCTACAATGTGCTCAATTTTAATAAAATCGGACTACTATATCATATAGCTGTCATACAAATCGAAATCGGCCCTATTAACTGACCAACCCCGTTCATGTGATTTTCGGCAGAAACAACTTCGAAAAGAGTCTGTAATCTTCGGCACCCCGAAGATAACGTTGGGATTTTTTTTTCAGTTTTACCGCGAAAATTAATAGGTTATATATAAGCCCGCAATTTGGCACGAAATTTATATTACAGTTTGGGAGGCACTGTATATGGTATATGGTATATTCGATCAAAAACAGTTATGTCGACCACTGTGTAAATAACAATTAACAGCGGAAGAGGGGGGCAAAGTACGGTATATAAGATAATTAATCAAAGCGAATATGTTATTTTATTTAAATTTATTAATGATTATCACGTCGGGTGGTCACCATATGTTGCTATAGTGAGCCCTTTCACTAACTTTTAAAAGCACCAGTAGCCCAAAGAAATTAGACACAATATATTTCCTTTCAATTATTTATTTTAGCCACGCAGGGCAATTCAATAGTCTTAAGTTTAACAATAGTTTTTGTTGTGCACCGGCACGAATTTGTCGCGAAAGAAAGAATCGAAAGAGAGAGCCCGAATTAGCACTGTCCAAATTGATAGCTAAACGATAACTAACTTTTGCGTTGGCGTAACAAGTGCGGCGAACATAATTACATAGCTAAGTGCAAGATAAATCGAAGGCAAAGCATGTTAAAAGAATGAGGGACAAGGCGAATAAGAGATTACAATAGATTTTATGTATGCCTTAGATCAGCTGCGGCATCAGCTTGTGTGGGCATGACCAAACAATTAGGATCGCAGTTCATGACGTTCTTTTGGAATTTTCTTCTTTTTGGATTCATCTTCGGTGGTCGAACTTTCATTTGAATTGGATAAGCTCTGTTTTATATATTTCTTGCTCTCTTTATATATTTCTTGGTATTCATTCTTAAAACCTGTAGTATTCATTAATTGAACGTCTTTACTGAATATTACCTCAAGTCGATATGCCTTAGACTTTGATGAATATCCAACCAAAATGCACTCCTTGGATCTTGATTCAAACTTGCCTCTATTTGAACCCATTAACGTCGGGACTTTTCCATTCCAGTAAGTATATCGCCTGATATCCCCTTGGTTATACATCTGTTGCGGATGTGACAGGCCATATTGACTGCTTCAGCTCAGAATGAAGGCGGTGCGCCTGACTGCTTCATCATACACCTAGCCATTTCGGTAAGAGTGCGATTTTGTCTCTCAGCTATGCCATTCTGCTGCGGGGTGTATTAGCGATTAAGGATAACCATCTACGAAATCCTATTTTGTTTGATAAAATATTAGATAAATTCCCAATACATCAAAGGATGGCATTCATGCAGTATTATCAAGAATGTGATCAAAATGTTCCAATATTACTAATATTCCAAAAATGGCTCGAGAAAATGAATAAAGCCGCACAGCTGTTAGGATACGGTTAGGCAGGTATAAAGAAACAACACTCGTGGTTAACGAGAAAATAAATGACCAGAAATAGGAAACAAATAAAAATGTAATTTTTGTAAAGCTACAAATCACTATGTGAATTTTTGTAATAAATTTAAGGACTTAAATATTGATAAGCGCTGGGAGCATTTCTCCAAAATTCACCTTTGTGTTGCATGCCTTTGAAAAAATCATTCCTTAAAAATTTGTAAACGAAAAAAAACTTGTAATATCAATTATTGTACTTATAATCACCATACACTATTACATAAAGAAAAGCCAGTCTGGTGAGACAGAGTCCAACATCAGCAAAAACTCAGAATCAAGAATTGTCAACAGAAACAAATTCTAATATCAATTTTGACCAAAGTAAGGTACTACTTAAGATTATACCTGTAACACTTCTAGGCCCCAGAAAACAAATTGACACATATGCACTTTTGGACGAAGCAACTCTAACTGACGAACAGATAGCAAACGACCTTGAATTGGACGGTCCAATACACCACTTTAAATTGTGAAACATATGAACAAGATAATTCCAGAATAGTTAATATACGCATTAAGGGAAGGTCTACCAACACTAAGACATTTACTGTACGTAAAGCAAAAACAATATCGCATTTGAACTTGCCAAGCCAGACTATCCAAGTTGATGACATGGCTCGAAAATGGAAGTTCTTGGAAAATTTTAAAGAGTGTGTTTATTACAAGGCACAACCTAGAATACTAATTGGCTAAGATAATTGGGGACTGACTCGGAAAGTTAAACATGAATCCTTCAATGGACCAGCAAGTAGTAAAACGCTTTTAGGATGGGCTATTCATGGCAACGTCGACAAATCCAGAGAATCAAACGAATTTTATGTTCCATATAATGCCAAAGTAGTGAGGGGACTGACGACTTGGGTGTATTAGATGACTTAGTAAAGTCCTACTGGGCATTAGACAACATCAATGGATGATCTAATTTCATTGGATGATAAAAGATGTATAGAAATAATCATCAAAACTCTACAGAGAAAGGGTCAAAAGTTTGAATGCGGTTTACTATGGAAAGACAAAGTTGATCAATTGCAGGAAGGTTATCAAAATGCATATCATAGACTTCTTATGTTGGAGAAGAAAATAGATAAGAATGTTTTATTCGGACAAAGGTATTATGAAGTATTTAAATCATATATTAGAAAAGGTTATATTAAGAAACTTGACTTTAAAGACATCTTGAACGGACACCCCTTGACATATTATCTTCCACACTTCGGTGTTCAGAATGTTAATAAGCCAAAAAAATTAAGGATTGTTTTTGACGCAGCAGCTAAAAGCCATGGAAATAGTTTGAACGATTACCTATTGACCGAACCAGATCTATACAATGAATTGGTATCTGTCATTATGAATTTTCGACAACACACAATAGCATTTGTTGGTGATATACGCCAGATATTCTTGCAAATTCGAATAATACCAGAAGATAGACATGCACAAAGAATCCTATGGAGAGAAAGAGACAGAGAAAGAACCCCCGACATATACGAAATACAGGTTTTGTTTTTAGGCGCTTAATCTGGCACCTGTATTGCCCAACATACCAGAGATCGTAATGCTATGGATTTTCAAAGTGAATTTCCACAGGCCTGTGAGGAAATAGTGTCAAGACATTACATAGATAATTATCTGGGAGGGGCAGAAGAATGTCACTTATATCCATAAACAAGCAGGCTTTGAGATGTGCAATTGGATATCTAATGCTAGTGAAGTTTCAGTACAGATTGAGAACAATTGTAAGCCTAAGGAGTCATCATTAAAGATTAAGAGACTGACTGAAGAACGCGTTTTGGGATTAATGTGGGATTTTTGAAAGGATATTTTTTCATTCAATATGAAATTTCTAGAAACATACCGTAATATTCTTGACCTCGAGAGACGTCCAACCAAACGAGAAATTCTGAAACTAACAATGTGTATTTATGATCGGCTCTCTGACTCTAAGCATTGCATAAACATTTCCTTTTTTTAGCTTTAGTTTCCACTTTATACATTTTGTACTTCTAGTTTTAGATTGATCATATAACAGCACAAGCTGAAAATATATTGCTGCGGCACTTGCCGTTAAAAATCTAAATATCTTTTATTGCTGAGTCCGTAGGCCAGTAATAAGGAGAGCCAGTTGCTTTCCCACCATATTCTTCATAATGTTCAGCTGCTGCTACCACATCCTGAAGTCTACCCGCCGTTAATAGGAACGGCCAACCACAAGCTGCTGTCCGTCAGAGATTACCTGTCTGAGGCAACAGAAAATTTTTAATTTGCACTCTCGGCAAAAATATGTGAGAATAGTTTTCGATTAAAACAATTAAATATTCAAAGAAGAATGACACACTTAGACTTAAAGGACTGTAATATACGACTCCACATATTTTGTGATGCACCAAGACTAGCATATGCAGCGTGTGCATACCTAAGATTTAATGACAATACCAACATTGATACGTCACTAGTGTTAGCAAAAGCCAGATTCGCCCCACTTAAACTAATGTCGATACCACGACTGGAATTACAAGGTGCCTTACTAGCAGCACGTTTGAGTGAGTCAATAATTAAAACACTCAATATAAAGATCGTAAAGACTTATTGATGGACAGACGGTCAGATAATCCTTTATTGGTTGAAATCAAGTAGCAAATGACTTAAAACATTTGTTTCTCAACGATTAGGTGGGATTCAAGAATTAACTAGTATCAACAACTGGAGATATATTCCGACTAAGCTAAGCCCGGCAGACGAAGCCACTAAAGTCCATGACATTGACTTCTCACCGACTAGGGTTTGGTTGAAGGGAGCCAGATTTTCAGGCGAACCGGAATCACAATGGCCGGAGGGAAAATTGTCAATAGACAAAGACGATAGTAAAGTGGAATATGTTAATGTACATACAACTATTAATGACTCAGTGGTTCTTCCAAACCCGGAGAGATTTTCAAATTGGATGAGATACCTCAGAACAACGGCTTGGATTTTACGATACCAAAATAATCTCAAAAGGGAGAAAGGGAATCGTTTTGAGAGAGAGTTGACATTGGACATTGGACATTGAACGGGCTGAATTTTTGATATCTGCGACTATACAGAAGAGGTATTATGGTAGAGAAATAGATTGCTTAGTAAAAGGAAAACCTGTTCATAGTTCAAACAGACTGAAATCACTTCCGGTGATCATATCGGACAATGGACTTCTCAGACTAAAAGGACGATTGGATAACATTCCCGACTTCGATTATGATTCTAAGAATCCAATTTTTTTGCCCAAAGACAGTTTAATAGTGACGCTAATAATACACTACTATCATGTAAAGAATTGCCACATATCTGTGGATACCTTGATAGTTAGTCTAAGAAAGAAATTTTGGATAATTCAATGCCGAAATACAGTCAAAAAAGTAATTCGATTATGTCAATTTTGTAAAAATAAAAATGCTATGCCACTAATACCACGAATGGGACAACTTCCCCAATGCCGAGTGACTCCAACGGCCAGACCCTTTTTGAAAGTAGGCATAGATTACTTCGGTCCAATTGAAGTTCTCATTAACAGATCTCAAGTTAAAAGATATGGCGTTATATTCACATGTATGGCCACTCGGGCTGTACATCTTGAGATTAGTGAAGATTTATCAAGTAATGCATTTATGCATGTATTTCGTCAGTTTACTGCCCGTAGAGGGTTCCCTGAAGAAATATACTCCGACAATGGAACTAATTTTGTTAAGACTAATAAAGAAATAACAGAGGTTGTAAGTCAATGGCCAAAGGCTGAGTTTACACAGTTTCTTACATCGAAAAGATGTAAATGGACATTTAATCCACCACTAAGCCCCCACATGGGAGGAGCCTGGGAAAGACTAATCCAATCGATTAAAAAGTATTTGTCATTTATGCTCAAGGAACGTTATCCGAGAGAGTACGTTTTAAGAACACTGTTTGCGGAAATTTAATTTATAATGAATAGTCGACCGTTACTATATTTCACTGCTGACTCAATCGATTTGACGCCACTAACACCAAATGACATATTAATAGGTCCTAAATTTAGAGATTCTTTTTATGCAAAGTGGAGACACGAGTATAGATAATAATTATTGTACAGCCGGAATTGGCTTAAAGATAATAAACCTTTAGAGGAGAGAGATGCTGTGCTTATGTTGGAACCTGACCTACCAAGGAACTGTTGGCCCAAGGGTATAATAACTAAAACATTTCCTGCTCCTGACGGTCGCATAAGATCCGCAGAAGATAAACCAAATGCAAATATTGATATTGTAAAATTAATAAGTTAAATGATTGCGACGTATAAGTATTGCCTTTGAATGAGCAATACTTGGGAGAAGAATGTTGTGATAGAACGTTAATTTGAACTCATGAGTGTAATCGATCTAGTGTTGGAAAAGAACGTTAGTTTCAATGTACGAGTGTAATCGATCTAATATGTCTTTTTAGTTCTTTCGAAGATCAGGGCCGAACGAACGAATCGTTCCTGTTATGATAAAATTTAAGTTCTACGACACAGTTGTTCGAAAGTGTAAATACCCATAAGTCGACATATAAGGCAGACAAAAAGTGTATCTAAGTTTGATTTGAAAATAAAATAAAATATAATAAAAAAAAAGAAATAAAATTTGAACCTCACGAGCCGGATTAAATATATTATTAACAGGTACGACTCAACAACATAGTGGTCTCTTAATATTGCAAGGGTGAACATTCTTAAGCCCTGCATGTCTGAAATAAAGTTCGTCCTTATGTCTGAGACGCTTATAGTTTTTTATTCGACCTTTATTTCTGTCTTCTTCATAATTTTCTCTTCTTTCGTTTCTTTTGTTTATTGTTTTTTCTTTATATTTATTTATTATTTTATACATCTTTTTCGTTTTTTGCCTGTTCTGGTGAACATTGAATTGTCTTATGGTATCTTCTGTTGTATATGCTTATAGTAATCTTAATTTTGGTTTCTAGTGAAACATCCTCATCTACACCGCTTACTATCACAATTAAAGTTAAATGTACTATTTCTATGTCAGGATGTCCATGTATGTGTATGTGCTTTGTAAAATGTACTTCAACATCTTCCTTAATCAAAAAGTTCAATATCTGTTCTGCTTTAAATTCATTGTCCATAATTATTTTGCTGCGTTTACTAAATTTGGCGAATTTGTCTATGATAGTTTGAATTTTTGCTCTCCAATTTGTATCTTTTATGTTGTATGCTGTTGCAAATTTAGTTAGCTTGTCTATTATTGTAACAAATGATCTATGTTTGATATGAAAAATGTCTAAATGTATTGTTTGGTTTTTATATTGTGGTGTTTCTGTAATCATGAATTGATTTTATAATGGGTTTCTATGGTATTTTGTTTCTCGACATCTTTTACAGTTTGGTATTCCCAAATTGATGTGTTCTCGTAATTTTGGGAAATAAATTTTTTCCTTTAAAGTATAAAATGCTTCATTCACGCCGCTGTGTAGTGATTCTTTATATTTTTTTTTTACTGTAAAGCCTTTCCTGTTTATTTAAGGTGGTTGATTCAAGCGTTACTGGGTGACCCTGCTGTGCCAAAACTGCCCCGACAACAAAATTACTCGCATCTGTTGTCACACTAAATTTTTTGTCGATTCCGGGAATTTCGACACTGGGTATGAACTGCCAAGAGCTTTTAGGTTTTCGAATGAATCAACTTATTCTGGATCGTTTTGGTTAATTGGATTTCCTTTCTTTAAATATTTAATCATTGGGTATGCGATTTTTAAGTAGTCATAATGAATTTGCTATAGAAGCCGCTCATGACCAAAAATCCCTTGAGTTGTTTTTCTGTTCTTGGTAATGGAATGGATAGAATATCTCGTATCTTCTTTGGATTTGGTTTTAAGCCCTCTCATGTCCCAAAAACTCTGTATCCTTTTTCATAAATGGACATTTGCTTGCATGTATCTTTAAATTGTGTTCCTGGAGTTTTCCAAATAGACTTTCTAAAGCATTCTTGTGTTCGCCCAGGGTTGTCGAAAATATCAATATATACATAATTGTATGATTTGTCTAGATTCAACGCTACCCACCTTGAACGTACGTTTTGTAAATATTGGAAATCACTTGGTGCGTCTGTCATTACCAAGAAGCTGTTGGGTTAAAAATCTGACTTAATGGTATGAATGGTTTTTGTACATTTTTTATTTTTTTATAAAGGATTTCTTCTACTCTTCTTGTGTTTACTATGCTACTTGTGGATCCTGTGTCTATTAAAAATAAAAATCTGCGTTTCCCTCAATGTACATTTTACGTTCGTTCGAGGATACCGGGTTAAAAATGGTTGAATATCTTCGTCCTCCGTCCCCTCATTATTTTCTTTTGTTAAATTGTCCACACTCATGGCTTGTGGGGTATTGTCAGATCTTATATTTTGGCTTTTGTTCCTGTATATTTGGTTATTATTTGAGTTTCGAGACTGTTGGTAATTATTAGAATATCCCAGGTTCTGTTGTTGGTTGTTGTAATTTTGATTGCAATTTTGGTTCTGTTGTCCGTTATTAGTTTGTCTTGTATTCTGGCTTCATTGTCTGTTATTGTCTCTGTAGTTATTTCTTGTAACTGTCTGATGTTGGTTTCCGTTATTTTGTTGAGTGTTATTGTTTCGATTATTGTTGTCTTTGTTTTTTCTAATTTGGTTTAAGTTTCCGAAATTTAAGCCTATGTATATTTCCTAACTGCCTGTAGGCCTGCTGCCAACTCCTTAATTCTTTGCATTAATAAAGAGCCTAAAATGTTAACAAGGCTTCCGTTATTTTCGAAAACCGCAGAATCTCTTATTTCTTCTACAGTGTTTCTTACTTTTATGTCCAATGCTCTGATGCTAGTGACCCTTCCCATTTGATTTAGTCTGGTCCGATAATGGTGTCTCAGCTTCTGTTTACAATCGTCCCATGTTGTTCCTGTGTTTATGTTGAGAATTCCTCTGGGTTGGCCTTGTATTTTTGTGTTGAACACCACACTGAAGACTTGGTCTGCGTTTTCTCTATATTCTCTCTTTACCTGGTCCACTGGAACTATGAATCCATGAAGTGTTCCCTCCTGTAAAGTAATGCTCGGAAGGTAACGAGTTCAATATTATTTCTTCTCCTCGCCATAGGGTTGTTGATATCTCTCTCCACTTGCTGATTTGCCACAATTTGGGTGAGTGCTTGAATGCACAACTGAAATTAGTTTTCTGTTGCCTACTCTTGTTTTTTTTTTTTTTTTTTTTTTTTTTGTAAATTTTGGTTTTTAAATTTGGGTTTTGTTTTTTTGTATACTTTGGATTTGTCTATCTCCCTGTTTAATTGCCGCACTTCCTTATACACACTGTATTATCTTGACTGGTATGTGACAATATTACGATTTACTGTGCGGAAAAATTTTCGTTTACACTTATTTATATTTCCCGGCTGAAGGTTTTGATTCGAATACCGACTGTGCCAATTATGTGTTTACGTACACACATGTTCAAAAGATAGATACAGTACCGAACTACGAATCAAAACAATTCAAATTCGAGTAGATCGTCTTTAATTAAGCTTTATTTCAAAACTGAAAACTTACTTCTACTTTAGATTTGTTTTATGCTCTCCGTAATGTTCTATGGTTAGTTCTTCTCTTAGTTTCTCTGTTAGTTTCTCTGTTTACATTATTGGGGTATATATATGTATGTGTTTTCTTCTTAGCTTAGTTTGCGTGTATTCTCTGTTTATATAATGTGGTTCCTGCTTTGGGGGCCAAAGTGTTCTTAGGTCCATTTGGTTATTGATACTTTCTTCTTTGTTTATTTTGTTTATTATTTGATTATTGGATCGCAGTCCACAGTGAAGACACAATTATGATTTATGTGTCATTGGGGATGTGTTGGTTTTAAGTGACGAAGAAGAGGTAAGAGAGAGAGCAATTGTATAACTCGCGTTCGAGCAACGGAAATGGCACCCGAACGAAAAATCTTATGAGTATTTAGAGGAGAAGTAGGCACTGGCACTAGTCGTGAAGATGGAAGACGACGAATTGATGGAGCAGCTAATAGAAGATCTACGCAACCAAGCACGAATTCAACGATTCACGGAAGTAAAATAGATGAAACAGGCTTTCTGCGATGTACGCCTACCAGAAGCATGGAAGAACAAAAAATCTAACGTGACGGGATTACTGTAAATGAAGTTTCGAAATCATATTTTGGGCTGAATGAAAGCCTACTTAATGCATTTGGAAAAAACATTTTGCTTTCTATCAAATGAAAAAATGAAAATAAATTTTTAGTTAATTATTTTTATCGACGAGTCTATGAGCCATGATGTTGTTCTTGGAAGAGATTTCATGAGTTACCAAGTTGCCTTAGCTCGAGACGGTGGGAGGCCTATGTACTTATGAATTTGGTCTTATTTTTAACTGTATAGTGGTTTTTTCCTATCCGATTAAATTAAACGACCGACTGTGTAGGTAGGTGGTACAACTCAGAATGAATGAGCTTTTATTCAAATTAGTTATGTATGCTTCTACGGTTAGACGGTACGGAGTGCGGCCCGTAACGAATGTATGGGTTGAACGAGGAACACTGGCCTATCGCTTGGAACATCTGTAGGTATAAGCCTTAGTACACTGACGACGATAATCTATTATTTTGTCCATGGGTGTAGTTTAATTTTTTGATGCTGCAGATTGTGCTTGTTTGTCCAGGTATATATTATATATTCTATATATTTGCGGCATGATAAACTTTACATTTTTTTTTTTTTTTTTTTGACATCTAAAATACTTGGACTTTTAATATCTTATCGCTGTGAGGCTTATTTTGACATTTATGGTAGTTTATTTTGGTATGAATTTTGTTTGACTTAATTTTGTTTATGTCTTATATAGATTGGAATTATAGCTTTTTCTGATTTGTTTCTTTTTGTTTGTTCAGTTGAACATTTTTGTTGATAGCATATGCAGTTTGTTTACAGATAATGAAATAATCTTAATATTAATACTGATTTTAGTGAATACAATTTCTTTTTGCTTGAATATTGGTATTTTAAGGGGAATTTCATTATTCCTGAATTTTATCTTACTTCTAACAATCGGTACAGTTTTTCGTAATTCTTTAATGTTTCTAGAAATTTTTTTTTAGACTCTTTTCGAAGAAAAAGGAGTCTATTCACTTTGCTCTGATGTTTGTAACGCACAGAACCAAACATAGTAGACCCACAAAAGTTACATCTAGAATACTTAGAATCACTAGAGGAGTCGATATAGCCATGTCCGTCTGTCCGTCTGTTTCTATGCGATTTACTCCGTCGTCTTAAAAGCTATTTTGCTGAAACTTGGTATTTAGCCTTCTTTTTTACCTAGGTAGTACACTAGTTTGAATCGGTCGGATCGGACTACTATATCATATAGCTGCCATACGAACCTAAATCGGTTTAGGGAATAACTCGCACATTTATTGACTGATCTTTTCAAAACTCGGCTAACGGGTTTTCTACATAAATATACGCGTTTGTGCTAAATTTTATTAAAATCATATATTAACTGACCTGAACCCCGTTCATGTGATTTTCGGCAGAAACAACTTCGAAAAGAGTCTGTAATCTTCGGCACCCCGAAGATAACGTTGGGATTTTTAGACTCTTTTCGAAGAAAAAGGAGTCTATTCACTTTGCTCTGATGTTTGTAACGCATAGAACCAAACATCGTAGACCCACAAAAGTTACATCTAGAATACTTAGAATCACTAGAGGAGTCGATATAGCCATGTCCGTCTGTCCGTCTGTCCGTCTGTTTCTATGCGATTTACTCCGTCGTCTTAAAAGCTATTTTGCTGAAACTTGGTATATAGCCTTCTTTTTTACCTAGGTAGTACACTAGTTTGAATCGGTCGGATCGGACCACTATATCATATAGCTGTCATACGAACCTAAATCGGTTTAGGCAATAACTCCCACATTTATTATCCGATTCTTTTCAAATTTGGCATGCGTATGTTTCATATAACCATAGATAATTGTACCAAATTTTGCCCGGATCGGATGACTATATCTTATAGCTGTTATACGAACCTAAATCGGTTTAGGCAATAACTCCCACATTTATTATCCGATCCTGTTCAAATTAAGCACGCATATTAATTATAATTAATTAATATATAAACCAAATTTCGTAAGGATCGGACTACTATATCATATAGCTGCCATACGAACCTAAATCGGTTTAGGGAATAACTCGCACATTTATTGACTGATCTTTTCAAAACTCGTCTAACACGTTTTCTACATATATATACGCGTTTGTACTCAATTTTATTAAAATCGGACTACTATATCATATAGCTGTCATACAAATCGAAATCGGCCCTATTAACTGACCAACCCCGTTCATGTGATTTACGGCAGAAACAACTTCGAAAAGAGTCTGTAATCTTCGGCACCCCGAAGATAACGTTGGGATTTTTTAGACTCTTTTCGAAGAAAAAGGAGTCTATTCACTTTGCTCTGATGTTTGTAACGCACAGAACCAAACATCGTAGACCCACAAAAGTTACATCTAGAATACTTAGAATCACTAGAGGAGTCGATATAGCCATGTCCGTCTGTCCGTCTGTCCGTCTGTCAGTCTGTCCATCTGTCCGTCTGTTTCTATGCGATTTACTCCGTCGTCTTAAAAGCTATTTTGCTAAAACTTGGTATTTAGCCTTCTTTTTTACCTAGGTAGTACACTAGTTTGAATCGGTCGGATCGGACCACTATATCATATAGCTGTCATACGAACCTAAATCGGTTTAGGCAATAACTCCCACATTTATTATCCGATTCTTTTCAAATTTGGCATGCGTATGTTTAATATAACAATAGATAATTGTACCAAATTTTGCCCGGATCAGACCACTATATCTTATAGCTGTTATACGAACCTAAATCGGTTTAGGCAATAACTCCCACATTTATTATCCGATCCTGTTCAAATTAAGCACGCATATGTTTTTTATAGCAGTTAATATATATACCAAATTTCGTAAGGATCGGACTACTATATCATATAGTTGCCATACGAACCTAAATCGGTTTAGGGAATAACTCGCACATTTATTGACTGATCTTTTCAAAACTCGGCTAACACGTTTTCTACATAAATATACGCGTTTGTGCTAAATTTTATTAAAATCGGACTACTATATCATATAGCTGTCATACAAATCGAAATCGGCCCTATTAACTGACCAACCCCGTTCATGTGATTTACGGCAGAAACAACTTCGAAAAGAGTCTGTAATCTTCGGCACCCCGAAGATAACGTTGGGATTTTTTTTTGTTTGCTTTTAGATAAATTTGAATCTTAAACTTATTAATTTAATTATTTTTTTATTTTTTTTTTTTTATTTTATATTCATTATACCTTTTTTGTTTTTAACGTAAACTTTTCCAAATTTCTTAAGCTCACATTTATACTAATTGTTGGTAATTGCTGCGCCTTGACGGAGCTCCAAACTGCCTTAAAATCTGATGCGGCCTGCGGTAAATTTCCAACCGAGGCGACGTCGAGGGTCAACTTAGCTTCTCCAGATAAAGACCCGACCGAAATAAACAATTCCGTTGTTATTTTGGCAATATATTTAATTTAAAGAAAAAATCTGCACAGAAGGTGCTGAAGGTTTGCCGAACTCATATAGCAGACTAAAACTAAGCAAATTCGTTTTGGATGTACAAGGTATATTAAGATTGAGAGAAACAAAGGTAAATCAAAATTAGAAAAAGGAGTGTAATAACGCAAAATATACAGATCGACAATTGTCGCATTATTTATTCCGCTTTGTGCGAAGTCCGCCGTTTCTGTTAATTTAGGTGATTAACCTTTTAAAATCAGCTGTTAACCCAACATTCTCCCCTATTTGATGATCTCCAGAGTCATCAAACACAAACCATGCGTAGGTAAGGGAATCAAAGCTGAAAGTATATAAGTACAATTTAACATAAACACTATGTGGCCAAGCTGGCGCAAGACCAAATTTCTTGGACAGGTAATGGACAAAGATTCGCAACTGGTCGTTTTATAATTCCACTATTCATTTTTAGCGAAACAACTCTAACTAATCCATCGGAACCTGTATGTGTTTTTATGACTCGACCAAGAGGCCACTTGTTAGTGGGAAACAGCTCATCCTTTATTATGACTACATCGCCGACTTGCAAATTTTGCACAGCTTCCAGCCATTTTGGCCTACGTTGCAATCGAGACAAATATTCTGAGCTCCATCGTTTCCAAAATTGTTGTACCAAAAACTGACAATTTTTCCAGCGATTCACCAAGCTTAAATTATTTAACTCTGGGGTAGGCGGTGCTATTAACGCATCTCCAATCAACAAGTGTCCAGGCGTTAAGACCATCAAGTCTCCAGTGTCATCAGACATAGGACACAAAGGTCTTGATTTTTAAACATGACTCTATTTGAGCTAACACAGTTGACAATTCTTCAAATGTCAGCACTCGTTCGCCAATAGTTCTCTTAAGATGGTACTTCATAGACTTAACTCCTGCTTCCCATAATCCACCGAAATGTGGTGCGGACGGTGGGTTAAAATGCCGTGATATGCCTTTTTCTTGCAGAATTGGGAGAACTGATTTAGAGATAAATGCCCTGTAAGCCAGTTTATCCACTAAAAAATTTTAAATTTTTATTAGCACCAACGAAATGAGTGCCGCAACCACTATAGACATCGCTGCATAATCCTCGTCTACCAATGAATCTATAAAAACATCCTAAAAATGCATCTGAGGTGAGGTTGTTGCATGGCTATACTGAATCACCAACATTGTGACATGATGCTTATACGGTAGAATAATAGGATGTCGTTCCTCCATGGGCAACAATGCATCTCGTAGACGTCCTCCAAGCCGTATCAATTGATCTTTTGTGCCAAAATATGGATTTAAAGATAACAATATGCTTCCTTTTAATAGAGGTTTTTCTGAAGACAAAGCATTCCATTCTGGGGTAAAAGAAGTCATTTGTACGAATCTCATAATGCATTTCAAAGTACTCTCTAGTTCCGGTGTAGAGAGCCATTCTATTTGTCGTTCAGTTTGCTTGAGACGACAATTTTGGCTGAATCTCTTTAAATATGCCACTATTCGTATCAAGCGAGTATAAGATGAGTATCGATATAGTATTGAGAATTCGTGTAATTCAGTGGAAACGGTAAAAATTTAAATTTTCCGTATCTCATTATTGACATCTTCTGTCGGGTGCTGATAAAGGGTACTTGCTGGCCAATTCACTTCTGACTTCTGTAACCATCCTGGTCCATGCCACCAAAGATTACATGACTCTAGCTTAGTTACCTCAAGTCCTCGACTTAGTATATCTGCAGGATTGTCCTCGGAACGGACATGATACCATTGCTCGCTTCTGGACTCCTCTAATATTTTATTGATCCGATTAGACACGAACAGTTTCCATTTAGATGCATCTCCTCGGATCCAACTGAGAACAATCATCGAGTCTGACCAAAAGATAGTTTTTGTTAAATTGACATGAATTCGCAGATTTTGTTTTAAATTTTTCAAAATTTTAACAGCAACTACAGCCGCACACAATTCGGCTCTAGGTATAGTAATTTGTAGCTTGATTGGACTTACTTTACATTTTGATAGTAACAGGCTTACATTATATTTGTTATGATCTGATGGAACATGGTCATCCCAATTTGGATTTCCATAAGTTCTGCATCATCATTTTAGCTATAGCAATAACTGGGCTCAACCAACCCAGTGGATCAAACAAACGTGCGATAGTAGACAGCATGATCCTTTAATATTAATATTAAACCGAAATTCGTCTTCTGTTGGGCTCCAATAAATTCCCAATGTACGTATAGTTGTATCTGAATACAATTCGAGTAATCCCTTTGTTTCCTGATGAGCATGAGGAAAGTTATGTAAAAGGTCTGGACAGTTTGTGGCCAATAACCTCATTCTTCAGTTTCTCTGCTTCACAAATCGTATTCGCTCCAGTAAGAACATCATCTACATCCATTTGATGTCTGACAACATATGATGCAAGTGGATAGTTCTTTTCCTCGTCAGTTGCTAATTGTTTCATTACACGCATAGCTAAGAATGGGGCGCAGCTAGTACCGAACATAACTTTTTTTTTTTTTTTTTTTTTTTTACATTTCTTTATTTACATTCTGTCTGTAGACAATGCGTAAATTAATAACTAAACTTAAGAAACTAACAGGTACAATAAATTCCCATTGAAATCCATTGTTGTATTCATATCACATTTGGTTACAGTTAATTACCTATCTAGGAGATCAAGGATATGTAGTCGCTTTAATCTTCTTATTGTAAGGCTGTTATCTAATAAACTTAAGGCTAGATTATTATCATGGTTGTATAGTCTTTCAGTATAGTTTTTACTATGTTTTTTTATTTCTTCCTTAACTAGAGGGATATTGAGATCCTTATGTATGTTTGCATTAGTTACATAAAATGGTGCATTTACTAATTTCCGTAAAATTATGGACTGGTAACGCTGAATGATCTCGACATTCGAGTTGCTAGCAGTTCCCCATATCTGTATTGAATAGGTCCACACTGGTTTTAATATTGCTTTGTACAATCTAACTTTGTTTTCAAGAGATAATGCGCTGTTTCGACTTAGTAGCCATGTCATTTTCATAGTTTTTAGTTTTAATTGCTTACGTTTAGCTACAATATGGTTTTTCCATGTAAGTCTGCGGTCGATATGTAGGCCTAAGTACTTTACGCAATTACTTTTTGGGATTGCTGAACCATTTAGAAAAACTTCTGGGCAGTCACCCTGACGTAGTGCAAATGTGATGTGGACGGACTTGCCAGTGTTGACTTTTATTTTCCAGGCTATCAGCCATTCTTCAATCGCTGTGAGTTCTGCTTGCAGCAGCCGGGAAGCTTCCTCTCTACATGTACTCGTTGCTAGGATGGCTGTGTCATCAGCATATGTAGCAACAACACAATCATTGGTCGTTGGCATATCAGCCGTGTACAAAGTGTATAAAACTGGTCCCAGCACGCTTCCTTGTGGGACACCTGCATTGATGGGATAAAATGCCGACGACTCATTCCTTTGTTGCACATAGAAAGATCTTTCGCTCAAGTAGGATTTCAGTAGAAGAAAATATGGTGCAGGCAGCCACTTCTTTATCTTATAATTTAGCCCATTATGCCAAACACGGTCGAAGGCTTGTTGAACATCAAGAAATGCTGCAGTACAGTACTGTTTACTTTCAAAAGCTGACGTAATTGTATTAATAACTCTATGACATTGCTCAGGAGTTCCGTGGCCCCTTCTAAATCCAAACTGATGTTCGGGTATGATCATAAGTTCTTCTAAGACTGTCAACATTCTCTTTAAAAGTATTTTTTCAAATACTTTAGAGAATATTGACAGTAAACTGATGGGACGGTATGATGTTAGCTCGTTATCTGATTTATGTGGCTTAAGGATCATGATAATCTCTGCACATTTCCATTGTCTTGGAAAATGGTCTAACCTGAGTATTGCATTAAATACGAGCGTTAAAAAGCGGATACATTTCATTGGAAGATTTTTCAAAGTTGTGGCATCAATTTTGTCTGGGCCTGGTGCTTTTTTGTTGTTCAGCTCTTTTATTTGTAGCTTGACTTCATTAATACTGATTTTGCGAATTGGTAAGCTCATTTGACAGGGTGAGTCAAGGAAGTTATCTATATCCTCTGCTGAATGGTTAGCAATATCATTTGGTTGAAATACAGAATGTAAATGCTGGGCAAATGCTTCAGCTTGTTCGTCGTCAGACCTGCACCATGCGCCATTGCTTTTGCGAACTATTGTGTTTCTTCTTGTGGGTCGTTTTAGGTATTTTGTAGCCCTCCACAGGTTGTATTCATGGTTGTTAGAACGTGGATCAAGTCCTTTGAGATAAGCAGCTAAGGATTCGTTTCTTAAATCTGATAACATTATCTTAAGGTCAGATACCGCCTTGTTGTATATTCTTTTGTCACCAGGGTAACGTGTTTCCTGCCATCTTTTTCTGAGATTCCGCTTATTTTGTATTTGTCGCCGGATTTCAGCTGGGAGATAAAGCTGCTTTAACGGTTGTTGATTGGGATCGTTTTTCGTGCATATCAAGCTTGCTTTGTGAATTTGGCTGGTCAAAATTTCCACAGCAGAGTCGATTTCATCCTTTGTCTTAAGTGGGATTTCCAGACTGGTGTGTGCCTCCAAATAACATTTGAAGTCATGTATGTTTGTGCTGTTAGTTATGACCTTGTATGGTCTAACCAAGGTTTGAGCTATTGCACTATATGTCACAATAAATGGTGAGTGATCCGAACTCAGGTCAAAACTTTCCGTAATGTGCAAGTGCGATTGTGGGATTCCAAAGAAGGCTATGAAATCCATCAAATCGGGTATTTTTCGGTTATCAGTGGGCCAGTATGTAGGCTTACCAGTTGAAAGAGTTTTTATATTGTAACGAAATTGACCCTCTGGTTGTCTGGGTTTTCGCCACTGGTGGCCGAGCGGATGTTTAGTTGTGGGGGAGTGCCTTCTGAGCGCGCCCGGTGACGCGTTTATGGCCACGATCGAACAAGAAGAAAAGCACAGAACACCGATGCAAGTTGATTTTTATTTTTCAGTCACGCTTCTTTTTTTGCTGCTTGCACATGCCAAATCTCTACCGGAATTAATTAATGACAAGGAAAGACCCCCAAGCCGTTCTTTTTCCTGCACAACGCCGGTAAGTGACGGCTGTCACTTTTAACCCAGGGTTGGAGCGCGATCAGCTGTTTTCGTTACATGGGCCCCCCTGTATGGTTCGCGTGATCAGCTGTTTTCGTTACATTGCCCCCCTGTAAGACTCGTGACTCCTGGCCGAGTAAAGCGGGTGTTGTTCCGTGGTATGGCGCCAACCGGTTCACATGTACTGTCCTCGTGGTCCGCTTGCCAGGCAATCGCACTTCATATACCAGGTCGGAGTAGCGACGAATTACGACGGCTGGGCCAATCCAGTCAGATTGAAGTTTAGGGCATCTACCAACTTTGCGTATGGGGGCGTATAACCAGACTTCTTGATTTTCAGCGAATTCCACGCTGTGCGCACGAAGGTCGTAACGTTGCTTGTTGACTTGAGCGGCGGCCTGCAATTTCTGTCGAGCCACATCATGAACATTTCGGAGCTGTTCTTGAAGTCGCTCCACATAATCGGGGTAACTCGTCGATACAGGCGTTGGTCTCCCGAATATCAGTTCAGTGGGTAGGCGAACTTCTCTACCTAGCAGTAAACGTGACGGGGAAAATCCAGTGGACTCGTGTGGAGCAGAGCGATATGCCCACATGGCTAAGGGCAACAGCTGGTCCCAGTCCCTCTGATCGATTTCCACAAATTTGGCCAGATAGTCGAGCAACGTTCGGTTAAAACGCTCTACCATTCCGTCGGACTGAGGATGTAGAGGTGTGGTGCGAGTTTTCTCGACACCAAGTAATTGTAGGCAGCTTTTAAACAATTCGGCTTCAAAATTCCTGCCTTGGTCGGAGTGGAGTACAAAAGGAGTGCCAAAGCGAGAGAATACCTCGTGAACCAAAGCTCTGGCTACCGTTTCTGCAGTTTGATCCGGGATCGCAATACACTCGGGCCATTTTGTAAAGTAGCACATAATGACAGCGATATAGCGGTTGCCACGGGACGTTGTGGGCAAGGGGCCGAGAATGTCAATTGCTACGCGCTCAAAAGGGGCGCCCACAGCACTTGGCTGCAGTTTTCCGACTGTGCGGCGATGAGGGCCTTTGCGTGCGGTGCACTTCGAACAACGAGCGCACCATAAAGCTACGTCTGCGCTTTGTCCAATCCAGTAATAACGGGCTCGTAGTTTTCCCAGAGTCTTCTTCACACCGAAATGGCCTCCAGTCACAGAGTCATGGGCCTGTCGTAGCGCCTCAGCTTGCAGGGCCCTCGGCACTACGGTTGCTGTCCATCCATTTTTCGTGGTGATCTTCACGACGCCTTCATCCAGAAACAGCTTCTCGAAAAGATGCCAATATCCTTTGGTTTCTTCGCTTTCGCTCCAGATAGCAGGTTTTGGCGGGCGTTTGCCCGATTTCAGCCAGGTGCTCACAATAGACAGAGTTGGGTCGGTCGTTTGCTGTTGGCTGAAGTCGGTAATCTGGATCTGTAATATTCGCAGATCCTGATGGTCATTCAGTTCGGCTTTCTCGCACAGGCGACATTCGCCACAAGGTCGGCGGGAAAGACCGTCCGCATTTCCGTGATGCTGGCCGCTGCGATGCTGGATATCCATGTTGTATTGCTGTAAGCGCTCAATCCAGCGGGCGAGCTGGCCTTCGGGCTCTTTAAAATTGAAAAGCCATCGCAGAGATGCGTGATCCGTTCGAAGAAGAAATTTCTTTCCAAACAGATAGTGATGGAAATGCTTTGTAGCAAGTACGGCTGCTAGCAATTCCCTTCGCGTGACGCAGTAGTTGCGCTCCGCGGCGTTAAACGTTTTACTGTAGTACTCCAATACGCGCTCATGGCCGTCCTGGATCTGACTCAAAACAGCACCTGCCCCATGGTTGGACGCATCGGTATCCAGGATGAAGAGACCTGTGGGATCCGGAAATCCAAGTATGGGTGCTTCAGTTAGCTTCCTTTTCAGAGAGTCGAACGCAGTTTGAGCCGAAGTAGACCATTCAAACTTTCGACGGGCTTCAGTCAACTCGTGCAATGGACGGGCTATTGTTGAGAAGTCGGCGATGAACTTTCGATAATAAGAGCATAGGCCGATGAACGATCTCACATCCTTCTGGTTACGGGGGGGAGGCCAGTCCACAACTTTACTGGTTTTATCAGGACAGGCTCGCAGGGCGTTGTAGCTGACAATGTGTCCTAGGTATTTGACTTCCGAGCGGAAAAAGTGGCATTTCTTTGGACTCAATTTTAGTCCTACGCTCGATAATCGTTCAAAAACCTCCTTCAAATGTTTCAGATGCTCTTCGGCCGTGCGAGAGTGCACAATTATGTCATCTAAATAGACCAAAGTTGATTTCCAAGCGACACCGCTAAACAGTCCATCCATCAGACGCTCAAAAGTTGCTGGTGCGTTAGTGAGGCCGAAAGGCATGACGTTAAATTCATAAAGGCCTGCGTCGCAAGTAAAGGCAGTCTTTGGGCGAGAAGCTTCATCCATTTCCACCTGCCAGTATCCGCTTTGAAGATCCATAGTGGAGAACCATCGGGATCCGTATAGCGTTGTAAGGATGTCATCCATTTTCGGAAGTGGGTAGGAGTCCTTCACGGTAATACTGTTTAGCTTTCTGTAGTCCACGCAAAATCTCGTGGTGCCATCTTTCTTCCTAACCAATACGACGGGTGAGGCCCATGGGCTGCAGGACGGGCGAATCACATTTCGGGATAGCATGTCCAACACCAATTTCTCGACCTCGTTCTTTCGAGAGAGCGGAACTCGGCGAGGCCGTTGCTTGATAGGGCTCGCCGAGCCGGTGTCAATGATGTGGCGCGTCACGTCGGTGCGTCCGGAGTCATCATCGTTTTCAGCAAACACATGGCTGAAGTCTGCCAGGAGGTGCTGCAATGGCAGTTGAACCTCGACTGGTGCCTCTGGAAGATAAGCTTGTTCGCTGTTGGCGACTGGTTTCTTCAAACTTCTGATTTCCCGTTGGTCAGGGATGAGTTTCACCGTCTCTACTTCTCCCAAGATCGTGTGAGATGACAAACGACGTTCCGCCGAGCTTAGGTTTAGCACTCTCAAAGTGATGGTGCTAGTCGAAGTATCCACAAGAGAACTGCCAAGAACCATGTCGTCCGGTAGTTGAGAGTGGACTCCTCGCTCTAAAAGAGCTATCGGCGTGGCTTCCTGTGTAGTACAGTCAACCTGGAAATGCGTATCACTGTATGCCGGCACGGTGACGGGCTCTAGGGTGTACAGCAAATTCGGCTGAACCATTTCCGGGGCGTACAGGGGTGTGTATCCAAAAGGAAACTCTAAGCGCCAACTTTCTAAGTTCACGTGGGCACGATGTAGTTGTAGAAAATCCAGGCCCAACAAACTGGGAGTGCTGTCATCGGTAAGCAGGAACTCATGCTTAAGAAACTGATTCGCGATCTTCAATTTCACTGTGGCCTTAGCTGTGCACAGGATTGGGTGGGAGTCGGGACCAAGAAGAGACACCGTACAGGGCGTGGTGGGCAATCGGCTTTTAATCTGACGTCTATTTAGTAATGAGACGGATGCGCCTGTGTCAACCACGATGCGAAGGAGTTGTCCCTGTAAAAAAACAAAACAGTGTAAACTCTGACCACCTAGTGCGGAAATAGTGTACGTAGCTTTTGCTGGTGACGTCTTAATCCCGCGGTGGGCGAAGTGCTTCTCCTTGCCGTCATCAGCAACGTGTTGATTCGGCGAGGGATTAGTATCCCGTTTCTTAACAAACGGTATTTCCGGGGCGCGCTCGGCTAATGGCGATTCATCAAACAGCAGGGCCAACGTCGATTTCTCCTGTAACGGGGACTGGGAAGTATTGGAGTTGGGCCCTATGGTTGGCGGCACATTTGCAGCGAGGTATTCGACCGGAGTTGATGTCGGAGATGTGATGACCCTGGGGTCGCGCAGGTCGTTTTTACGAATAGGCGATAGATCGGTAGACGTGGGTACCCGGGTGACCTCTACCTTTGGAGAGGGAGGACAGCTTCCTGGCGGTGACGTCTCCAGTGACAAAGATTTTATATTCCGTTGTCTGTCTGGGTCTGGGGTCGACCATGTGGCGTTTTTATCGCCACCTGGTGGGCGCACGTGGATTTTCCGGCTGGGCAGCATATCGGCACTTCCTTTCGGGGACGGCTCATCAAACGACGACACCTGGATGGCTTCAACCTGTGGAGAGGGGACACCAATTCCTGGGGGTGGCTTATCGGACGGCGCAGGATTCACCCGTAGGGGCTCTGATACGGCAGGGAAAATATTCGGGCCTTTAGTTGATCTCGACGACATTGTGGCTGCTCTACCCGACCTCCTGACTGGCTTATGAGTCTGGCCAGTCTTCGAATGTGAAGGAAGAGGCTCGGGGAGCATGCGCTTTCGGGGGCTTTCTGGGTTATCTGCCAGCTTCCGCCCCGAGAAACTGGCGGAGTTTAGTTTTCCGGGTGTGGTGCGGGCGAAGCAAATAGCGGTCCGCTTGTTGATTTGCGATGTCTACTTCTTCTGGGTGAAGTAACGTTTGTGGTGTGCTGAGTGGTTACGTTCAACACAGTCCCACCTGGACGACGTCTGGATTGAGCTTCAATTCGTGTGGCCATTTCGAGGGCATCGCCGAGAGTAGCTGGATTGCTAGAGAGAATGGGAATCTGATAGTTAGTCTCCCGTATGCCATCGATGAAACGCTGGACCAATATGTGATTATAGGTAGCTGAAGGCAATTCGCCGAAAACTAATCGGCCCAGACGATCCAAATCACATGCAAAGTCACTCAGGGTCTCCTTCGGTCCCTGTACGCGATTATGGAACAGATGATAGCCGGTTTGCGTACTCACAGCGAAATGGTTACGCATGGCGGTCGTTAGTGCCTCATAAGAGCTTAAAGTAGCCTGTGGCAAGGTTGTGTAAAATCGCTGGGCTCTTCCACGCAGGCTTATACACAACTTCCGGCATTTTTTTCGCTCGGACCAGTTATACTCCTCGGCCATGTCGTCCAGTAAACGTTGAAATTCGCGCCATGGTGTGCTGCCGTCATACAATGGGGGCGGCTCTGTGTCAGTAGTGTCCCAACAATTCCGGGGTACGGATAAGTAGGTGGTATCGCCGCAGGTCTCTCTCACCAGTATACGTCCTTCCGGTATTGATTCACGGAAGAATCGGTTAGAGGGCATAACTTTTGGCGGTGCGGTCACCTGAGGTTCATTGGTGCTGACACCACGTGGCGTGCTATATGCCACGCCCGTGCTTGATGCGGGTACCGTCGTGGTCGCCCGTAGATCGGCGATAACTTCGGTTGGTACCGCGGAGCGATCCATACTAGACAGTAATGTTCGTTCTAAAGATGACCACAACTGATCAAATCGTTTATTGAAAGAACGATCCATGGCATCCATTTTCAGTTGCATCTGCGAGTCCAGAGCATCCATTTTCTTCTCGATGTCGTCCAGAGGCATCTCTCTGCGTCGACGAGCGGCTTTTTTAGACATTGTGGGTGGAATTTTTAGGAATCCACTTGTGCACCCCACACCTGACACCAATGTAACGAAATTGACCCTCTGGTTGTCTGGGTTTTCGCCACTGGTGGCCGAGCGGATGTTTAGTTGTGGGGGAGTGCCTTCTGAGCGCGCCCGGTGACGCGTTTATGGCCACGATCGAACAAGAAGAAAAGCACAGAACACCGATGCAAGTTGATTTTTATTTTTCAGTCACGCTTCTTTTTTTGCTGCTTGCACATGCCAAATCTCTACCGGAATTAATTAATGACAAGGAAAGACCCCCAAGCCGTTCTTTTTCCTGCACAACGCCGGTAAGTGACGGCTGTCACTTTTAACCCAGGGTTGGAGCGCGATCAGCTGTTTTCGTTACATGGGCCCCCCTGTATGGTTCGCGTGATCAGCTGTTTTCGTTACAATATTGTTGTTTCGTATACATTTGTATAGCTCATTTCCCTTTGGGTTTGCTAATCTGGAGCCCCACCACGGGTGTTTGGCATTGAAGTCACCACCAACAATGAATTTTGGTCCGAGGTTTTGAAACACTCTCTTGAAATCGTTTTCTTTGAGCACGAATCTTGGAGGTAGGTAAATGGCAGTTATCGATATGTCTGTGTGCATGCATTTGATTTCTATTGTAGCTGCCTGGATGGCATTTTCTCTGATGCTGTCCATCACTTTAAACTTCATATTGTTTTTAATGATGATAGCTGCTCCACCGTGACCTCTGCCTGCCGGATGGTCAGCTCTGATAATATCGTATCCAGCTATTTTAATATATGATTTATTAGTGAAATGAGTTTCAGAAATTAACATGATGTCTATTTCATTTATTTGCAAGAATATTTTTATTTCGTTTTCATGGTTGGAAAGACCGTTGGCGTTCCATATTCCTAAGTTAAGATTTATTTGCATAATTTGTTTACTACGGACATGAGCATGGTAAGTAGATTATTAGTGAGCTCAAATTGTTTTTCTAGTAGTTGCTCAATTTTTTTGAGTGACTTATCTGTGTTATTTTCTGACGTGACTTGTGCATAGGATGGGTATTCATTTGGTTTTTGACTGGGTGAAAACGTATGGGGTGGGGCAAAAGATTGTGGTGTTCCGTGGCTGTTATGTTGATTTTTTGAGTTGTTATGATTTTGGCGAAGATTTTCAGATTTTTTAGACATAAGTTCTTGATATACTCTACACCCTTTGTAGCTGGCAGCGTGTTCCTCTAGGCAATTAGCGCATTTGGCAGGAAGCTCCTTAGGGCAAGAATTGCTTGGGTGCCTTAGAGAGCATATTACACATCTATAGGGCTTGGTGCAATACGATTTTGTGTGTCCATATTCTTGACAGCGGTAGCATTGAACAATGTCGTTGGTTTTGCGAGGTGGCTCAATATTTACAACAGCGTTGCCAATAAATTTTACGTTATATATATATCTGCATTTTTATTATCAGGTTCAATGTCAAGGTAAAACATATTCAGTGGTTTTTTTGTAATGCGACTTTTTATGGTATGTTACTTATATTTCTGACAATATGGCCTTTGAACTCTACATCATTTTTGATTATTTGTGTACTGGTGGAAAAGTGTAAATTCTTAATGACAACCCTGAAAGCCCTCTCTTGCTTCAATTGGTATGTGTGATAATTGACACCTTCGTCACTAAGAGATTTAGCTAGTTTTCTATACTCTTCAATAGACTTAACCATAATTCTTACATGTCCATCGCGTTGAGATTTGTAGTAGAATTTGTTCTTTTCTATTTTGGTACCAAGGTAGGCGAGCATTTCCCCAATGTTAGTCACGTTCGACATGAATATAGGTGGCGGCTTGGCAAAATTAATATCGTTGTCATCAGTCCTTATTTCGATTGTTTCTTTGTCTTCATGTTCCATTCCATTGTTCTCGCTCAGAAGAGCGAACTTGTTGTTGCTTGTGCTTGCTAAGATATCCGATGCAACTCTCTTTTTCGGAACCAGTGGATAGGAACCATTTAATCGTTTGGTTGCCTTTGGCTTCACATTCTGCCAGCTGAACACGTGCAAATCATCCTCGTCGTCACTCATGTTGACGGCAAAGCGTCAACTTTTGGAGTTTATTACCAGCTGAAGATTTTTGTTATGCTTTGAGAGAAGCACAACTAAAAGAGCAAAACTAAGATTCACTGTTATTTGTTGAAAGTTTGAGAATTTAGCGAAAAAATTTTGCGCAGACTCAGGCACGTCTAAACTCAATGAGTGTTCGATCACGACTAAACGCAAGAATTGGAAAATAAAAATTCGCAGAAATCGAGAGGCACCATATTTTACTACTGAACGTTAAAGAGACTAAAATATAACCATGGAATGAATCTTAAATCAACAAAGGCGGTACCGCTATCATCTCGTTTAAAGACTTCAAAGATGATCAACCAGAGAGCCTACGATGAGACGATATTCGAAGTGCTCAAAAACCTTGGCAACAACCTTTCCCCGATGACTCCGATTGTAATAAACAAGACATCAGAAAGACCAAACTTACTCTAAATTTGAAGAATTTAAGCGCTGGACAACACGTCTTGGAAGTGAAGGAGGCGGCCACAACAATTCTCCTATCAACCTATACTTGGCTGAGATCGGAATATACTGAATACTGAATAAAGAGTTAGTAGCTTAAGAACATTCATTGGAGGTGGTTTTAATACATAATAGAATTTACGTTGCAGATACAATAGCAGCATCCAAACATGTATACAAATTAAAAATATTCAGTTGCCTCTGACGGGTAATCTCTGAGGGACAGCAGCTTGTGGTTGGCCGTTCCTATTAACGGCGGGTAGACTTCAGGATGTGGTAGCAGCAGCTGAAGATTATGAAGAATATGGTGGGAGGGCAACTGGCTCTCCTTATTACTGGCCTAGGGACTCAGCAATAAAAGATATTTAGATTTTTAACGGCAAGTGCCGGAGCAATATATTTTCAGCTTGTGCTGTTATATGATCAATATAAAACTAAAAGTACAAAATGTATAAAGTGGAATTCTAAAGCTAAAAGAG
>JBAMCM010000050.1:0-95303 GCA_037075145.1 Scaptodrosophila latifasciaeformis
TTGCTCTGATGTTTGTAACGAACATAACCAAACATCGTAGACCCACAAGCGTTACATCTAAAATACTTCGAATCACTGGAGGAGTCGCTATAGCCATGTCCGTCTGTCCGTCTGTTTCTATACAAACTACTCTCTCATATAGCTGTCATACGAACCTAAATTGGTTTAAGGAATTACTGCAACAATTATTATCCGATCCTCTTCAAATTTGGCATGCGTATGTCTTATATAACGATAGATAATTGTACCACATTTTACCAAACACGGCAAACACGATTTCTACATAAATATACACGCTTGCGCTGAATTTTCTTAAAATCGGACTACTATATCATATAGGTGTCATACAATCCTAAATCGACCCTATTAACTGACCAAGCCCGTTCATGTGATTTACGGCAGAAACAACTGTGAAAAGAATTTGTAATCTTCGGTACCGCGAAGATAAGTTTGTTATTTTTATACTCTTTTCGCTGAAAAAGGAGTATATTCATTTTGCTCTGATGTTTGTAATGCACATAACCAAACATCGTAGACCCACAAGCGTTACATCTAGAATACTTCGAATCACTAGAGGAGTCGATATAGCCATGTCCGTCTCTCCATCTGTTTCTATACAAACTACTCTCTCAGTTTTAAAGCTATTTTGATCAAACTCGGTATACAGCCTTTGTTTTACATAGGCAGCTCACTTATCGGAACCGGCAGGATCGGATTACTATATCATATAGCTGTCATACGAACCTAAAACGCTTTAGGGAATTACTGCCACAATTATTATCCGATGCTTTTCAAATTTGGCATACGTATATTTTATATAACAACAGATAATTGTACCAAATTTGACCAAACACGGCAAACACGATTTCTACATAAATATACACTCTTGTGCTGAATTTCCTTAAAATCGGACTACCGTAGCATATAGCTGTCATACAACCATAAGTCGAACCTATTAACTGACCAACCCCTTTCATGTTATTTACGGCAGAGGCAACTGCGAAAAGAATTTGTAATCTTCGGTACCCCGAAGATAAGGTTGGGATTTTTATACTCTTTTCGCAGTAAAAAAAGTAGATTCAGTTTGCTCTGATGTTTGTAACGAACATAACCAAACATCGTAGATCCACAAGCGTTACATCTAGAATACCTCGAATCACTAAAGGAGTCAATGTAGCCATGTCCGTCTTTCGATCTGTTTTTATACAAACTACTTTCTCAGTTTTAAAGCTATTTTGATCAAACTCGGTATACAGGCTTCGCTTTACCTAGGCAGCTCACTTATCGGAACCGTCCGGATCAGATTACTTTATCATATAGCTGTCATGCGAACCTAAATCGGTTTAGGGAATTACTCCAACAATTATTATCCGATCCTTTTCAAATTTGGCATGCGTATATTTTATATAACGATAGATAATTGTACCAAATTTTACCAAACACGGCAAACACGATTTTTACATAAATGTATACGCTTGTGCTGAATTTTGTTAAAATCGGACTACTATATCATATAGGTGTCATACAAACCCAAATCGGCCCTATTAACTGACCAACCCCGTTCATGTTATTTACGGCAGAAGCAACTGCGAAAAGAATTTGTAATCTTCGGTACCCCGAAGATTACGTTGGACTCTTTATACTCTTTTCGCAGATAAAACGAGTATCTTCATTAACCTCTGATGTTTGTAACGGACATAACCAAACATCGTAGACCCGCAAGCGTTCAGCAGCTCACTTATCGGAACCGGCCGGATCGAATGACTATATCATATAGCTGTCATACGAACCTAAATCAGTTTAGGGAATTACTCCAACAATTATTATCCGATCCCTTTCAAATTTGGCATACGTATATTTTATATAACAACAGATAATTGTACCAAATTTGACCAAACACGGCAAACACGATTTTTACATAAATGTATACGCTTGTGCTGAATTTTGTTAAAATCGGACTACTATATCATATAGGTGTCATACAAACCCAAATCGGCCCTATTAACTGACCAACCCCGTTCATGTTATTTACGGCAGAAGCAACTGCGAAAAGAATTTGTAATCTTCGGTACCCCGAAGATTACGTTGGACTCTTTATACTCTTTTCGCAGAAAAAACGAGTATCTTCATTAACCTCTGATATTTGTAACGGACATAACCAAACATCGTAGACCCGCAAGCGTTCAGCAGCTCACTTATCGGAACCGGCCGGATCGAATGACTATATCATATAGCTGTCATACGAACCTAAATCAGTTTAGGGAATTACTCCAACAATTATTATCCGATCCCTTTCAAATTTGGCATACGTATGTTTTATATAACAACAGATAATTGTACCAAATTTGACCAAACACGGCAAACACGATTTTTACATAAATATACACGCTTGTTGTTGAGTCGTACCTGTTAATAATATATTTAATCCGGCTTGTAAGGACCGAATTTTACTTTATTTTATTTTATTTTGAAATCAAACTTAGATACACTTTTTTGTATGCCTTCATTGGAATGTCGACTTATGGGTATTGACACTTTCGAACAACTGTGTCGTAGAACTTAAACTTAAATAAAAAACAACGATTCATTCGATCGGCCCTGATCTTCGAAAGAACTAAAAGACAAATTAGATCGATTACACTCGTACCTTACAACTAATGTTCTTTTCCAACACTAGATCGGTTACAATCATGAGTTCAAATTAACGTTCTTTCCCAAGTATTGCTCATTCAAAGGCAATACTTAAAACTTAATTAATTTCACAAGTGGTCTCTTATAAATATTTGTATTGGTTTTAACTTCTGCGAATCTTATGCGACCGTCAGGAGCAGGAAATGTTTTAGTTATTATTTCCTTGGGGCAACAGTTCCTTGGTAGGTCAGGTTCCAACACAAGCACAACATCTCTCTTCTCCAAAGGTTTATTATCTTTAAGCCACTTCCGGCTGTACAATCAGTATTGTCTATACTCGTGTCTTCACTTCTGCCAGAATACATCTGCCAATCTTTGGGAAGCTTTCCAGTTATGTAGACAATTGAGATCGGTGTTGCTTACGTTTGCATAAAAGGAATCTCTAAATTTAGGGCCTATTAATATGTCATTTGCTGTTAGTGGCGTCGAATCGATTGAGTCAGCAGTGAAATATAGGAACGGTCGATTATTCATTGTAAATTCAATTTCTACAAATAGTGTTCTTATAACGTACTCTCTCGGATAACGTTCCTTGAGCATAAATGATAAATACTTTTTAATCGATTAGATTAGTCTTTCCCAAGTAGATTAAATGTCCATTTACATCTTTTCGATGTAAGAAACTGTATAAACTCAGCCTTTGGTCATTGACTTAAAACCTCTGTTATTTCTTTATTAGCCTTGACAAAATTAGTTCCATTGTCGGAGTATAATTCTTCAGGGAACCCTCTACGGCCAGTAAACTGATGAAATACATGCATAAATGCATTACATGATAAGTCTTCACTAATCTCAAGATGTACAGCTCGAGTGGCCATACATGTGAATATAACGCCATATCTTTTAACATGAGATCTGTTAATGAGAACCTCAATTGGTCCGAAGTAATCTATGCCCACTTTCAAAAATGGTCTGGCCGTTGGAGTCACTCGGCATTGGGGAAGTTGTATTTGTGGCATAGCATTTTTATTTTTACAAAATTGACATAATCGATTTACTTTTTTGACTGTATTTCGGCATTGACTTATCCAAAATTTCTTTCTTAGACTAACTATCAAGGTATCCACAGATATGTGGCAATTCTTTACATGATAGTAGTGTATTATTAGCGTCACTATTTAACTGTCTTTGGGAAACAAAATTGGATTCTTAGAATCATAATCGAAGTCGGGAATGTTATCCAATCGTCCTTTTAGTCTGAGAAACCCATTGTTCGATATGATCACCGGAAGTGATTTCAGTCTGCTTGAACTATGAACAGGTTTTCCTTTTACTAAGCAATCTATCTCTCTACCATAATACCTCTTCTGTATAGTCGCAAATATCAAAAATTCAGACCGCTCAATGTCCCATGTTGTCAACTCTCCCTCAATACGTTTCCCTTTCTCCCTTTTGAAATTATTTTGGTATCGTAAAATCCAAGCCGTTGTTCTGAGGTATCTCATCCAATTGGAAAATCTCTCCGGGTTTGGAAGAACAAATGAGTCATCAATAGTTGTATGTATACATATTCCACTTTACTATCGTCTTTGTCTATTGAAGAGTCTTATGACAATTTTCCCTCCGGCCATTGTGATTCCGGTTCGGAATATATCTCCAGTTGTTGACATTAGTTAATTCTTGAATCTCACCTAATCGTTGAGAAGCAAATATTTTAAATCTTTGCTACTTGATTTCAACCAATAAAGGATTATCTGAGCGTCTGTCCATAAATAAGTCCTTACTATCTTTATATTGAGTCTTTTAATTATTGACTCACACAAACGTGCTGCTAGTAAGGCACCTTGTAATTCTTCTTTGAATATTTAATTGTTTTAATCGAAAACTATTCTCACATATCTTTGCCCAGAGTGCACATTGTTTATCTATTATGGCGTCATCCCATCCTATTCCACTGTCCCAAACGGCTTGTAGTAAGATTTTGTTTGCTATTGTGACATTAGAAAGAAAACACAATGGATCATAAATAGACATTGTTAGGTTCAGAATTTGTCGTTTGGTTGGACGTCTCTCGAGGTCAAGAATATTACGGTATGTTTCTAGAATTTTCAAACTATGAAAAATTATTCTTTTCAAAATCCCACATTAATCCCAAAACTCGTTTTTCAGTCAGTCTTTAAATCTTTGATGATTACTCCCTAGGCTTACAATTGTTCTCAATCTGCATTGAAACTTCACTAGCATTAAATATCCAATTGCTCATCTCAAAGCCTGCTTGTTTATGGACAAAAGTGACATCCTTTATTAACTTAACAGCTTTTTCAATATCTTAAGCTCCTCCCAGGTAATCATCCATTTAATGTCTTGACACTATTTCCTCAAAGGCCTGTGGAAATTCACTTTGAAAATCCGTAGCATTACGATTTCTGGTATGTTGGCCAATACAGGGGCTACATTTAGCGCCGAAAAACAAAACCTGTATTTCGTATATGTCAGGGGTTCCTTCTCTGTCTCTTTCTCTCCATAGGATTCTTTGTGCATGTCTATCTTCTGGTATTATTCCAATTTGTAAGAACATCTCGCGTATGTCACCAACAAATGCTATTTTGTGTTGTCGAAAATGCACAATTACAGATACCAATTCATTATATAGATCTGATCCGGTCAATAGGTAATCGTTCAAACTACTTCCATGGCTTTTAGCTGCTGCGTCAAAAACAATTCTTAATTTGCTGAACATCGAAGTATGGAAGATAATATGTCAAGGGGTGTCCGTTCAATATGTCTTTAGAGTCAAGTTTCTTAATATAACCTTTTGTAATATATGATTCAAATACTTCATAATACCTTTGTCCAAATATAACATTCTTCTCCAACATAAGAAGTCTATGATATGCATTTTGATAACTTTCCTGCAATTGATCAACTTTGTCTTTCCAGAGTAAACCGTAGTAAGACTTAACTAAATCATGTAATACACCCAAGTCGTCAGTCTCCTCCTCACTACTTTGGCATTCTTTTATATGGAACATAAAATTCGTTTGGTTCTCTGGATTCGTCACATCGACGTTGCCATGAATAACCCATCCTAAAAGGTTTTACTACTTGCTGGTCCATTAAAGGATTCATGTTTAACTTTCGGAATCACTATCTCTCCGAAAATTCCAGTGGCGTTGCTGTTTGCAACTGTCTGTTGAGTAGTATACTAAGGCGCCGTCTGTTGCAACTGTCTGTTGCTGTGTGTATTCAAAGGCGTCGTTTTTGCAACTGTCTGCTGCTGTGTGTGAAAGCAAGGTCAGTACAACTGTCTGTTGTTCAGGCGCTTCCAAACGTATACTTTTCTTTCGACCACTAGAACAAACTAGCAAAGTCGAGTCCATATGCTAAATCGAAAGGCTCCGAAGGACCATGTTGTTGAGTCGTTCTGGGCCCATTGCTGTACTCTGTCTTCACCTACGATATTACGATTGGAGGTGCAGGAAACTTCGAGCACCCCTCGAAAGCTCTGATCGCCACATACGCAGATGACTTGTGCGTACTATACGCATCGAGATGCAGAGCCGAAGCTGCCGAGGGGATGCAGTCTTACATCTTCCTTCTCGAAGACTGGGCAAAAAGATGGAATATTTGCCTGAACCCTAACAAGTGTGTAAACGTCTGCTACACCCTGAAGCTTTCGACACCCCCTGCAATGAGACTGAACGGAGAGGAGTTGGCTATGCAGAATGAAGCTAAGTACCTAGGCATCTTACTGGATAGCAAGTTGACCTTTTCCAAGCACATAAGGGACGCAATACTTCGCTGCCGCCTAAAGTCAAGATCCCTGCACTGGATGCTAAATAAAAAAAAATTAAATTAGCCCTTAGGTGCAAAAGGGCAATATATAACAGCATCATCGCACCCACTTGGTGATACGGAATACAGATCTGGGGGATGGCCGCAGCAACCAATAGGAATCGCATACAAACGCACCAGAACAAAACTCTTAGGCTTATCACTGGCCCCGACTGGTACGTTCGCAACAGCACGCTTCATCACGACCTCAAGGTAGAAACCATTGAGGAACAGATAAATAGGCATACAAGTCGCTACAACGAGCGTCTGATTGCACACAGTAATCGTTTGGCACGCCCTTTGGCTACCGCAAGGTTGACCAGACGACTAAAGAGGCACCACTTCTCAGACTTATTTAAATAGTTACAAACAAAAGAAAAATGTACATACATATATAACAACAACTAGTAATAATACTAGCAATTAAACAAAACCAAATGTAAACATCAGTAAATAACCTATTAATCTATAAATCTATAGCTATGCGATTATATAAAAGAAAAAAAAGATATTATTGACATAAATGAAGTCAGATTGATTTCTAAATAATAATAAAAATTGTAAAGAGAAAAATAGAACGATTCATTCGTTCGGCCCTGAACTTCGAAAGAACTAAAAGAAAAATTAGATCGATTACACTCCTACTTTACAACTAACGTTCTTTTTCAACACTAGATCGGTAACAATCATGAGTTTAAATTAACGTTCTTTCACAAGAACGCTTGTGCTGAATTTTATTAAAATTGGTCTACCATATGATATAGGTGTCATACAATCCTGAATCGACCCTATTAACTGACCAAGCCCGTTCATGTTATTTACGGCAGCAGCAACTGCGAAAAGAATTTGTAATCTTCGGTACCCCGAATATAACGTTGGGATTTTTATACTCTTTTCGCAGAAAAGAGAGTATATTCATTTTACTCTGATGCTTGTAATGAACATAACCAAACATCGTAGACCCACAAGCGTTACATCTAGAATACTTCGAATCACTAGAGGAGTCGATGTAGCCATGTCCGTCTCTCCATCTGTTTCTATACAAACTACTCTCTCAGTTTTAAAGCTATTTTGATCAAACTCGGTATACAGCCTTTGTTTTACCTAGGCAGCTGAATTATCGGAACCGGCCGGATCGGATCCCTATCTCATACAGCTGTCATACGAACCTAAATTGGTTTAAGGAATTACTGCAACAATTATTATCTGATCCTTTTCAAATATGGCATGCGTATGTTTTATATAACGATAGATAATTGTATCAAATTTTACCCAACACGGCAAACACGATTTTTACATAAATCTTGTGCTGAATTTTATTAAAATCGGACTACTATATCATATAGGTGCCATGTAAACCTAAATCGACCATATTATTTGACCAAGCCCGTTCATGTTATTTACGGCAGAAACAACTGCGAAAAGAATTTGTAATCTTCGGTACCCCGAAGATAACGTTGGAATTTTTATACTCTTTTCGCAGTAAAAGGAGTATATTCATTTTGCTCTGATGCTTGTAACGAACATAACCAAACATCGTAGACCCATGGATAGGTTTGTTTGACACCTATATGATATAGTAGTCCGACTTTAATAAAATTCAGCACAAGCGTATGCAAGATACCGTTGGAATTTTTATACTCTTTTCGCAGAAAATAGAGTATTTTCATTTTACTCTGATGCTTGTAACGCACAGAACCAAACATCGTAGACCCACAAGCGTTACATCTAGAATACTTCGAATCACTAGAGGAGTCGGTGTTGCCAGTCGGTACCCCGAAGATAACGTTGGAATTTTTATACTCTTTTCGCAGAAAAAAGAGTTTATTCATTTTACTCTGATGCTTGTAACGAACATAACCAAATATCGTAGACCCACAAGCGTTACATCTAGAATACTTCGAATCACTAGAGGAGTCGGTGTTGCCAGTCGGTACCCCGAAGATAACGTTGGAATTTTTATACTCTTTTCGCAGAAAAAAGAGTTTATTCATTTTACTCTGATGCTTGTAACGAACATAACCAAACATCGTAGACCCACAAGCGTTACATCTAGAATACTTCCAATCACTAGAGGAGTCGATGTTGCCATGTCCGTTTGCCGTCTGTTTCTATACAAACTACTCTCTCAGTTTTAAAGCTATTTTGATCAAACTCGGTATACAGCTTTTGTTTTAACTAGGCAGCTCAATTATCGGAACCGGCCGGATCGGATCCCTATCTCATACAGCTGTCAGACGAACCTAAATTGGTTTAAGGAATTACTGCAACAATTATTATCTGATCCTTTTCAAATTTGGCATGCGTATGTTTTATATAACGATAGATAATTGTATCAAATTTTACCCAACACGGCAAACACGATTTTTACATAAATCTTGTGCTGAATTTTATTAAAATCGGACTACTATATCATATAAGTGCCATGTAAACCTAAATCGACCATATTAATTGACCAAGCCCGTTCATGTTATTTACGGCAGAAACAACTGTGAAAAGAATTTGTAATCTTCGGTACCCCGAAGATAACGTTGGAATTTTTATACTCTTTTCGCAGTAAAAGGAGTATATTCATTTTGCTCTGATGCTTGTAACGAACATAACCAAACATCGTAGACCCATGCATAGGTTTGTTTGACACCTATATGATATAGTAGTCCGACTTTAATAAAATTCAGCACAAGCGTATGCAAGATACCGTTGGAATTTTTATACTCTTTTCGCAGAAAATAGAGTATTTTCCTTTTACTCTGATGCTTGTAACGCACAGAACCAAACATCGTAGACCCACAAGCGTTACATCTAGAATACTTCGAATCACTAGAGGAGTCGGTGTTGCCAGTCGGTACCCCGAAGATAACGTTGGAATTTTTATACTCTTTTCGCAGAAAAAAAGAGTTTATTCATTTTACTCTGATGCTTGTAACGAACATAACCAAACATCGTAGACCCACAAGCGTTACATCTAGAATACTTCCAATCACTAGAGGAGTCGATGTTGCCATGTCCGTTTGCCGTCTGTTTCTATACAAACTACTCTCTCAGTTTTAAAGCTATTTTGATCAAACTCGGTATACAGCCTTTGTTTTAACTAGGCAGCTCAATTATCGGAACCGGCCGGATCGGATCCCTATCTCATACAGCTGTCAAACGAACCTAAATTGGTTTAAGGAATTACTGCAACAATTATTATCTTGTCCTTTTCAAATTTGGCATGCGTATGTTTTATATAACGATAGATAATTGTATAAAATTTTACCCAACACGGCAAACACGATTTTTACATAAATCTTGTGCTGAATTTTATTAAAATCAGACTACCATATCATATAGGTGCCATGTAAACCTAAATCGACCATATTAATTGACCAAGCCCGTTCATGTTATTTACGGCAGAAACAACTGCGAAAAGAATTTGTAATCTTCGGTACCCCGAAGATAACGGAATTTTTATACTCTTTTCGCAGTAAAAGGAGTATATTCATTTTGCTCTGATGCTTGTAACGAACACAACCAAACATCGTAGACCCATGGATAGGTTTGTTTGACACCTATATGATATAGTAGTCCGATTTTAATAAAATTCAGCACAAGCGTATGCAAGATACCGTTGGAATTTTTATACTCTTTTCGCAGAAACAGGAGTATATTCATTTTGCTCTGATGCTTGTAACGAATATAACCAAACATCGTAGACCCACAAGCGTTACATCTAGAATACTTCGAATCACTAGAGGAGTCGATGTAGCCATGTCCGTCTCTCCATCTGTTTCTATACAAACTACTCTCTCAGTTTCAAAGCTATTTTAATCAAACTCGGTAAACAGCCGGATCGGATCACTATCTCATATATTTGTCATACGAACCGAAATCGGTTTAGGGAATTACTCCAACAATTATTATCGGATCCTTTTCAAATTTGGCATGCGTATGTTTTATATAACGATAGATAATTGTACCAAATTTTACCAAACACGGCAAATACGATGGAAACAGAAAGACACACGGACAGACGGACATGGATATATCGACTGCTCTAGTGATTCTAAGTATTCTAGAAGTTACTTTTGTGGGTCGATGATGTTTGGTTCTTTGCGTTACAAACATCAGAGCAAAATGAAAATACGATTTTTTATGCGAAAAGAATATAAAAAAAATCCCAACGGTATCTTGTATACGCTTGTGCTGAATTTTATTAAAATCGGACTACTATATCATATAGGTGTCATACAAACCTAAATCGGCCCTATTAACCGTTCATGTTATTTACGGCAGAGGCAACTGCGAAAAGAATTTATAATCTTCGGTACCTCGAAGATAACGTTTGAATTTTTATACTCTTTTCGCAGAAAAGGAGTATATTCATTTTATTCTGATGTTTGTAACGAACATAACCAAACATCGTAGATCCACAAGAGTTACATCTAGAATACTTCGAATCACTAGAGAAGTCGATGTAGCCATGTTCGTCTCTCAATCTGTTTCTATACAAACTACTCTCTCATATAGCTGTCATACGAACCTATGTTGGTTTAAGGAATTACTGCAACAATTATTATCCGATCCTTTTCAAATTTGGCATGCGTATGTTTTATATAACGATAGATAATTGTATCAAATTTTACGCAACACGGCAAACACGATTTTTACATAAATCTACACTCTTGTGCTGAATTTTATTAAAATCGGACTATCATATCATATAGGTGTTATACAAACCTAAATCGACCATATTAATGTACCAAGCCCGTTCATGTTATTTACGGCAGGAGCAACTGCGAAAAGAATTTGTAATCTTCGGTACCCCGAATATAAAGTTGGGATTTTTATACTCTTTTCGCTGAAAAAGGAGTATATTCATTTAACTCTGATGTTTGTAACGAACATAACCAAACATCGTAGATCCACATGCGTTACATCTAGAATACTTCGAATCACTAGAGAAGTCGATATAGTCATGTCCGTCTGTCCGTCTGTTTCTATACAAACTACTCTCTCATATAGCTGTCATACGAACCTAAATTGTTTAAAGGAATGACTGCCACAATTACTATCCGATCCTTTTCAAATTTGGTGTTTGGTTATGCGGTGCATTTGAATTTAGCGCCCAATCTAAAAGCTTATCTAGTTTAGCTTAATTAAGTTCCGATCTAGTTCGCATAAAAGCTAACAAAAACTATTGTTAGCGCAACATTTTGGTGACCCCGGCGTGATAAAGGGGCATCAATTCAAATTTAAAGTGCGTGATATAAAGTTAAAAGAAAAAATTTGGTTTTACTGTATATGCAAAGCAAACGTGCAAAGTACATACATACACACATAAACGCATTGCAATTTTGATTTTGTTGTCGCGCGCGTTATTTTTGATCAAACGGTGCCCAACGGTTTTTAGTTACTCTCTACTTCGTTTGTTCGAACAGTGCATTGAACCATGCCTATTAACGGTGATAGTGCGACCGAAAACAGGGTGTTCTTTTTAAAGAATAAGGCTCAAGCTATTTTTGAGTCTGCGGGTAAAATTAATGCAAAATTATCGACTGACAATTTAAAAACTTTTACCGACCGTGATCTTGTGGTGCGCCTAAAACTAATTGAGCAAACGCACCAATCGTTCAAAGTTGTGCATGACGCGCTAGAAGAACTTGACTTCGGAGAAATCGGCAGTGTACTTCGAAATGACTTTGATGAGTTGCTTGTTTCGGTAGAGTCGCGCGTGCAAACGGAAATCCTGAAGCGGCAGACACATATGCCAGCTAGTTCAATATTTCGGCAGGATGCTGTGTCTGAGCAATCAACATTTCTTGTGGCAAATAAGTCTCGGTTGCCAGAGCTTAAGTTGCCAACCTTCCATTGAGGATACACGGAGTACGCCGATTTTATGCCAATGTTTTCTACCATCATTGACAAGGATTCGGACATAACAAACATAGAGGAGTTTAAAAAATTAAAATCGTGTCTCCAGGGCTCGGCATTAGACACAATCCGAGCGCTAGAGATTTCCAGTGCCAACTATGCTGTGGCGTTCGATCTACTTGATAAACGATTTAATAATAAAAGCTTAGTTTTCCAGTCACACATTTCTAAAATTCTGGGGCTCAAGATAGTGGATATTTCTTCCGCAGCAAGACTGCGTCAGTTCTCCGATGGACTCAATGCACATATGCGAGCACTGTTAACACTTGGAAGTGCAGAAGAAGTCTCTGGGTGCATGGTAGCTCACATGCTACTACAAAAATTGGATGCCACAACACAAGCATGTTGGAAGGAGACTATGGGTGCAGGAACAATACCCACATATAAGCAGTTCACAGATATTTTGGAAAACCGCTGTCGAAAATTGGAAAATATTGAACAAGCCACGGCAACCTACGCGCCTGGCTTTCAGGTGGGAAAGATTATAAAAAATAACACATTTTGTAATGAGTCTGCTCACTCAATTTACACATGCTCCAGATTTAGCAATCTTTCACCTTCTCTTCGGCTTAAAGAAGCAAAAAGGATGAGCTTGTGCCTCAACTGCTTAAAGCCAGGCCATCAACTTCGAGCTTGTACATCAAGTACATGCCGCATATGTGGTGTCAAGCATCACAGTCTACTTCATTTAGACTCAAATTCACCGAATCTTCAAGGTCTTTCGAATTCTCAGCATTCATTCATTTTAACGTCTAAAGCTGCTGTATCAACTCTTCCCTCACCCACCTCTCTTGTTGCCTAGAATTTACAACCTGGTTTTGCGCTTCTAGCTACTGCCGTTATTTTGATCAAGTCCCGTTCAGGATCATTCGTTCCATGTCGTGCACTTTTGGATAATGGTTCTCAAGTTCATTTAATAACTTCTTGATTTGCACATTTGTTAAATTTGAATCGAAACAAATCAAATTCAACGGTGTCAGACTTTGGCGATAATGTTGTACACACTGCCTCTATCTAAAATCGCAAGTCTCCGATTACCAAGCCACTCTTGAAGCTGTGATTACGCCAAGTATAACAGGTTGGCAACCTAGTTATACATTGGATACGACATTCTGGAAAATTCCTGCCAATATTCGATTAGCCGACGCTGATTTCTTCAAGCCCCAGCGCATAGACCTATTATTAGGAGTGAGTGTGTTCTATGAACTACTGTGCGTGGGTCAAATAAAACTTGCGCCTGGCTTGCCAGTGTTGCAAAAACCAAGATTAGGTTGCATTGTTTCTGGAGGTGGTGAACAGACTCAACAGCCACGGACTCAGATCGCCAGGACTGCATCCGCTCTCCATTCTGACTCACAAATGGATAATTTGATCCAACGCTTCTAGGAAATTGAGAACCGTAATGAAGGTATTGTTGGGTTTACAAAAGAGGAATTGGATTGCGAAGCTCACTTTAAGGAAACGTTCAATCGATTGTCTTCGGGGGAATATTCTGTTCGATTGCCTTTAAAGCAAAATTCGTGCTTACTGGCAATTCTTACCAATCAGCATACCGTCGATTCTTAAGTCTAGAACGCAAATTAGAGCGCCAGCCAGAGTTGAAATCTCAGTACCCTGCCTTTATCAAGGAATATGCTGAATTAAATCATATGTCAGCTGTAGCTTCCGAATCTTTAAATCGATGTCGATGTCGAGGACAGTTCAACAACTAAAGCTCGAGTTGTGTTTGACGGATCAGCGGCTACCTCATCAATATTTTCGTTAAATAACGTTCTTATGGCAGGTCCTACCTTGCTCAGATTTCGTACATTCCCTGTGGCGCTCACTGCAGACATTTGTAAAATGTGTCGGTGCGTCAGGGTGGCTGAGCCAGATAGCTACTTGCAGTGCATATTATGGAGAGATAATCCTCTGCAAGAAATTCAAGTCCACAAACTGGATACTGTCACATATGGAACCAAGCCTGCTTCTTTCTTATCCATTCGTGCCATGCATCAGTTGGCATTTGATGAGCAATCAACTTTTCCATTAGATGCTGCAACCTTGCTAAGGGATTTACGTGGACGATCTCATCACTGGTGGAAAATCGGCGAACGAAGTCAGAAATATAATGCATCAAACGACTGGCTTGTTAGCAAGAGGCCATTTTAACCTCAGAAAATGGTGATGATCTGACCGTTTTGCATGATATTCCACATTGCGATAAAGAAAAGTTTCTGAAATTTGATGATGGAAGTGATTTCACAAAAACTCTTGGCCTCGCATGGGATCCTTCAGCCGACAAACTAATATTTTCATTCACCCCTAAAGGTTTGTCATCAAAACCATCAAAGCGCTCCGTTTTATCCACCATAGCAAGATGCTATGATCCTCTTGGATTGATTGGGCCAGTAATCGCAAAGGCCAAAATATTTCTGCAACAATTATGGGCTGAAAACTTAGATTGGGAAGAAAGCTTGCCGGAACACCTCAACACAGCGTGGGATACCTTTTGTAACAAAATATACAGTTCTCAGCGTTTGAATTTCAATCGACTAATTCTCCTTCCTGATAGCACTTGTGAGATGCATGGATTTTGCGATGCCAGTAAAAAGGGGTATGGAGCATGCATTTATGTCGTGTGTCACAATTACTTTGCTCTAAATCGAAAGTTGTACCTGTAAAAACTCAGACCGTCCCTAAATTGGAATTGTGCGGAGTTGCTTTGATTTCCAAATTGATGAATGAGATTTTTCAGAAGAACTTATTTTCAGGCCGTTTTTATTGCTGGACTGATTCGTCGGTGGGCCTGGCATGGATACGTATCGAGCCATCAAGATTCAATGTCTTCGTTGCTAATAGAGTGTCATCCATACAGGAAAAAACTGCTGACATGGAATGGCATTATATTCTAACGGCAATGAATCCCGGATTGTTAAGAGTTGGTGGAAGGTTGCAAAACTCAAACCTCGATTTCGACGTACGTCATCCTATCATCATGCCTAGACAGCATCCCATCACACGAACATTAATAATGCATTTTCATCTCAAGAATCTACACACTGGGCCACTATCTCTACTTGCTCTGATACGCCATCAATACTGGCCTCTTGGTAAATGTGTTCGATGTTTCAGAGCTAAACCACATTATGTTCAACATATCATGGCTGATCTGCCAAAGGAGCGTTTGGAATCTTCACATGCAATCATGGTGACAGGTGTGGACTATTGCGGCCCGTTCTCTTATAAAAGTGGAGTTCGCACTAGGCCTCCAGTCAAATGCTATGTCAGCCTCTTCATCTGCTTTGCTACCAAGACTGTGCTTCTCGAGTTGGTGCAGGATCTGTCCCCAGCAACCTTCCTCAGTGCACTTCAGCGATTTATTCTGACCCGAGGGCGTCTGGAGCAGATATGGTCGGACAATGCTACAACCTTTGTTGGAGCTAAAAATGAATTAGCAGATCTTAAGCGTTCGTTCCTTAGCAGCGAACATTTGAAGTCTGTTCGAGAATTTTGTGTGGCTGATGGAATCGACTGGCGCTTCATTCCCCCACGTTCTCCTGATTTCGGCGGCTTATGGGAAGCTGCAGTCAAAACCGCTAAACACCATTTTTACCGTTCTGTTGGAAACTCCCTCCTAGAGTTTGATGAATTGCGAACTCTCGTCTGTCATATATTAGCGATTATTAACTCACGGCTATTGTTACCACTTTCAGAAAACCCTGACGACCTAGATGTGCTCACTCCAGCTCATTTTCTTTGTACAGCTCCTTTGTCAACCTTCTTTGAGCCTGACGTCAGCAAACTGAATTACAATCGTCTCGATCGCTGGCAACGTGTGGCTTATCTGCAACAGACATTTTGGGCGTGATGGCGCGAAGAATATTTGACCTTGCTGCAGCAACGCTCAAAATGGCAACGACACTCTCCCGGACTACAACTTGGTGACATCGCACTGGTCAAAAATGAAAATCTACCCCCATTAAAATGGCGCTTAGCTCGAGTTTCAAAGTTAATAGCTGGAGGTGATGGTGTCACTAGAGTAGCTGAGTTGAAGACTGCGGCGGGGACGACTACCAGAGCTGTACCTAAGTTGTGCCTGCTTCCAAAAGATGATGTTGAAAGCCCGTGACTTCCAACGGGGAGAGTATGTTTGGTTATGCGGCGCAATTGAATTTAGCGCCCAATCTAAAAGCTTATCTAGCTTAGCTTAATTAAGTTCCGATCTAGTTCTAATTCTTTGTATTCTTATTGCCTTCTGCATTATTCTTTCTTTCTTACTCGTAATTTCTCGCTTAAGCCGGCCGTGCCGCACTTGGTTTTATCTCGCAAATTTCGCCTAAATTCATTGTCAAGTTTTTAATATTAATCGGCCGTGTCGGTAATATTTTTGTACAAAATTAATCCTCAAATACTCAACAAATTAAAACCCTGTTTAAAACGCAAACCATATTGTGACATTTTTATTTCTGAAACTTTCGAGCGAAAAGATTCGCATAAAAGCTAACAAAAAATTTGTTAGCGCAACATTTGGCATGTGTATGTTTTATATAATGATAGCTAATTGTACCAAATTTTACCAAACACGGCAAACACGATTTCTACATAAATATACACGCTTGTGCTGAATTTTATTAAAATCGGACTACTATATCATATAGGTGTCATACAATTCTTAATCGACCCTATTAACTGACCAAGCCCGTTCATGTTATTTACGTCAGGAACCATGTCCGTCAGTTACAGCCTTCGTTTAACCTAGGCAGCTCACTTATAGGAACCGGCCGGATAGGCTCACTATATCATATAGGTGTCATACGAACCTAAATCGGTTTAGGGAATTACTCCAATAAATATTATCGGATCCTTTTCAAATTTGTCATGCGTATGTTTTATATAACGATAGATAATTGTACCAAATTTTACCAAACACGACAAACACGATTTTTACATAAATCTACACGCTTGTGCTGAATTTTATTAAAATCGGACTACCATATCATATAGGTGTCATACAATCCTGAATCGACCCTATTAACTGACCAAGCCCGTTCATGTTATTTACGGGAGAAGCAACTGCGAAAAGAATTTGTAGTCTTCGGTACCCCGAATATAAAGTTGGGATTTTTATGTTCTTTTCGCAGAAAATGGAGTATATTCATTTTGCCCTGATGTTTGTAACGAACTGAAGCAAACATCGTAGATCCACAAGCCTTTCATCTAGAATACTTCGAATTACTAGAGAAGTCGATTTAGCCATGTCCGTCTGTCCATCTGTTTCTATACAAACTACTCTCTCATATAGCTGTCATACGAACCTAAATCGGTTTAGGGAATTACTGCCACAATTACTATCCGATCCTTTTCAAATTTGGCATGCGCATGTTTTATATACCGATAGATAATTGTACCAAATTTTATCAAACACGGAAAACACGATTTTTACATAAATATACACGCTTGTACTGAATTTTATTAAAATCGGACTACCATATCATATAGGTGTCATACAATCCTGAATCGACCCTATTAACTGACCAAGCCCGTTCATGTTATTTACGGCAGAAGCAACTGCGAAAAGAATTTGTAATCTTCGGTACCCCGAAGATTACGTTGGACTTTTTATACTCTTTTCGCAGAAAAAGGAGTATATTCATTTAACTCTTATGTTTGTAACGAACATAACCAAACATCGTAGACCCTCAAGCGTTCAGCAGCTCACCTATCGGAACCGGCCGGATCGGATGACTATATCATATAGCTGTCATACGAACCTAAATCAGTTTAGGGAATTACTTCAACAATTACTATCGGATCCTTTTCAAATTTGTCATGCGTATGTTTTATATAACGTTAGATAATTGTACCATATTTTATCAAACACGGCAAACACGATTTTTACATAAATCTACACGCTTGTGCTGAATTTTATTAAATCGGACTACCATATCATATAGGTGTCATACAATCCTGAATCGACCCTATTAACTGAACAAGCCCGTTCATGTTATTTACGGCAGCAGCAACTGCGAAAAGAATTTGTAATCTTCGGTACCCCGAATATATTTTTATACTCTTTTTGCAGAAAAAGGAGTGTATTCATTTTGCACTGATGTTTGTATCGAACATAACCAAACATCGTAGACCCACAAGCGTTACATCAAGAATACTTCGAATCACTAGAGGAGTCAATGTAGTCATGTTCGTCTCTCCATCTGTTTCTATACAAATTACTCTCTCATATAGCTGTCATACGAACCTAAATTGGTTTAAGGAAATACTGCAACAATTATTATCCGATCCTTTTCAAATTTGGCATGCGTATGTTTTACATAACGATAGATAATTGTATCAAATTTTACGCAACACGGCAAACACGATTTTTACATAAATCTACACTCTTGTGCTGAATTTTATTAAAATCGGACTATCATATCATATAGGTGTTATACAAACCTAAATCGACCATATTAATGTACCAAGCCCGTTCATGTTATTTACGGCAGAAGCAACTGCGAAAAGAATTTGTAATCTTCGGTACCCCGAATATAAAGTTGGGATTTTTATACTCTTTTCGCTGAAAAAGGAGTATATTCATTTAACTCTGATGTTTGTAACGAACATAACCAAACATCGTAGATCCACATGCGTTACATCTAGAATACTTCGAATCACTAGAGAAGTCGATATAGTCATGTCCGTCTGTCCGTCTGTTTCTATACAAACTACTCTCTCATATAGCTGTCATACGAACCTAAATTGTTTAAAGGAATTACTGCCACAATTACTATCCGATCCTTTTCAAATTTGGTGTTTGGTTATGCGGTGCATTTGAATTTAGCGCCCAATCTAAAAGCTTATCTAGTTTAGCTTAATGAATTTCCGATCTAGTTCGCATAAAAGCTAACAAAAACTATTGTTAGTGCAACATTTTGGTGACCCCGGCGTGATAAAGGGGCATCAATTCAAATATAAAGTGCATGATATAAAGTTAAAAGAAAAAATTTGGTTTTACTGTATATGCAAAGCAAACGTGCAAAGTACATACATACACACATAAACGCATTGCAATTTTGATTTTGTTGTCACGCGCGTTATTTTTGATCAAACGGTGCCCAACGGTTTTTAGTTACTCTCTACTTCGTTTATTCGAACAGTGCATTGAACCATGCCTATTAACGGTGATAGTGCGACCGAAAACAGGGAGTTCTTTTTAAAGAAAAAGGCTCAAGCTATTTTTGAGTCTGCGGGTAAAATTAATGCAAAATTATCGACTGACAATTTAAAAACTTTTACCGACCGTGATCTTGTGGTGCGCCTAAAACTAATTGAGCAAACGCACCAATCGTTCAAAGTTGTGCATGACGCGCTAGAAGAACTTGACTTCGGAGAAATCGGCAGTGTACTTCGAAATGACTTTGATGAGTTGCTTGTTTCGGTAGAGTCGCGCGTGCAAACGGAAATCCTGAAGCGGCAGACACATATGCCAGCTAGTTCAATATTTCGGCAGGATGCTGTGTCTGAGCAATCAACATTTCTTGTGGCAAATAAGTCTCGGTTGCCAGAGCTTAAGTTGCCAACCTTCCATTGAGGATACACGGAGTACGCCGATTTTATGCCAATGTTTTCTACCATCATTGACAAGGATTCGGACATAACAAACATAGAGGAGTTTAAAAAATTAAAATCGTGTCTCCAGGGCTCGGCATTAGACACAATCCGAGCGCTAGAGATTTCCAGTGCCAACTATGCTGTGGCGTTCGATCTACTTGATAAACGATTTAATAATAAAAGCTTAGTTTTCCAGTCACACATTTCTAAAATTCTGGGGCTCAAGATAGTGGATATTTCTTCCGCAGCAAGACTGCGTCAGTTCTCCGATGGACTCAGAAGAAGTCTCTGGGTGCATGGTAGCTCACATGCTACTACAAAAATTGGATGCCACAACACAAGCATGTTGGAAGGAGACTATGGGTGCAGTAACAATACCCACATATAAACAGTTCACAGATATTTTGGAAAACCGCTGTCGAAAATTGGAAAATATTGAACAAGCCACGGCAACCTACGCGCCTGGCTTCCAGGTGGGAAAGATTATAAAAAATAACACTAATACATCATTTATCGCTTCTGAGCAACTTGGTTGTATATTTTGTAATGAGTCTGCTCACTCAATTTACACATGCTCCAGATTTAGCAATCTTTCACCTTCTCTTCGGCTTAAAGAAGCAAAAAGGATGAGCTTGTGCCTCAACTGCTTAAAGCCAGGCCATCAACTTCGAGCTTGTACATCAAGTACATGCCGCATATGTGGTGTCAAGCATCACAGTCTACTTCATTTAGACTCAAATTCACCGAATCTTCAAGGTCTTTCGAATTCTCAGCATTCATTCATTTTAACGTCTAAAGCTGCTGTATCAACTCTTCCCTCACCCACCTCTCTTGTTGCCTAGAATTTACAACCTGGTTTTGCGCTTCTAGCTACTGCCGTTATTTTGATCAAGTCCCGTTCAGGATCATTCGTTCCATGTCGTGCACTTTTGGATAATGGTTCTCAAGTTCATTTAATAACTTCTTGATTTGCACATTTGTTAAATTTGAATCGAAACAAATCAAATTCAACGGTGTCAGACTTTGGCGATAATGTTGTACACACTGCCTCTATCTAAAATCGCAAGTCTCCGATTACCAAGCCACTCTTGAAGCTGTGATTACGCCAAGTATAACAGGTTGGCAACCTAGTTATACATTGGATACGACATTCTGGAAAATTCCTGCCAATATTCGATTAGCCGACGCTGATTTCTTCAAGCCCCAGCGCATAGACCTATTATTAGGAGTGAGTGTGTTCTATGAACTACTGTGCGTGGGTCAAATAAAACTTGCGCCTGGCTTGCCAGTGTTGCAAAAACCAAGATTAGGTTGCATTGTTTCTGGAGGTGGTGAACAGACTCAACAGCCACGGACTCAGATCGCCAGGACTGCATCCGCTCTCCATTCTGACTCACAAATGGATAATTTGATCCAACGCTTCTAGGAAATTGAGAACCGTAATGAAGGTATTGTTGGGTTTACAAAAGAGGAATTGGATTGCGAAGCTCACTTCAAGGAAACTTTCAATCGATTGTCTTCGGGGGAATATTCTGTTCGATTGCCTTTAAAGCAAAATTCGTGCTTACTGGCAATTCTTACCAATCAGCATACCGTCGATTCTTAAGTCTAGAACGCAAATTAGAGCGCCAGCCAGAGTTGAAATCTCAGTACCCTGCCTTTATCAAGGAATATGCTGAATTAAATCATATGTCAGCTGTAGCTTCCGAATCTTTAAATCGATGTCGATGTCGAGGACAGTTCAACAACTAAAGCTCGAGTTGTGTTTGACGGATCAGCGGCTACCTCATCAATATTTTCGTTAAATAACGTTCTTATGGCAGGTCCTACCTTGCTCAGATTTCGTACATTCCCTGTGGCGCTCACTGCAGACATTTGTAAAATGTGTCGGTGCGTCAGGGTGGCTGAGCCAGATAGCTACTTGCAGTGCATATTATGGAGAGATAATCCTCTGCAAGAAATTCAAGTCCACAAACTGGATACTGTCACATATGGAACCAAGCCTGCTTCTTTCTTATCCATTCGTGCCATGCATCAGTTGGCATTTGATGAGCAATCAACTTTTCCATTAGATGCTGCAACCTTGCTAAGGGATTTACGTTGACGATCTCATCACTGGTGGAAAATCGGCGAACGAAGTCAGAAATATAATGCATCAAACGACTGGCTTGTTAGCAAGAGGCCATTTTAACCTCAGAAAATGGTGATGATCTGACCAATTTGCATGATATTCCACATTGCGATAAAGAAAAGTTTCTGAAATTTGATGATGGAAGTGATTTCACAAAAACTCTTGGCCTCGCATGGGATTCTTCAGCCAACAAACTAATATTTTCATTCACCCCTAAAGGTTTGTCATCAAAACCATCAAAGCGCTCCGTTTTATCCACCATAGCAAGATGCTATGATCCTCTTGGATTGATTGGGCCAGTAATCGCAAAGGCCAAAATATTTCTGCAACAATTATGGGCTGAAAACTTAGATTGGGAAGAAAGCTTGCCGGAACACCTCAACACAGCGTGGGATACCTTTTGTAACAAAATATACAGTTCTCAGCGTTTGAATTTCAATCGACTAATTCTCCTTCCTGATAGCACTTGGGGTATGGAGCATGCATTTATGTCGTGTGTCACAATTACTTTGCTCTAAATCGAAAGTTGTACCTGTAAAAACTCAGACCGTCCCTAAATTGGAATTGTGCGGAGTTGCTTTGATTTCCAAATTGATGAATGAGATTTTTCAGAAGAACTTATTTTCAGGCCGTTTTTATTGCTGGACTGATTCGTCGGTGGGCCTGGCATGGATACGTATCGAGCCATCAAGATTCAATGTCTTCGTTGCTAATAGAGTGTCATCCATACAGGAAAAAACTGCTGACATGGAATGGCATTATATTCTAACGGCAATGAATCCCGGATTGTTAAGAGTTGGTGGAAGGTTGCAAAACTCAAACCTCGATTTCGACGCACGTCATCCTATCATCATGCCTAGACAGCATCCCATCACACGAACATTAATAATGCATTTTCATCTCAAGAATCTACACACTGGGCCACTATCTCTACTTGCTCTGATACGCCATCAATACTGGCCTCTTGGTAAATGTGTTCGATGTTTCAGAGCTAAACCACATTATGTTCAACATATCATGGCTGATCTGCCAAAGGAGCGTTTGGAATCTTCACATGCAATCATGGTGACAGGTGTGGACTATTGCGGCCCGTTCTCTTATAAAAGTGGAGTTCGCACTAGGCCTCCAGTCAAATGCTATGTCAGCCTCTTCATCTGCTTTGCTACCAAGGCTGTGCTTCTCGAGTTGGTGCAGGATCTGTCCCCAGCAACCTTCCTCAGTGCACTTCAGCGATTTATTCTGACCCGAGGGCGTCTGGAGCAGATATGGTCGGACAATGCTACAACCTTTGTTGGAGCTAAAAATGAATTAGCAGATCTTAAGCGTTTGTTCCTTAGCAGCGAACATTTGAAGTCTGTTCGAGAATTTTGTGTGGCTGATGGAATCGACTGGCGCTTCATTCCCCCACGTTCTCCTGATTTCGGCGGCTTATGGGACGCTGCAGTCAAAACCGCTAAACACCATTTTTACCGTTTTGTTGGAAACTCCCTCCTAGAGTTTGATGAATTGCGAACTCTCGTCTGTCATATATTAGCGATTATTAACTCACGGCTATTGTTACCACCTGACGACCTAGATGTGCTCACTCCAGCTCATTTTCTTTGTACAGCTCCTTTCTCAACCTTCTTTGAGCCTGACGTCAGCAAACTGAATTACAATCGTCTCGATCGCTGGCAACGTGTGGCTTATCTGCAACAGACATTTTGGGCGTGATGGCGCGAAGAATATTTGACCTTGCTGCAGCAACGCTCAAAATGGCAACGACACTCTCCCGGACTACAACTTGGTGACATCGCACTGGTCAAAAATGAAAATCTACCCCCATTAAAATGGCGCTTAGCTCGAGTTTCAAAATTAATAGCTGGAGGTGATGGTGTCACTAGAGTAGCTGAGTTGAAGACTGCGGCGGGGACGACTACCAGAGCTGTACCTAAGTTGTGCCTGCTTCCAAAAGATGATGTTGAAAGCCCGTGACTTCCAACGGGGAGAGTATGTTTGGTTATGCGGCGCAATTGAATTTAGCGCCCAATCTAAAAGCTTATCTAGCTTAGCTTAATTAAGTTCCGATCTAGTTCTAATTCTTTGTATTCTTATTGCCTCCTGCATTATTCTTTCTTTCTTACTCGTAATTTCTCGCTTAAGCCGGCCGTGCCGCACTTGGATTTATCTCGCAAATTTCGCCTAAATTCATTGTCAAGTTTTTAATATTAATCGGCCGTGTCGGTAATATTTTTGTACAAAATTAATCCTCAAATACTCAACAAATTAAAGCCCTGTTTAAAACGCAAACCATATTGTGACATTTTTATTCCTGAAACTTTCGAGCGAAAAGATTCGCATAAAAGCTAAATTTGTTAGCGCAACATTTGGCATGTGTATGTTTTATATAACGATAGATAATTGTACCAAATTTTATCAAACACGGCAAACACGATTTTTATATAAATATACACGCTTGTGCTGAATTTTATGAAAATCGGATTACCATATCATATAGGTGTCAAACAATCCTGAATCGACCCTATTAACTGACCAAGCCCGTTCATGTTATTTACGGCAGAAACAACTGCGAAAAGAATTTGTAATCTTAGGTACCCCGAATATAACGTTGGGATTTTTATACTCTTTTCGCAGAAAATGGAGTATATTCATTTTGCCCTGATGTTTGTAACGAACTGAAGCAAACATCGTAGATCCACAAGCCTTTCATCTAGAATACTTCGAATTACTAGAGAAGTCGATTTAGCCATGTCCGTCTGTCCATCATTTTCTATACAAACTACTCTCTCATATAGCTGTCATACGAACCTAAATCGGTTTAGGGAATTACTGCCACAATTACTATCCGATCCTTTTCAAATTTGGCATGCGCATGTTTTATATAACGATAGATAATTGTACCAAATTTTATCAAACACGGAAAACACGATTTTTACATAAATATACACGCTTGTGCTGAATTTTATGAAAATCGGATTACCATATCATATAGGTGTCAAACAATCCTGAATCGACCCTATTAACTGACCAAGCCCGTTCATGTTATTTACGGCAGAAACAACTGCGAAAAGAATTTGTAATCTTAGGTACCCCGAATATAACGTTGGGATTTTTATACTCTTTTTGCAGAAAAAGGAGTGTATTCATTTTGCACTGATGTTTGTATCGAACATAACCAAACATCGTAGACCCACAAGCGTTACATCAAGAATACTTCGAATCACTAGAGGAGTCGATATAGCCATGTCCGTCTCTCCATCTGCTTTTATACAAACTATTCTCTCATATAGCTGTCGTACGAACCTAATCTGTTTCAGGAATTACTGGCACAATTATTATACGATGCTTTATAAATTTAGCATGCGTATGTTTTATATAATGATAGCTAATTGTACCAAATTTTATCAAACACGGCAAACACGGTTTTTACATAAACATACACGCTTGTGCTGAATTTTATTAAAATCGGACTACCATATCATATAGGTGTCATACAATCCTGAATTGACCCTATTAACTGACCAAGCCCGTTCATGTTATTTACGGCAGGAACCATGTCCGTCAGTTACAACCTTCGTTTAACCTAGGCAGCTCACTTATCGGAACCGGCCGGATCGGCTCACTATATCATATAGGTGTCATACGAACCTAAATCGGTTTAGGGAATTACTCCAACAATTATTATCGGAACCTTTTCAAATTTGGCTTGCGTATGTTTTATATAATAATAGATAATTGTACCAAAGTTTATCAAACACGGTGTTCGGTTCAGCAGCAAATATTTAAATTGTTTAATTTGGCGCCTCTCGCCTAAACAGCTGTTCTTTGCAAAATTAATTTTTAACACTGCATAATGCATGCGTCAATTGTGCGTTTGTTTTGATCAGTTAGTCTTCGTCTTGCACTCTGGCTCTTCGCACAGCTAGTGCTGTTTTCGATTGTTACGCATACTAACTCGCAACCATATACTAATTCGCATACATACTTTTGAACATAAACGCATACATACGCTTTCGCATACCTGCATTCTCGCTTGTAAACATATTGTACGTAAAAAACTAAACCACCACTTATAATTTTGAAACTGTGAATAATTAATTTCGAGTTCGATACCAAATTAAATTATAACTGAAATAAGAAATATCTCTTGTGTTTTATTTCTTAACATTCGACCAAGTGATATCAAAAAAGTTTGTTAGCCCAACACACGGCAAAAACGATTTTTACATAAATATACACGCTTGTGCTAAATTTTATTAAAATCGGACTGTCATATCATATAGGTGTCATACAATCCTGAATCGACCCTATTAACTGACCAAGCCCGTTCATGTTATTTACGGCAGAAGCAACTGCGAAAATAATTTGTAATCTTCGGTACTCCGAAGATTACGTTGGAATTTTTATACTCTTTTCGCAGAAAAAGGAGTATATTAATTTTGCTCTGATGCTTGTAACGAACATGACCAAACATCGTAGACCCACAAGCGTTACATCTAGAATACTTCGAATCACTAGAGAAGTCGATATAGCCATGTCCGTCTGTCCGTCTGTTTCTATACAAACTACTCTCTCATATAGGTGTCATACGAACCTAAATCGGTTTAGGGAATTACTGCCACAATTACTTTCCGATCCTTTTCAAATTTGGCATGCGTATGTTTTATATAACGATAGATAATTGTATCAAATTTTATCAAACACGGCAAACACGATTTTTACACAATATACACGCTTGTGCTAAATTTTATTAAAATCGGACTGTCATATCATATAGGTGTCATACAATCCTGAATCGACCCTATTAACTGACCAAGCCCGTTCATGTTATTTACGGCAGAAGCAACTGCGAAAAGAATTTGTAATGTTCGGTACCCCGAAGATTACGTTGGACTTTTTATACTCTTTTCGCAGAAAAAGGAGTATATTCATTTAACTCTGATGTTTGTAACGAACATAACCAAACATCGTAGACCCACAAGCGTTCCAAGCTCACTTATCGGAGCCGGCCGGATCGGATGACTATATCATATAACTGTCATACGAACCTAAATCAGTTTAGGGAATTACTCAAACAATTATTATAGGATCCTTTTCAAATTTGTCATGCGTATGTTTTATATAACGATAGATAATTGTACCAAATTTTATCAAACACGGCAAACACGATTTTTACATAAATATACACGCTTGTGCTGAATTTTATTAAAATCGGACTACCATATCATATACGTGTCAAACAATCCTGAATCGACCCTATTAACTGACCACGCCCGTTCATGTTATTTACGGCAGCAGCAACTGCGAAAAGAATTTGTAATGTTCGGTACCCCGAAGATTACGTTGGACTTTTTATACTCTTTTCGCAGAAAAAGGAGTATATTCATTTAACTCTGATGTTTGTAACGAACATAACCAAACATCGTAGACCCACAAGCGTTCCAAGCTCACTTATCGGAGCCGGCCGGATCGGATGACTATATCATATAGCTGTCATACGAACCTAAATCAGTTTAGGGAATTACTCAAACAATTATTATAAGATCCTTTTCAAATTTGTCATGCGTATGTTTTATATAACGATAGATAATTGTACCAAATTTTATCAAACACGGCAAACACGATTTTTACACAATATACACGCTTGTGCTGAATTTTATTAAAATCGGACTACCATATCATATACGTGTCAAACAATCCTGAATCGACCCTATTAACTGACCATGCCCGTTCATGTTATTTACGGCAGCAGCAACTGCGAAAAGAATTTGTAATCTTCGGTACCCCGAATATAACGTTGGGATTTTTATACTCTTTTTGCAGAAAAAGGTGTATATTCCTTTTGCTCTGATGTTTGTAACGAACATAACCAAACATCCTAGACCCACAAGCGTTACATCTAGAATACTTCGAATTACTGGAGGAGTCGATATAGCCATGTCCGTCTCTCCATCTGCTTCTGTACAAACAACTCTCTCATATAGCTGTCATACGAACCTAAGTTGGTTTCAGGAATTACTGCCACAATTATTATCGGATTACTTTCAAATTTGTCATGCGTATGTTTTATATAATGATAGCTAATTGTACCAAATTTTATCAAACACGGCAACCACGATTTTTACATAAATATACACGCTAGTTACCGCTCGGGAGCTTGAGTCGGTATTTTCCTTTCGATCGAATGCAGGTAAGGCTTCCTGTTGGGCTATGAGTGTGCTGATTCCTCCAGGTGGGACTTCCCGTTCCAACGGTGAATATGATAGATATTCCTTTTAGCTTTTTAGGTCTCCCGTTCGATTTTGGGTTTTTTAAATGAAACAGTGAGTCGGAGTTGTTCTGGCTTCGAGTGGTGATTTTATTCTGCAGACTGTATTTTTCTGAATCTTCATATAAGTTCTTAGTTTGTATACAAAACTGTAGTGTTTGCTTATAATAAGAATGTTGCAACTCCATTTAATTCTGAGTGTTTTATTTTGTGCAGAAATTTGATTCCGGAGTCAAGAACCCAGACGATGCTGACTGGCCAAATACCGATGTGGGAGTTTGTTTATTTTATTAGGCTGACCGAGGGGGCTTGATGGGGGCCTTGGTGACATACCCTGCTGGTATGGTAACTCCTCCCCCTCAAACCGTAGCGACGGCCATAAAGGAGGGATGGTCGGAGCGAAGGCCGGTGTCGCTGTATCTTGTCGAGGGTAAAGCACTGTGGTTGTTTTTCGTGTTGTATATAGTGCTACCAGTGCCAGTAGAAGGATTCCAACTGAGGTGTACAGGGTGTAGGTATTGTTGTTTGTGAATTGGCGGAGATGCGACAGTTGGTTGTTAGATTTAATTGTTTCCAGTTGTAGTCTTTCAAGGCTAAGGACTTCAATGGTTTTGTTGTGGAAAATATGTCGTGTTTCCGGAAGGAATATATCCGGGTGTTCTTCCCCGTAAAGGATAGTGTTGTCGTAAGTCATCCCATTGATCAGCCTTGAACAGTTAAAGTATTTCAGCATAACTGAGCCGTTGATTTGCAGTGGTTGATGACATGATGAAGCCATATGAAGGCGTTTGGCATTAAAAATGAAGAATACGTCCTCTTCTGGTTCGAAGATATCGGTTACAAGCCCAGTCTCTCTTATATCGCAGGAACTCGAGTTTGCATGCAGGAGATGTTGTAGGCAGTTTGTGTTGTGGTCAGGGATGCTTTTAGGGTTGTCGCAGTAGAACTTATTATCTATTTTTGTGCATATGTTTTGGAGTGTTTTGATTGTGTATTCATTATATACTATGTATTTGGATGTGATTACAAATTGTGTTTTATTAATTGGTAAAGGTATTATTCTAGCAAGTGTGTAGTTATGGTGTTCAAATATGGGTATTTTTAATTTAAATATAATTTTTTCTGTTTCTGACAATGTCTCTAGTTTTAGAAGGGTATACAAGTGTTCCTCCGAGTTAATTTGTATATTTTGTAAATTGAATATTTGTTTAATTTTATTAATCTCGAAATCGTTCAAAATTGTTTTTGGTACAATGTTCAGCTTGGCCAGTAGAAGGCTGTCTGTGATATCTTTTAAATGGTCGTTAAGTATGTCTATGTTGAAACCTAGTTTATTTATGGATTGTAGTGTTTGTAGGTTTGTGTTTTCGGAGTTAATTTCTTTATAGATTGTGTTTTGTGAATTTGTTAAGAATTTATTTATTAAGTTTTGTTTTTTGTTAATGTGGTCCGTTATATTTTTAAAACGCATGATTATTTCATGGTTGAATATTTGCTGTTCTATATAGTTGTTTGTAAAACTATTTATAGTTTGTTTTATGACTGTGAACTCTTTATCTATTGTCTGTTCGTCATTACCGTCCATGTTGCCAGTAATACTTTTTATAAGGGTCCCTAGACCGTTGACGAGACCCCTTTTTTTTCTATGGTAAGGCATTAATGTGTTAATTTTGTGATCTAATTGTTTTACTTTGGTTTTTAACTTGGTTACCGAGTCGAAGAAGAAAGCATTGCTTTCTATGATGTTGATTGCGTTATTGAAGTTTTGGACGCATTTTTTATATTCGGCCAGATCTATTACATGGTTAGATATTTTATAGGTCTTGATGATATGGGTTGTTCCGAGATTAATCTTCGCGATTGGGGAGGTTCCATTTAATGGAAATACGGACAAGTTTGAGCTGGCACTTAGGCCTCTGTTAATCGGCAAAAGAAGAAAATAGGGTGAGTGTTGTTGTCTTTTTTTTTTAGGTTTTTGTAGTACGCCTAATTTTGGACTTGTGGATTTTTTGTAGTCTCTTTGTGATCAAGGTTGGTCCCTTGTCTTTAGAACTTTATGTTTTCAAAATCGGGCTGTTAGTTTGTTCCTATGATTTTCCTTCCTAAAAATAGTTTGGTCTGTTAGTAATACCTCGAGGGCTACTCTGTTTGTGTTTAATTTATCAATTATTTTTTGTGTTTTCTTTTCAAGTGTATCCTTTACCTGAGGGTAAAGGTTTTTTCGAAATTCGTTAAGTTTTTCTAAGTACTCGTGGTCATTGTTGAATTTGATTGATTCTGTGAAGGTGTGTGTGCGACCACTAAATAGTTCGTATGGGGTGTGTTTAGTAGTGGAGTGGATTGAGTTGTTATAGGTTAGTAGGGTTTCGGATAGTATTTCGTGGTGGTCGCATGGCAGGCGCCGTTTTTTCCTAAGTTCGGTAAGTAATCGTTCAACGGGCGCATTACTGCTCGATTGTTGAAATGATGTGGTGTGTAGTTGTATATTATATTGCTGACAGAAATCCCTAAATATCCCGCTAGAGAATTCTGGTCATGAATAAGTTTTTTCAGTGATTTTACAACGTTTATATTATTCCTATTTGGGATTGGGTAGGCACAAGCAAATTTAGAGAATTTGTCAATTAGGGTCAAGTTGTAATTGTGGTTGATGGTGTAGATATCCATGTGGATGATGTCTAGGGGTTGCGAGGGGGTTTCTGGGACTTGGAATTCTATTTTCTGAGGTTGTCTGCTATATTTCAAGGTGAGGCATGTATCGCAATTATTAATGATTTCGGAGATTTTGTTTTTCATATACGGGAAGTAGAATTTCCTTTTTAGATGAAGAAGGGTTTCATCAATACCGCGATGATTATTGTTCTTGTGATATTCAGCGATAACATTGCTTTGTTCTGTTGGGTCGTCGATATCTTTTAGAAGCTCTGAGCATCGGAGTAACTTGTATGTTTTGCATTTTCCAAAAAGAGTGCTATAGATTTCTTGAAGTATTTTAAATAGCTCGTCGCTGCAGTAAACGGCAAAGGTTTTGTTTGGTTTCAGAATGGACTGGAAGATTTGTAACATTTTTTTCTTTCTTTAAGTTTGGTTCTGAAATCAAACGTCTAATTTTGTTTTTGAAAGGTACGATCGTCTTTGAACTTCCTGTTGGGGTAGATTCCAAGACGATCTGTATATTGAAATCATTTACTGGTTTAGTAGAGCTAGGGATTTTACAATCCAGAATTGTTTGGACAGACTCTATTAAGTTGATTTCTACTGGGGGGTGTTTCGGGTTTTATTCGGCTGAGAGCGTCAGCCACAACATTCAGAGGACCTTTTTTATATAAAAAGTTATAAAACGGCAAGCATCTCTTTTTCGGTTGTGGAATAGCGTACTTCAGTATCGGAGAGAGTACGGATTGCGAACGAGACTGGTTTGTCGCTATTGATTGGGCCTTGAGACAGCACAGCGCCAATTGCGTAGTTGCTAGCGTCTGTTGTGAGGGTAAATGGTTGGCTAAAGTCTGGGTACTTTAAAATAGGGTCGTTGCAGAGAAGGGTTTTCTAGCGAAATCTCTAATAAACTTATGGTAGTAGCCGAGTAAGCCCAAGTATGATTTGATTTCTTTCTTGTTCCTGGGGCAAGGAAATTTTTTTATGGCTTCGATTTTACTAGGGTTTGGTTTAACGCCTTCCCTAGTAACGATATGGCCAAGAAATTCGACCTCTTTTCGTAGGAAGTCTGATTTATGTATTTGGATTTTAAAACTTGCAGATCTTAGTCTGTCGAATACTTTTCTGAGGTCTATTAGATGCTTTTGGAGGGATGGGGAAAAGATTATTATGTCATCGGGGTATACGAGACAAATGGAGCCGACAAGGTCTCGGAGGACGTTGTCCATAACCCTTTGGAATGTGGCTGGAGCATTTTTCAGTCCAAAAGGCATTCGGATAAATTCAAAGTGGCCGCTTTCTACGGTGAAAGCAGTTTTGGGTCTATCCTGGGTTTTCAGCTCTATTTGGTGGAAGCCACTGGCTAGGTCGAGGGTTTAAAAATAATTGGCTTTGCCCAGTTGGTCTAGAATATCGTTGATATTAGGGATTGGGTAGCGGTCTGAAATGGTTTTTTCATTGAGTTTCCTATAGTCTATCACTAGTCTCCATTTTTTTTCTTTTCCTGCCTCGGATTTTTTTGGCACTACCCAAACCGGGGCGCTCCAGGGGGAGTAGCTAGTTTGAATTATGTCTTGGTCGAGCATTTTTTTGATTTGTTCTGCAACTTCTTGTTTGTGTATAAAAGGGTACCTATACGATTTAACAAATACTGGGGCTTCGTCCAGTGTATTTATGTCGTGTTTGATATTGTTCGTGAATGTCAACTTGTCATTGTCATTGTAAAAGATAACAGTGTATTGTTTACAAAGCTGCTTTAAGGATTCTGCCTCCTCCTTGTTGAGATGACCGAATTCAATTTGGTTTATGGAGCTAGAGTGTGATATTGTGTACTTCAATGAAATCGTCTTTATTATATGTTTCGGTTTATATTGGTTGGTCTAAGTAGAATTCTTGGTCGCGGTTTCTTGGATTTACGACTTCCATTTGGCTTATGCTATTGGAAGCGTTGTAAATACCGCCTTGAATTATGATATGTTCGTTAATTTTAGTAGGTTTGCATATAAATTATCCCGTTTGGGTGTGGACTAGAAGTTTAAGAAGCGCTTTGCTTAACGCTGGTATATTATATGTTTCGGTTGTCGGGTTTATTTGTGCGTGAATCGTTATTTGGGAATTTGTAGTTATCAGGAGTTGTTTTTTTGCTCCGAGTTTGGATAATAGATCCATGCCAATGAGGCCTTTGAAATGGGGGTGAAATTCGAAAATGAGTAGTTCGGCTTGGGTTTGTTCGTTGAATTCTTTAAGAATCGCGATTTTTACTGTTTCTGTCAGGTGATAACTATTTAGAATGGTTTTTATTAATATTAGTTGTTTCAGAGTTTGACGGTGTTCGCTTGGTATAATGGATGGGTCTATAAATGAGTTAGTTGAGCTGGTGTCGATTAGTTGGATATTTTCTAATCGAAGTGATGATTACGTATGGGAGTGAAGTTCCATTTTCCTACTCAGGAATCCTGTTTGTTTGCCGGGGCTTGTAACCGAAAATTTTCGGTGTCGGCGATATTACAGGATATTTCATTTTGAGAATTCTGGTTTATATTATACATTTCGTTTCTTTGTCCGTCGTTTGGTCTGAATGGATTTTTGTTGGTATAGGTTGTATACCTTTAAGTAGAGTTGTTGCGCTGTTGGCGGTTGTTGTTTGAGCTGGCTTGGCCTTGCCGATTATAATTAGTGTTGGTTTGGACTTGTCGGTGATAGTTTGGGTATGGTTTGTTAGTACGATTGTTTGGGTATTGTGGGTCCTTTATTTTTGGAAATAGAAACTTTGTTCGGTACGGCATGCTTCGTATGCCTCTTCCACGCTGGAAGGCTGTTTGGCCCTAATCAAGGATTTGAGTGGTTCCCTAATATTGATCAAGAATGAATTTAGACAGATTTGGTTGTAGAGATTTTTCTTGGCTTCGATGACAGCTTGGATGTCGTCGCCAACTGTAAGTAGGTCAAATAGTTCTTGTTTGATTTTTGTAATGCCTGTATAAAGTTGTCCTAGAGACATGTTCCCTGGGAACATTTCCATTTCCCTAATTAGGATAGCTTCGTTTTTCTTGTTTGAAAATTTTTGCACTAAATTCGCTTTTATTGTGTCCCACACTAACTCTGTATTAGCTGCATTCAAGGCTTCGTGGGCTTTCCCGATAATTCGATTCCTTATGGCTCTAAGGAGGAGGAGGCCATAGGGCGTTTGGTCAGTGCCCCTAATGAGCATGATAACCTCTTCGACGTTCGTTATAAATTTTTTTAGTTGCCATGGGGACCCGTCAAAGGTTGGAATCTCCTTAATGAAGGCCAACATGTCGGTTGGGTTCATTGAAGTTGTGATGCTACTGAAGTTGCTCACAGTTGTGGGGAGAGACCTCGAAGAGTTACCGGAATCCATCGGTATTGTTGGAGTGATCGTGTTTTTCCTTTGGTTTTTTGAGACTGATGCTTCAGGTTCTTCCCTAATTTCTGGTAGACTGCTACTTCTTAGGCCTAGCTGACTCTTTGATTTTAAACTCAACTTGTACGATTTCGTCTAGTGTTTAATTTAGTATGTATGGTTTGTGTGTTTTGTGTACTTATTGTATTTATTTTTTTTTTTTTGTGTTTGGTTCTTTTTTTTTTTGTTAGTTGTTGTTGTTGTCGTTTTTTTTTTGTCTGGGTGTTGATCTCGTTATTGTTGAGATATCTGTGAAAATGTATAATTGTTTAATTTTTCTTATGTAAATATTTTATTTTTGTGTTGGTACTCGTGAAAAGGAAAAAAGAATTTTATATGTGTGGTATCTATGCATATGTTTCTGGCTTTACGTTTTTGATTTTAGGTTTTTTTTTTTTTGCTTCGTGGCACAACGATGATCAGCGATTGATTCCGTGTCCACGTCACAATAATTGTGATATATATGTATATATTTTGTATTTCTTTTTTTTTTTTGTAATAGCTATGTATATTTCTTTTTCATTTTCGTTTTTCTTTCTATATATATATATATATTTTTTTTTGTTCTCTTCTTTTTTTTTTTTTTTTTTGTGGGACAACGATGATCAGCGTTTGATTCCGTGTCCAAATCACAATAATTGCAATATATATATGTATATTTTGTATTTTGTATTTTTAGACTCTTTTCGAAGAAAAAGGAGTCTATTCACTTTGCTCTGATGTTTGTAACGCACAGAACCAAACATCGTAGACCCACAAAAGTTACATCTAGAATACTTAGAATCACTAGAGGAGTCGATATAGCCATGTCCGTCTGTCCGTCTGTCCGTCTGTCCGTCTGTCCGTCTGTCCGTCTGTCCGTCTGTACATATCAGATTTACTCCGTCAGTTTAAAAGCTATTTTGCTGAAACTTGGTATATAGCCTTCTTTTTTACCTAGGTAGTACACTAGTTTGAATCGGTCGGATCGGACCACTATATCATATAGCTGTCATACGAACCTAAATCGGTTTAGGCAATAACTTCCACATTTATTATCCGATTCTTTTCAAATTTGGCATGCGTGTTTTTTATATAACGATAGATAATTGTGCCAAATTTTGCCTGGATCGGATCACTATATCATATAGCTGTCATACGAACCTAAATCGGTTTAGGCAATAACTCCCACATTTATTATCCGATCCTGTTCAAATTAAGCACGCATATGTTTTTTATAGCAATTAATATATATACCAAATTTCGTAAGGATCGGACTACTATATCATATAGCTGCCATACGAACCTAAATCGGTTTAGGGAATAACTCGCACATTTATTGACTGATCTTTTCAAAACTCGTCTAACACGTTTTCTACATAAATATACGCGTTTGTACTCAATTTTACTAAAATCGGACTACTATATCATATAGCTGTCATACAAATCGAAATCGGCCCTATTAACTGACCAACCCCGTTCATGTGATTTACGGCAGAAACAACTTCGAAAAGAGTCTGTAATCTTCGGCACCCCGAAGATAACGTTGGGATTTTTTTTTTTTTTAGACTCTTTTCGAAGAAAAAGGAGTCTATTCACTTTGCTCTGATGTTTGTAACGCACAGAACCAAACATCGTAGACCCATAAAAGTTACATCTAGAATACTTAGAATCACTAGAGGAGTCGATATAGCCATGTCCGTCTGTCCGTCTGTCCGTCTGTCCGTCTGTACATATCAGATTTACTCCGTCAGTTTAAAAGCTATTTTGCTGAAACTTGGTATATAGCCTTCTTTTTTACCTAGGTAGTACACTAGTTTGAATCGGTCGGATCGGACCACTATATCATATAGCTGTCATACGAACCTAAATCGGTTTAGGCAATAACTTCCACATTTATTATCCGATTCTTTTCAAATTTGGCATGCGTGTTTTTTATATAACGATAGATAATTGTGCCAAATTTCGCCTGGATCGGATCACTATATCATATAGCTGTCATACGAACCTAAATCGGTTTAGCGAATAACTCACACATTTATTATCCGATCCTGTTGAAATTTAATATGCATATGTTTTTTATAGCAATTAATATATGTACCAAATTTTGTAAGGATCGGACGACTATATCATATAGCTGCCATACGAACCTAAATCGGTTTTAAGAGAAACTCGCACAAAACTCGCACATTTATTGACTGATCTCTTCAAAACTCAGCAAACACGTTTTTTACATAATTATACGCGTTTGTGCTGAATTTTATTAAAATCGGACTACTATATCATATAGCTGTCATACAAATCGAAATTTGCCCTATTAACTGACCAACCCCGTTATTGTGATTTTTTTTGTATTATTATTATTTTTTTTTTTTTTTTTTTTTTTTTTTTTTGTATTAATTCATTCAAGACATAAGTTTCTTATATAGAGGTACATCATAAGTTGAACAGCCCAGAAAATCCCTTTTTCCTTTTCTTTTTTATTGTGTGTCATAAATGCCTTTTTTTAGTTATGAAGTCGGATTTCCCAGATTTTTAGTTATGAAGTCGGATTTCCCAGATTTTTAGTTATGAAGTCGGATTTCCCAGATTTTTACATTGAAATTGTCACAATTTTTATATATATGCAACAATTTTCTTAACAGGTCATAAATAGGTTTTTACAACAGGTCATAAATGGTGATGTGGCTAACCACAAAATTGGTTCTGACCAATTAATATAAACTACCTCCAAAAAATTTGGATTTTTCCTTTTTTATGATTAAAAAAAAAAATTAGTTTATTCAAATAAACCTACTTATTTCTACCTGCACGGTAGAAGGTAAAAAAATCCTTTTTTTATGACACTAAATTTTTTGTGTTTTTAGCCTTACTAATTTCTATTGCTAAGTTTTGTATTCAGTTTCAGTCGAGCAATCGATTTGTGCGGTTGAAATATTTCTTAACGATTTACTTACGACGATTTTATAAAACGTAATTTTCATTACGACTAAAGCTAAATTGTGTACGTGCGTCTTAAAACATTGAATTCGTTTTTGTTTTTCGGTCTGCATATGTGAATTAAATTTAAAATTTAAAAAATATTATTTAAAAGTTTTTAATTTGTGCCGTGTTTGTGTTCGTGTTCGGTTTTCCAAATCCCATTTTCGCGGTTTCGTGAGTGTTTAGATTGGATTACTCAACTTGAATTTGTAAACGGCAAGTTTTTAGAATTTTTTTTTTTTTTTATAATCTTTGTAGTTTATTTTATAAATTCCGTCTTCGTCCAATATTTTATAATATTTGTATAAGCGATACATATATTTGTGCAAGTGTTCTCCCATCTCCAAAAGTGGTTGAGCTCCTCGCGTTTTAAAATCTTTGTATTTTATATTATAAGTTCCGATATTTCACAATACATAAGAGCCAAGGAGCCACCTACAATAAAGTTGCAGTTCATCTTAAAAAAGGAATGAGTCGGTCAGCTCTATATGTAGCTTGTAGCAGAGCAACAACTGCATCCGGATTGTATATAATAGGAAATTTTTGTGCACCTCAACCCTTCAGATCAGGAGATAACGTAAATGAAGAACTATCAAAATTGCGTAACGAAAAAGCACTGGAGTCAAATTACAGATTTTTGGTCAATGAATCAAATAATTTGACTATATACTATCAAAATATTAGAAGTCTTCCAAAATATATTGAAGATATTCGTATGGACCATTTGATATGTTCTTCAGATATATTGTGCTTTGTTGAAACGTGGGCTTTCCAAGATGAAGACCTTCCCATTGATGGATTTCAAATAGTTGGAAGGATAGATGGTATAATACGGAGTGGACGAAGTCGCCCTCCAAATGGTATTATCATATATGCAAAAAACAACTTAGCTGAAAATATTACAATATTATTGCGTATTAACCAGTGCCAGACTGAAGAGGTATACCAGCTGCTTGCTATTAAATGTGGGGATGACGTACTTACAGTCTTATACAAAAATCCCTCACATAGTCTTCCAAGTTTTCGTAGCAAGATTGCTGAACATATGGAAGAACTTACAATGACGCAGTATGCTGGATTCGTTTTGATGGGTGATTTCAATATTTGCAGATTGACAACCAGAGATGCCTTAGGATATAGATTGCGGGAATTCGGATTAGAATCAGCGCTGGATAATATTGCAAGCACAAAGCAAGGGACGCTTATTGATTGGGTGCTTAGCAATTTAGAAATGTATATTCATACGATCACCTACGAAACACCATATAGTGATCACGATGGTATATTTATAAGAATAGGTTAAATACCCTTAGATTGTATATAGCAATATATTTTGTTACACTCTTTTGTAAATTTGTTTTAAGTAATTTATTTCATAGCTTTATTAAAGAAATTGTAAATATTGTTTTTAGACTCTTTTTTTTTATCTTCCCGCCATTTTATGGAAGCATTTATGCTACGGGACGCGTCCACGGGTTGCGGATAGTGGAATGTCCATTTCATCATATATGCTTATATTAGTTTATATGTTAAGGGGATAGCTGTGAATCAAATAAGCAGTCGCGGACAATTATTTATTTATTTATTTTTTTGTTTTATACTATTTTCATTTTGCTCCGATGTTTGTAACACACATAACCACACATCGCAAACCCCCAAAGTTACACTCGCACATTTATTGACTGATCTCTTCAAAACTCGGCAAACACGTTTTTTACATAATTATACGCGTTTGTGCTGACTTTTATTAAAATCGGACTACTATATCATATAGCTGTCATACAAATCGAAATTGGCCCTATTAACTGACCAACCCCGTTCATGTGATTTACGGCAGAAACAACTTCGAAAAGAGTCTGTAATCTTCGGCACCCCGAAGATAACGTTGGGATTTTTTTTATTTGTTATGTATATTTCTTTGCATTTTTTGTTTTTTTTTTTCCCCGGGCACGACGATGGTCAGTGTAATACATGTATATATTTTTGTATATATATTTTTAGACTCTTTTCGAAGAAAAAGGAGTCTATTCACTTTGCTCTGATGTTTGTAACGCACAGAACCAAACATCGTAGACCCACAAAAGTTACATCTAGAATACTTAGAATCACTAGAGGAGTCGATATAGCCATGTCCGTCTGTCCGTCTGTTTCTATGCGATTTACTCCGTCGTCTTAAAAGCTATTTTGCTGAAACTTGGTATTTAGCCTTCTTTTTTACCTAGGTAGTACACTAGTTTGAATCGGTCGGATCGGACTACTATATCATATAGCTGCCATACGAACCTAAATCGGTTTAGGGAATAACTCGCACATTTATTGACTGATCTTTTCAAAACTCGGCTAACACGTTTTCTACATAAATATACGCGTTTGTGCTAAATTTTATTAAAATCGGACTACTATATCATATAGCTGTCATACAAATCGAAATCGGCCCTATTAACTGACCAACCCCTTTCATGTGATTTTCGGCAGAAACAACTTCGAAAAGAGTCTGTAATCTTCGGCACCCCGAAGATAACGTTGGGATTTTTTGTTTTATTTTGTTTTTAGTCATACATTTTTTTATTATTATTTTTTTTTTTTTTTTCTTTGTACCATCACTCTACTTACAGCGATATTACCAGTAGAAGAAATAGGTACATTGCTGTACCGGCTGCGCCAGTTACCGCTCGGGAGCTTGAGTCGGTATTTTCCTTTCGATCGAATCCAGGTAAGGGTTCCTGTTGGGCTATGAGTGTGCTGATTCCTCCAGGTGGGACTTCCCGTTCCAACGGTGAATATGATAGATATTCCTTTTAGCTTTTTAGGTCTCCCGTTCGATTTTGGGTTTTTTAAATGAAACAATGAGTCGGAGTTGTTCTGGCTTCGAGTGGTGATTTTATTCTGCAGACTGTATTTTTCTGAATCTACATATAAGTTCTTAGTTTGTATACAAAAGTGTAGTGTTTGCTTTTAATAAAAATGTTGCAACTCGCAGAGTGTTTTATTTTGTGCAGAAAATTGATTCCGGAGTCAAGAACCCAGACGATGCTGACTGGCCAAATACCGATGTGGGAGTTTGTTTATTTTATTAGGCTGACCGAGGGGACTTGGTGGGGGCCGTGGTGACATACCCTGCTGGTATGGTAACTCGCTCGTGCTGAATTTTATTAAAATCGGACTACTATATCATATAGGTGTCATACAATTCTTAATCGACCCTATTAACTGACCAAGCCCGTTCATGTTATTTACAGCAGAAACCATGTCCGTCAGTTACAGCCTTCGTTTAACCTATGCAGCTCACTTATCGGAACCGGCGGGATCGGACCACTATATCATATAGCTGTCATACGAACCTGAATCGGTTTGGGGAATTACTCCAACAATTATTATCAGATTATTTTCAAATTTGTCATACGTATGTTTTATATAACGATAGATAATTGTACCAAATTTTACCAAAAACGGCAAACACGATTTTTACATAAATATACACGGTTGTGCTGAATTTTATGAAAATCGGACTACCATATCATATAGGTGTCATACAATCCTGAATCGACCCTATTAACTGACCAAGCCCGTTCATGTTATTTACGGCAGCAGCAACTGCGAAAAGAATTTGTAATCTTCGGTACCCCGAATATAACGTTGGGATTTGTATACTCTTTACGCAGAAAAACGAGTATATTCATTTTGCTCTGATCGGATCACTATATCATATGAGGAACTAATTATAATAGCTTCCTCACAAAAACTAAACATGGCACTATCGGGTTAAAATCGCGGCGAATTCGTACCCGTTATAGCTGTAGAAAGACAAGGACAGCTATAGACGGGCAAACGAATTCCATGTCACAAGGCACAAAGAGGAGACAAGCTAATCATACGAGGTTACCGTTGTTACAAAGGAACAAAATAACGGCAAACATGGGGCAAACAACGAGCAATGGAAAATTTCCACCACCAAGCGGCGGGTATAAAAAGGCCAGAAGCAACGGCCGACGGGACAGTTTTTTCGAAGACGAGGATCACAAGGCAGTAACAAAGCGACGAAAAATTTACAAGTGAAGTGCGACGAGGAAGTGCAACAAGTGGAAATACAACAAGTGAACTCAAAATCGAGTTAAAGTGCCGCGTTAGCCCAAAAGTTGGCAAGCCGCAGATCCACTGATTGCAAAAAGCCGGACCATCAGACTCAGAGAAATCAGGGTTAAGTGTGAAATTTCGGCGGATGCCAAATACCAAACCTTGCCCAATTTCTCTGCAGCGAACCAGGCGCATCCTTCAAGGATCCGCAGGCGATCCTCAACTTTAGAGGCGAATCCTCGTGCGACGATAAGCCATCACTGGGCCAGTACGAGCCAGATCGCGATCCAAAGCAGAATAGTCGTGTGATTTAGGCGTGAGCCAAATCGAGGCACTATTCTGACTTGGAATTGATCCAGGCGGGCTCGGCGAGTGTGTTCGGCGGGAATCGCAGCGCGGGACATGGCATTTAACAAACCACACAAAACTGCACAAGCTAGACGAGAGCCAGATTTGAGGCAAGTGTGAGCCAATCCATCAATCTCGAGTGGGACAAGCAGGAGATCTTGACGGACGCCAGGTCGCATACTGCCCAGAGCACTCACAGTGCGTTTCGGCGTGATCCAGGCGAGATAAATCTAGGCTAGAACGAGGAAATTTGTGAGAGGAGCCTCCAACCGGAGGAGCTCATAGGAAATTGTGTAATTACGATAAGCAAAGCCGAGAAGGCACGGAATAAACTTGTGAAACGAAATTAAATTAGTTTTATCATTTCAAGACTATAGGACCACAACAAGTTATAAATTTGTTGCACCGAACCCACAGAAACCGGCCGAGCAGCCCAGCTTATAACCGGCGAGCTGAAAGGTTCGTAGACTCGAAAAAAACCTGATTCGAAAAAAAAAACAAAATGGTGCGAGCGTGGATCTACTTGTTAAAAAAAGACGAACTACTCAAATATGGAAATGAATTCGGACTCAGTCTAAACAGCACAGTATATCAAATGCGAAAAGAATTCGGAGAGTGGACAGCGGCAAATGAAAAGCACTTTCCACACGCAGCAAGACTGGCAGAACTTGCAAGTCTGCAAGGCCGAACTTCCCCAAACCGAGAACAGGCGGCAGCCATGAGACCAGGAGAGCTAGAAGGGGAAGAAGAAGAATCGACGGGAGCCCCGACATTAGTTCTGGATAACACGACCATTCTGTCAGCATTGCATATTCCAACACAAACAGATTCCAGAAAACCATCCACGAGTACAACAACTAACACAATAAGGCGGGATGTCATTTCTACATCCACACCCAACACGAAGAAGCTTACTAGCATCGAAGAACAAGAATTAGGCCCAGTTCAATGGAACGAAAGGATTCAACAAGAGAGCCAGAACAGAAGAATCACATCACAAACTACCCTAGAGTCGCGAAACAAGTAAGGGAATGGGGATTCAGATTCGATGGTTCCTCGAAACCATTGGAATTCTTGGAACAGGTGGAATGGTCCGCAGAAACCTACGGCCTCGACCTAAATTTGGTACCAAGGGTAATGCCAGAACTCTTGACGGGAATGGTTCTCAAGTGGTACATAGCCAACAATAAACATTGGCGAGAATGGACGACCTTCGCACAGAGCTTCCAGGAATTTTTTCTGCCAAGAGACTACTTCCAAAAGTTCAGGGAAGAAGTCTCCAGAAAAAAACAAAGACTTGGCGACCCTTCAAACTATACATGGTCGATGTCCAATCCCCAATGAGACCGTTACTCTTCATGGAGGAGCAAGAATTACAACGCATCTTCGATAACAGTCTGCCCGATGTACGTACTTACGCACGGCCTTACCAATTCGCAAACTTGAGAGAATTGATGCAGCTGGCAGATGAGTTCGAAGAACTCGAACGCGACCGGGACAAACTGAGAAGCCAGTCACGACCTTTTCGAGCTCAGTATGGTACAATAACAGGTGCCAACGAAAGACAAAATACACAAACGGGATACTATGCACAAAAGAGAACACCACAACCTGCACCCAGCTCTCAAAGGACCCTTGTGACAGACCCCGCACGGGCATGCCGGAGATGTGGGCAGATAGGCCACTGGACACGAGAGTGCCAAAATCAAAGCATTATATTTTGTTGGCTCTGCGGCAGAATCGGCACACGGACGATCGAATGTTGCCGTCAGGGAAACGGAAGTCGACGACCGGGACCGGGGGCCCGCAAACCGATCAACAACCACCCCCAGGCCCCAAGGGAATTTTAGTAGTCGGAAAGGATCAGCTATCGGCAACGATAGTCATAAACAACGAAAAATTCAAGGCTACAACAGACTCCGGAGCGACAAGCAGTTTCGTCAACGGAAATGTAGCACAAAGACTAAGCAGCGCGGCAACAGTAAGCCCAACTAAAAAACAAGTGCAAATGGCAGACGGGAGTCAAAGTGCAGTAACGCAACAAATCACGGTGGAAGCCATTTTCGCAAATAAACAAACACACCTCACCCTACTAGTCCTACGGAAAATGATAGAGGACTTAGTATTAAGATGGAATACAGGCAAAATTATCAGCCGATACCAGAAACAACGAACAAGTACATAGCAAAATATCACAAACAACCATACAAAACACACGAGAAGAAAGGATACTGAAATTCCTGAAGCCCGAATTATCACAATTCGAAAACATGCACGGCACAACAACACTAGCTGAACACAAGATTGTCATAAAAGACGACAAACCAATAAAACAGAGATATTTCTCACGGAACCCAAAAATGCAAACGGAAATAATTTTACAAGTGGACGAGCTATTAAGGCAGGGGTGCATAGAACCATCAAACAGCCCCCACAGTGCCCTTCTGCGTGGACTTTCGACAACTGAACAACCGATCAGTGAAAGACGCATATCCGGTACCAAAAGTCCAAGACATTTTGGACCAACTGAAAGAGGCGAAGTACATAACAAGCTTAGACCTGAAGGATGGCTATTGGCAAATACTCATGGAAAAGGAAAGCCGCCCAATGACAGCTTTCACGGTGCCGGGAAGAGGCCTCTACCATTGGAAAGTCATGCCATTTGGTCTGCACTCAGCACCAGCCACATTTCAGAGATCACTGGATAGGGTGATAGGCCTAGAAATGATGTCCTATGCTTTCGCATACTTGGATGACATCATTGTCATAGGAAAAACCTTGGAAGGACACCTCGCAAATTTAAAAGAAGTTCTACGCCGCAGCAAATCTAAGAATTAATGTAGACAAGTGCGAGTTCTGCAAGAAGGAACCGAAATATCTTGATCACGTGGTAACCGACATGGGGATCAAAACAGACCCAGACAAAGTGTTGGCCATAACCAGCCTAAAACCAGCTACAAATGTTAAAGAACTGCGATAATTCTTGGGAGTAGCCTAATGGTACAGAAGATTTGTACCAAACTTCGCCACAACAGTCCACCCGCTAAATGAACTGCTTAAAAAAGGGAATAAATGGGATGGACTAATGAAAGGCAAAAGGCATTCGATTCTATCAAAGAGAAACTGGCAAAATCACCAATACTAACATGCCCAGATTTTGAAAAACAGTTCATTTTGCAAACCGACGCAAGTAATCACGAACTTGGAGCAATTTTAACCCAAGAGGCAGAAAACGGAGAACAAGTAATAGCCTACGCCAGCCGATCATTAAACGGGGCAGAGAAGAATTATTCGCACACAGTTCATGTTATTTACGGCAAAAGCAACTGCGAAAAGAATTTGTAATCTTCGGTACCCCGAAGATTACGTTGGACTTTTTATACTCTTTTCGCAGAAAAAAAGAGTATATTAATTTTGCTCTGATGCTTGTAACGAACATAACCAAACATCGTAGACCCACAAGCGTTACATCTAGAATACTTCGAATCACTAGAGGAGTCGATGTAGCCATGTCCGTCTCTCCATCTGCTTCTATACAAACTACTCTCTCATATAGCTGTCATACGAACCTGAATTGGTTTAAGGAATTACTGCCATAATTATTATCCGATCCTTTTTAAATTTGGCATGCGTATGTTTTATATTACGATAGATAATTGTACCAAATTTTACCAAACACGGCAACCACGATTTTTACATAAATATACGCGCTTGTACTGAATTTTATTAAAATCGGACTTCTTTATCATATAGGTGTCTTACAAACCTAAATCGACCCTATTAACTGACAAAGCCCGTTCATGTTATTTACGGTACCCCGAAGATTACGTTGGACTTTTTATACTCTTTTCGCAGAAAAACGAGTATATTCATTTTGCTCTGATGCTTGTAACGAACATACCCAACATCGTAGACCCACAAGCGTTACATCTAGAATACTTCGAATCACAAGAGGAGTCGATGTAGCCATATCCGTCTCTCCATCTGCTTCTATACAAACTACTCTCTCATATAGCTGTCATACGAACCTGAATTTGTTTAAGGAATTACTGCCATAATTATTTTCCGATCCTTTTTAAATTTGGCATGCGTATGTTTCATATAACGATAGATAATTGTACCAAATTTTACCAAACACGGCAAACACGATTTTTACATAAATATACACGGTTGTGCTGAATTTAATTAAAATCGGACTACTATATCATATAGGTGTCATACAATCCTGAATCGACCCTATTAACTGACCAAGCCCGTTCATGTTATTTACGGCAGAAGCAACTGCGAAAAGAATTTGTAATCTTCGGTACCCCGAATATAACGTTGGGATTTTTATACTCTTTTTGCAGAAAAAGGAGTATATTCATTTTGCTCTGATGTTTGTAACGAACATAACCAAACATCCTAGACCCACAAGCGTTACATCTAGAATACTTCGAATCACTAGAGGAGTCGATATAGCCATGTCCGTCTCTCCATCTGCTTCTGTAGAAACTACTCTCTCATATAGCTGTCATACGAACCTAAGTTGGTTTCAGGAATTACTGCCACAATTATTATCGGATTCTTTTCAAATTTATCATGCGTATGTTTTATATAATGATAGCTAATTGTTGTAATGGCCACATATAGGTGCCATTGTAGTCATTCAAATGAAATCAACGGCTAGCTATAGCATCCAGGTTTCGATCGAGCTGCGCATGCGTCCGCGCCACCTGTTAGTTCGTTTTGGCGACAGTCGACAGTGGGCTAAGGTTGACGAACACTAAAACGCACCTGTCATACTAAGAGGAAAAAGGTTTTGACATATGGGCTATATCGGAAATCGTTCGTCTAGCTCGTTCTCTTTTTCCTCGTGCTGTCGACCAGAACGGTCAAGTCTATCAGACCGCGAAAAAGAATTTTTTGTTTGTCCTCATGTCGTTGTCCGCATGGAAATATTAACAAAGGAAGAAAATATAATATTGAAATTGAGTGAGTGATAAACGGTTGCTTTTTGCTTTGAACCCAATCCAAGCGTTTCTTGTTTTTCATTAATTTGAAGCGGCTGCTGCTACTGGCTGCCCAAAAATCTACCCACTGGGCTTGGAGGTCTTTTTGGTCTTCTAAACCGCTTTACAACTTGCTTCTACATTCTGCACGCCAGCGATCTTCTTGAGCACGCTTCGAAAAAAAAAAACTCCAACAATTTTTAATTCAGCCTAAGTTCTACTGGAAACCTACGGCGAACAAAAGTTTCAATTATTTAAAAAAAAAAAAAACCCTCAAATTTAAATGAAGTGAATTAAACTATGTGAATGAGAGACCGACAGACTGACAGGCAGACAGACCGCCACACTGAAAATATCGAAATATACAAATACATCAAATTAACAAAAATCCAAAAAAAAAAAAAAAAAAAAAAATTCCAGTGTGTGTGACCAAAAGTACAAAAACCAAGAACAGCTGATAATTGCACTCTAACTTCAAAAAAAAAAATAATAATAATAAAATAAACAAATAAATAAAATAAATAAATAAAGAAAGAAAATAAATAAAGAACAAGCAAATAAAATCAGAGAGTTTTGTAAAATGTACATGCTAAGATAAAAATGATTACGCACAGAAACCGAAGTTATTAATAGCACAGGCAAAAAGAAGAGAAAAAAAAAACAAGAAATCCTAAGGTCGGTGCCTAAAACAAACAGAAAAAAAAAAACCAAAAGAAGCAGAATCACAAATGTAAATAATTAAGTTAATTGGTTTAGATAGAGATAAATTAAGTTTTGCACATAAAAAATTGTTTACGTGTAATAAAATCAGCAAAGGACTACACACCGAAAGATCTTTAGTCGTGGGAGTTCAAGAAAAAAAAAAAAAAAACAAAAAACACAACTAAAGCAAACGTGAGTAACACAAAAAAAAAAATATTAAATTAAATAAAATTGTTAATTAAGATAAGTCACAGTTAAAAAGAAAATCGAACTAGAGTAGTACCACCTTATTTTAAAATTTGAATCTTTATGAAGTTTCAGCTGTTCTAACTAGTATCTCTTTGGTCACCTACGTACACAAAAAAAAAAAAAAAAAAAAAAAGAAGTAACAAAAAAAAAAAAAAAAAAAAAACTTGTGCAGATTTTCGAATCACCCTATAATTGTAAAAAGGAAAAACTATTTAAGAATGATATTTGTGAAGACTGTTTGGATTAATCTATAGTTAGTTCGTACTGAGAAAAATATGTTCGCCTGCCTTTATATTAATTGCAAAGTTATTGTTTTTACCAATTAAATGAAATCAAGATGAATCTGTGAATGTTTAAATAAGTCCTAAGACGGGGGCATTATAAACTGAGATAGCATTGGTAATGGGGATCTACAAACTAAACAAAACTTGTGGGTCATAGGTCGGGTGGGTATAGAGTGTGTGTGCCATCCACTATCATAAGGCCACACCTTTAATCAATGAATTTGATGATCATATTTAGTGGAATCCTTCGTCCCCCTCCTCCTTAATAGCGTTTGGTTGGAGTGGTGCCCACCAAAATAGGGACTCTAAAATAAAATAAGACTTTAGCAACACGGAAGAGTGTCCACAGCAAAAACCCCCCCACATGCCGAGAAGAGCTAGGAATAAAAGGGTCCCGCTCCGCTGTGTTCATTGTTCAAGCTCGCAAATCTAGGAGCTTTTGGAATAGCCATTGGCTGTTACACGTGGTAGAACGTACGTCCCCCGGTAGTGTATAGTAGTCGTATTGCCAATCGGGACAGCTTTGGTACGTTCAATTGTTACATAAAGTTTTTGGCGCCCAACGTGGGGCAGTTTTGAGTGTTGTTCGTTTTGATGTTAACTCTAGCTTAAATCACCTTAATTGAGCCTAGTATTGAATTCTAGGTTGGTTTAGACAGCAATTGAACTTCTTGGAATTTGCCCAAAATTGGTGATAGCTTCTCTAAATATTGTGGTAGTCTCGAAATTCGAATTAAAATTTTGGTTTAGTCTTTCATGAAAAGGAGAGTCCGAATTGAGGTCGAGAGGAAATAGATTCGTTTACTACTTTAGTTGCAATAGCCACCCTAAATTTTCCCTCCATTTAATTGATATTCAAGTTTATTTTTTTTAGTTATCTCACTTTATTGTGCCCCTATAAAGTCTTAGGAAATTTCGGTCAGGATATAATCAAAAAATTTTTTTTAATAAAATTATCTAGATATATATTCTAGATAATTATGCCGTTACAACATAGTTTTGAAGCAAGTCGACCTTCAGCGGCCGTTGAAGTAGATACTTGTATTGTCTGTAGCGAGCTGATGACAGATACACAATCATGTTGCATAACCCCATGTCAGCATGTATTTCATAGAAGGTGCATAGAAGAAAGGTTAGCAAATCAGACGGAATGTCCTAAATGTTTTGCTGCCTTGCAAATTCCGCAGCTTCGAAGAGTGGTAGGAAATTGTTCACCGGGACCAAAACAATCTGATCCGCGAGTTCATCGACCGGTTACTCGAGGATTTGCTAAGTCCTTGCCTTTGGCACCTCCAGCAGTAGAAGCTCGAGTAGAAGTAGTCGAGCCACAGTCTTTTGAAGGAAGTAGTGGAAATTTAGTAACAGGAGATGTCAGTCACAGCACAAATCGAGTTGAGATAGATGCAATCCCAAACCAAAATCGACGAAGACGTGTAAGACCCTTTCGAGCAAGACCATCACAAGCTGCCCCTAGAGCCAACGTGTCAAACATTGAGCTAATTGTTCAGCAGACTGTTACTCGAATGCTGGCTGCCATGAACTTATAAAGTTTCAATGAACCACCGAGAACATCTGTGAATATTGATGCTAATAGTCAACCCAGTCCTTTGACCACGTCTAGTAGCAGACTGTTACTCGAATGTTGGCTGCCATGAACTTACAAAGTTTCAATGAACCACCGAGAACATCTGCGAATATTGATGCTAATAGTCAACCCAGTCCTTGGACCACGTCTAGTAGCCGTGCAAATGGAGCCCAATATAAGAATGCCGATATTATCCAAAAATGGGGTGTCCATTTTGAGGGTACTTCCCAAGGCTTATCAATCGAAGAATTTTTATATAGGATAAAAACCCTAACTGAGGAGAACTTGGACAGCGATTTTGAGTCTTTAGGTCGGAATGTGCATTTATTATTGAAAGGCAAAGCTCGCGATTGGTACTGGCGGTACCACAAGCAGGCTGAGAGTCGATCTTGGACGGAATTTTGTCGTTGCATCCGTGCCCAATATAAGGAATCTCGATCAAACAACGAAATACGAGAACAAATACGATCACGCAAACAAAAGCCGTGAGAATCTTTCGAATCATTTTATGAAGCCATTTGTCAGCTAATGGATAGGCTTTCAGTGCCTATTGGGGAGGAAGAGATTATTGAAATTGTTCGAAATAATTTATTGGTCAAAATAAAAGATAGGTTACTTTTCGAAGAGATATTCTCAATAGCACACCACAGACGACTAGTTCAAAACAGAGAAAAATTTTTAAAAGAAGTCGGTAGAATGAGACCCGTGCCGATGAAACCAAAAGAAGCAAAAGAAAAGTGCATATACGCCATGGAGGACGTTGCTGAACTGCAGCCCAAGGAAGAATCAGCAGAAGAAATTGCAGCCATTCAACATGTGTCCAAGAAACTCATTTGCTGGAATTGCGAAGAACCGGGACATATGTGGGAAGATTGTTTGGCCGATAGGCGGATTTTTTGTTATGGTTGTGGCACACCCAATGTGTATAAGCCACAGTGCCAATTATGTATTCGGCGAGCGGAAAACCGAAAGCAGGAGGCAGCCAACCTCAACCGGATGCCTCCGAAATAATACCTGTTTCGGATCCTGTACTTCCGCACCTCCATAGCAACATCCCATTTGAGAATCCGTTATCCAATATACAAGATAATAGAATTCGCTTTTTGCCCTTCCATGAAAAATTAAGAAAATATTTAGAAATTAAAAACCGCATTTTTAGTGAAAAGTTTATTCGTAGAAATACCCATAGAATTAGGAAGTTTTATCAGAATGTAAGAAAAAATCAGAAGTTGTTGGACAGTGGAGCAAATATTAGTTGCCTTGGTGGGGAATTGAGCAAGTAAGATTTTTCAGAATATAGCCAGTTCAAAGCCATCACTTCCCAGGTTAGAACAGCTGATGGAAAAGGTCATCGGGTTATAGGTATATTGCGAGTGCCTATCTACTATAAAGGAGTCCAAAGTCTATAGAATTTTATATTATTCCTACACTTGCTCAACGCGTCGTGCTTGGAACCGATTTCTGGCGCATGTATAACTTAGCTCCTGGAATAATTAGTAGCCTTTCTGGGGTCGAAAATCTAGACCAAACCGAATATTCCGATAATTATCCTCTATCGTCGGCGGAGATACAGCAGCTAGAAATAAGGCATGTTTTCCGAATTTTGCAAAGCAAGGATTAGGTCGTACATTTTTAATAAAACACCACATTGATGTCGCCGAGGCAAAGCCAATAAAACAACGATTTTACCCAGTTAGTCCTGCTGTAGAAAAATTGATGTTTTCTGAAATAGACCGAATGTTATCGTTAGGTGTAATAGAGCCATCTAACAGCCCTTGGAGTTCACCTATGAGATTAGTCTTGAAGTCGAACAAAGTAAGGCTTTGCTTAGATGCTCGTAAAGTAAATGAGGTCACTAAAAAGGACGCATACCCTTTACAGAGCATCGAAGGCATATTCTCTCGTTTGCCAAAGGCTAATATAATATCCAAGTTGGATCTCAAGGATGCTTATTGGCAGATTCAGCTCTCAGAAGAAGCCAAGCCATTAACTGCATTCACTCTTCCTGGACGACCATTATATCAATTTACGGTTGTGGAGTTTGGGCTATGTAATGCTCCCTCCACAATGTGTCGTCTCATGGACGAATTGATACCGCCGGATTTACGACATTGCGTGTTCGGTTATATGGACGATCTTTGCATTGTGACAGAAACGTTTTCAGAGCATTTGATACGGATTGCCGAACAGTTTCGCAAGGCTAATCTTACTCTTAACTTGGCTAAAACTCAATTCTGCGTTACTAAAATCACGTATCTTGGTTACGTTGTTGGTAGTGGGGGTGTGCCGACAGATCCGTCAAAAGTATCTTGTATTCTAAACTGGCCAACGCCCAAGAATTTAAAACAAGTTCGTGGATTTTTAGATATCTGTGGTTGGTATCGAAGATTTATTCAAAATTTTGCTGAGGAAACCTTTCCCATAACCGAAGTTCTTTCCACAAAAAAGTGCTTTAAGTGGCCCATGGAAGCTCAAGCTGCCATGGACAGGTTAAAAGTCTTATTGACATCAGCACCTCTATTACAGCATCCCAACTTTGAAAAGAAATTTTACTTACACTGCGATGCTAGCGACGTAGGAATTGGAGCAGTACTGGTACAGTTGGATGAAGATCTATTTTAGCCATCGAAAAATTCCGATGTTATTTAGAATTACAAGAGTTCGAAGTAGTCACCGATCATTCAAGCTTGGTATGGTTACGACGGCAGCAGAATGTATCTGGGAGATTGGCGAGATGGATTTTTCGACTACAGCCATACAAATTTACAATCTCGCATCGGAAAGGGAAAGACCATGTGGTACCTGATGTTTTATCCAGGTTAGAAGAGGAAGAACAGATAGCCAGTGTGGAATTGATAGGTCCTCTAATTAACCTAAACTCGGAGGAATTTGATAGTGCAGAGTATCTCAAACTCAGAGCTAAAATCCTGGCATACCCAGATCAGTACCCGAGATGGATTTTTCGACTACACCCATACAAATTTACAATCTCGCATCGGAAAGGGAAAAGTGGAGATGTTTTATCAGGTAGAAAGAATACAGATAGCCAGTGTGGAATTGATAGGTCCTCTAATTAACCTAAACTCGGAGGAATTTGATAGTGCAGAGTATCTCAAACTCAGAGCTAAAATCCTGGCATGCCCAGATCAGTACCCAAACTTGAAAGTAGCAGACAAATTTGTGTATATACGAACGGACCATGTGACTGGTGAGGCTCAGCAGGAATCGTTAAGTTGGAAGTTATGGATTCCAGGCCCCCTTACAGAATCAATCATCAGGCAGGCACACAATAGTGTGTTATCCGCCCACGGAGGAATGCAGAAAACCATAGAACGACTCCGTCGCAATGTTTTCTGGCCAGGCTTATCAAAAGAAGTACGAGCATATGTGCAACCCTGCGAAACTTGCAAGGAAACTAAAGCTCCTAACAAAATTATTAGACCTCTCATGGGACAACAAAGTGTCTCTTGTAGGCCGTTTCAACGATTGTATATTTATATACTCGGTCCATATCCCAGAAGTAAAAGTGGACATATAGGGTTGTTAATAGTCCTTGATCACTTCAGTCGCTTCCATTGGCTCTGTCCGTTAAAAAAATTTACAACCTCGATTATCACGGATTTTCTTTTAAATCAAATCTTTCACTGCTATGGCGTGCCTGAATTAATTATCAGTGACAACGGTTCGCAATTTAAGGCAAATGAATTTGCAGCTTTCGTTACCCAATACGGTATCAAACATCTTTTTACTGCATTGTACTCCCCTCAAAGCAACGCCGCAGAGAGGGTCAACCGATTGATACTTGCAGCTATTCGGTCATATATTAAACAGGATCAGCGGGATTGGGACTTGTACCTCACGCATATTTCTTGTGCGTTGCGCTCATCCTTACATCAGACTTTAGGTTGTTCCCAATATAAAGCACTCTTTGGACTTAACATGATGCTACATGGTGAAGACTATAAATTATTGAAAAATCTATCGCTATTAGAAGTACCGACCGTTTTGGCTAGAGAAGACACTCTTGCCTTTTTACGCGAAACTATTAAGAAAAATAGTACACTAGCATATGATAGAAATAAGAGGCAGTACGATCTTCGCAGTAGGCCCATAAATTTTAAAGAAGGTCAAGAAGTTTTTAAACGAAACTTCATCTTAAGCAATTTTAGTAAAAATTTCAATAAAAAACTGGCTCCTCAATTCTCCAAGTGTCAAGTGCCCAATTTTTCTATTGCAGTGAAAAAATTATTTTAGACTAATTTTGGGTCAAAACGAACGAATATGAAGTTAGTTTTTTGATTACGCTAATGGTTTACCTGTTACAGGTGAAAATACCTAACCCGCCAAAAGGCGGGTTTGGGCATTTACGTGTATTTTCCCCATATGAAGACTTAAACAACTTTTATTGTGTTTAATTTTTATTGTTGCATATGAAAATTAAAAAATCAGTTTTTTGAAGATGAATTGCATAGATGAATATTACGTATTGTGCAAAAAGACTGTGTTTCGGATTTGCAGTTGGCCATCTTGCATGTTTTTTTGCCAGACCGATCTAAAAATTTGCACCAATGGCCAATCTGATCGTAACGAACATTTGCATTTGAAAAGTATGTTTTTACTTTCGATGGAGCTGGAGCCGGTGATGCTGAGTGAGATAATGGCCGTCCCCGTCCACGGCTAGCCGGAATCGAAAGCAGACATAAAGTCTCCGCCACCTCAATTCGAAAATCTGGCAAAAAGCATCGTGCTTGTCCCTCATGCAACCGATGATATAAAATATATGCGTTTACCATTGACATATCCAATAGGTGGAAAAATAAACAGTTGGTCCACTTTCGTGTTTTCATTCGAATACGATACCGGCCGATAAGGCCATCCATTAGGTCAACTCCTCCCGTATGAAGATTGTATTCCTTTATAATCATAGGACACTCAATCTCAATTTGTTTCTTATTTTTTCGATCCCACCGAGTCGCTGTTTGCAATAGAGTTTCAGTTTGTGACAAAAACGATTGAGTTCCAACATAGGTTGATATAAGTCGAACTGTTTTTGTGCCTCGCCACAAAACGTTGCATATATCCACACCAAAAGCGGAACCTACAAACTCCTCGGAATAGCCTCGAGGAACTTTTTTTTTTGATTGAGGCTTTCATCAGACGATAATTTGCTGTTCGATATACTATTTGAATGCACAGTTCCCAAACAATAGATACCACGGCTACGAAGGTATGCAGCCAATCCGAGCGATGTGTAAAAGTTGTCAAAGTAAATTATATGATTTTGATGATCAGGAATCCACTTTGATAATCTTACGACGACATTTGAAGCAGCACCAAGGTCAGGAGTATTTTCTGGAATCACATTATCGCCAGCGCCTGAATTGATTTCGAAAGCATATGAAAATCCTGAATTGTCGCACAGATTGAAAAGTTTTGTTCCCCATTTGTGTGGTTTATTTGGCCAATAAATGCCAAACGTGTCGGATTTCCCTGCATTTTTGTGGAACACATTTGCTCGTCTACACACAGGCGTTGAGGCATAGGAACTTTTAGAAACCTTTCATTAAAGTAAGTTATAAGTTGTCTTACTTTAAATAAACGATCGTAGCCAGGCTGATCTCGCACATCGGTTGCTACTGAAGTTTCCAGACCTGTATCAAAATTATCTAATGCTGTCACATTAATTGCGTTAACAAGAGTCTCTGTTGAGTTATGACATTCGTCGATGAAAGAGTTGCAAAGACCGGTGAAATTAGCATCTTCAATGTCGTCTTCAGAGTCCAGCTCATCTCCAGTTTCATTAAAGTCATCATCATCCAGCTCGTCCATTATATTTTGAATTTTATTGTCAGACAGCTTTGAAAAATTTATGGTCTTTCGACCCGACATCACTAAATAAAGAAGCGATAACGAACGCAATGGTTAATAATAAATTTACAGCTAAATGCCCAAACCCGCCAAAAGGCGGGATTTGTTCCAAGTCGATATTTCTTAACTTATATTGCTTTTTTTTAATTGATTTTTAAACTAACCGATTGATAATAATGCGTTCTACTCACCAATATTTTTTTTTTCTTGTACGACACAAAATAAACTGTTTTTGCAAAATGAATTATATACGACCGGCACCTGCAACTTTTCACTTTGGACTGAACTTGTGAAGTGTTTCAGTAAAAAAACGATCAGCGATGTACACATACATGCAAAATGAAATGTCCTAAAATATATGTGATTCTCATTTTTTGAATAAATTAATATGCAGTTTTTGTACGCAGTTCTACTGCAACCCGCCAAAAGGCGGGGTTGGGCATTAGAGGATTAAGAAGAAATTAGGAAATGCTTTTTATTTGCTGGAAACCTTACAAGGCAGAGAAATTGGCACCTTCCATGCGAAAGATATCAAGAACTAATTCCAGCTAATCCTCCTCGTTGCCTTGTCGGAATTATCTGGCCTTGTAATGGCCACATATAAGTGCCATTGTAGTCATTCAAATGAAATCAACGGCTAGCTATAGCATCCAGGTTTCGATCGAGCTGCGCATGCGCCCGCGCCACCTGTTAGTTCGTTTTGGCGACAGTCGACAGTGGGCTAAGGTTGACGAACACTAAAACGCACCTGTCATACTAAAAGGAAAAAGGTTTTGACATATGTCATATGCCCATATGGGCTATATCGGAAATCGTTCGTCTAGCTCGTTCTCTTTTTCCTCGTGCTGTCGACCAGAACGGTCAAGTCTATCAGACCGCGAAAAAGAATTTTTTGTTTGTCCTCATGGAGTTGTCCGCATGGAAATATTAACAAAGGAAGAAAATATAATATTAAAATTGACGGCTGCTGCTACTGGCTGCCCAAAAATCTACCCACTGGGCTTGGAGGTCTTTTTGGTCTTCTAAACCGCTTTACAAGTTGCTTCTACATTCTGCACGCCAGCGATCTTCTTGAGCACGCTTCGCAAAAAAAAAAACTCCAACAATTTTTAATTCAGCCTAAGTTCTACTGGAAACCTACGGCGAACAAAAGTTTCAATTATTTCAAAAAAAAAAAAAAAAAAAAAAAAACCCTCAAATTAAAATGAAGTGAATTAAACTAAAATAATATAAAATATATAAATAAATAAAATAAATAAATAAAGAAAGAAAAAAAAACAAACAAGCAAATTAAATAAGAGAGTTTTGTAAAATGTACATGCTAAGATAAAAGTGATTACGCACAGAAACCGAAGTTATTAATAGCACAGGCAAAAAGAAGAGAAAAAAAACGAGAAATCCTAAGGTCGGTGCCTAAAACAAACAGAAACAAAAAAAAACCAAAAGAAGCAGAATCACAAATGTAAATAATTAAGTTAATAGGTTTAGATAGAGATAAATTAAGTTTTGCACATACAACATTGTTTACGCGTACATACAATTGACATACAGCAAAGGACTACACACCGAAACTTCTTTAGTCGTGGGAGTTCAAGAAAAAAAAAAAAAAACAAAAAACACAACTAAAGCAAACGTGAGTAACACAAAAAAAAAAAAATATATATATATATTAAATTAAATAAAATTGTTAATTAAGTTAAGTCTCAGTTAAAAAGAAAATCGAACTAGAGTAGTACCACCTTATTTTAAAATTTGAATCTTTATGAAGTTTCAGCTGTTCTAACTAGTATCTCTTTGGTCACCTACGTACACAAAAAAAAAAAAAAAAACATGAAGTAACAAAAAAAAAAAAAAAAAAAAAAACTTGTGCAGATTTTCGAATCACCCTATAATTGTAAAAAGGAAAAACTATTTAAGAATGATATTTGTGAAGACTGTTTGGATTAATCTATAGTTAGTTCGTACTGAGAAAAATATGTTCGCCTGCCTTTATATTAATTGCAAAGTTATTGTTTTTACCAATTAAATGAAATCAAAAAGAATCTGTGAATGTTTAAATAAGTCCTAAGACGGGGCATTATAAACTGAGATAGCATTGGTAATGGGGATCTACAAACTAAACAAAACTTGTGGGTCATAGGTCGGGTGGGTATAGAGTGTGTGTGCCATCCACTATCATAAGGCCACACCTTTAATCAATGAATTTGATGATCATATTTAGTGGAATCCTTCGTCCCCCTCCTCCTTAACAGCGTTCCGCTTTCTTTTCCTTTTTTCATTTTTTTTTTTTTAAAGGTGGAATTTCTGGTAGCTCGTTTTGCTTTTTACCTCACCTAAAAAAAAAATAAAATATATATGTTTGGTTGGAGTGGTGCCCACCAAAATAGGGACTCTAAAATAAAATAAGACTTTAGCAACACGGAAGAGTGTCCACAGCAAAAACCCCCCCACATGCCGAGAAGAGCTAGGAATAAAAGGGTCCCGCTCCGCTGTGTTCATTGTTCAAGCTCGCAAATCTAGGAGCTTTTGGAATAGCCATTGGCTGTTACACGTGGTAGAACGTACGTCCCCCGGTAGTGTATAGTAGTCATATTGCCAATCGGGACAGCTTTGGGACGTTCAATTGTTACATTGTACCAAATTTTATCAAACACGGCAACCACGATTTTTACATAAATATACACGCTCGTGCTGAATTTTATTAAAATCGGACTACTATATCATATAGGTGTCATACAATTCTTAATTAATTAACTGACCAAGCCCGTTCATGTTATTTACAGCAGGAACCATGTCCGTCAGTTACAGCCTTCGTTTAACCTAGGCAGCTCACTTATCGGAACCAGGCGGATCGGCTCACTATATCATATAGGTGTCATACGAACCTAAATCGGTTTAGGGAATTACTCCAACAATTATTAACGGATCCTTTTCAAATTTGTCATGCTTATGTTTTATATAATGATAGCTAATTGTCCCAAATTTTATCAAACACGGGAAACACGATTTTTACATAAATATACACGCTTGTGCTGAATTTTATTAAAATCGGACTACCATATCATATTGGTGTCATACAATCCTGAATCGACCCTATTAACTGACCAAGCCCGTTCATGTTATTTACGGCAGAAGCAACTGCGAAAAGTATTTGTAGTCTTATAATATAAAGTTGGGATTTTTATGTTCTTTTCGCAGAAAATGGAGTATATTCATTTTGCTCTGATGTTTGTAACGAACATAAGAAACATTGCAGATCCACAAGCGTTACATCTAGAATACTTCGAATCACTAGAGAAGTCGATATAGCCATGTCCGTCTGTCCGTCTGTTTCTATACAAACTACTCTCTCATATAGCTGTCAGACGAACCTAAATTGTTTTAAGGAATTACTGCCACAATTACTATCCGAACCTTTTCAAATTTGGCATGCGTATGTTTTATATAACGATAGATAATTGTACCAAAGTTTATCAAACACGGCAAACACGATTTTTGCATGACTACCATATCACATAGGTGTCATACAATCCTGAATCGACCTTATTAAGTGACCAAGCCCGTTCATGTGATTTACGGCTGAAACAACTGCGAAAATAATTCGTATTTTTCGGTACCCCGAAGATAACGTTGGAATTTTTATACTCTCTTCGCAGAAACAGGAGTATATTCATTTTGCTCTGATGTTTGTAAAGAAAATAACCAAACTTCGTAGACCCACAAGCGTTACATCTAGAATACTTCAAATCACTAGAGGAGTCGATGCGGCCATGTCCGTCTGTCCATCTGTTTCTATACAAACAACTCTCAGTTTTAAAGCTATTTTGATCAAACTCGGTATACAGCCTTCGTTTTACCTAGGCAGCTCACTTATCGGAACCGGCCGGATGGGATCACTATATCATATAGCTGTCATACGAACCTAAATCAGTTTAGGGAATTACTCCAACAATTATTATCGGATTCTTTTCGAATTTGTCATGCGTATGTTGTATATAACGGTAGATAATTGTACCAAATTTTATCAAACACGGCAAACATGAATTTACATAAATATACCCGCTTGTGCTGAATTTTATTAAAATCGGACTACCATATCATATAGATATCATACAATCCTGAATCGACCCTATTAACTGACTAAGCCTGTTCATGTTATTTACGGCAGAAGCAACTGCGAAAAGAATTTGTAATCTTCCGTATCCCGAAGATAACGTTGGAATTTTTATACTCTTTTCGCAGAAAAATCAGTATAATCATTTTGCTCTGATGTTTGTAACTCACATAACCAAACATCATAGACCCACAAGCGTTACATCTAGAATACTTCGAATCACTAGAGGAGTCGATGTAGCCATATCCGTGTCTCCATCTGTTTCTATACAAACTACTCTCTCTGTTTTAAAACTATTTTAATCAAACTCGGTATACAGCCTTCGTTTTACCTAGGCAGCTCACTTATCGAAACCGACCGGATCGGATCACTATATCATATAGCTGTCATACGAACCTAAATCGGTTTAGGGAATTACTCCAACAATTATTATCGGATCTCTTTCAAATTTGTCATGCGTATGTTTTATATATCGATAGATAATTGTACCAAATTTTATCAAACACGGCAAACATGATTTTTACATAATTATACCACGAAAAATGGATGGACAGCAACCGTAGTGCCGAGGGCCCTGCAAGCTGAGGCGCTACGACAGGCCCATGACTCTGTGACTGGAGGCCATTTCGGTGTGAAGAAGACTCTGGGAAAACTACGAGCCCGTTATTACTGGATTGGACAAAGCGCAGACGTAGCTTTATGGTGCGCTCGTTGTTCGAAGTGCACCGCACGCAAAGGCCCTCATCGCCGCACAGTCGGAAAACTGCAGCCAAGTGCTGTGGGCGCCCCTTTTGAGCGCGTAGCAATTGACATTCTCGGCCCCTTGCCCACAACGTCCCGTGGCAACCGCTATATCGCTGTCATTATGTGCTACTTTACAAAATGGCCCGAGTGTATTGCGATCCCGGATCAAACTGCAGAAACGGTAGCCAGAGCTTTGGTTCACAGGGTATTCTCTCGCTTTGGCACTCCTTTTGTACTCCACTCCGACCCAGGCAGGAATTTTGAAGCCGAATTGTTTAAAAGCTGCCTTCAATTACTTGGTGTCGAGAAAACTCGCACCACACCTCTACGTCCTCAGTCCGACGGAATGGTAGAGCGTTTTAACCGAACGCTGCTCGACTATCTGGCCAAATTTGTGGAAATCGATCAGAGGGACTGGGACCAGCTGTTGCCCTTAGCCATGTGGGCATATCGCTCTGCTCCACACGAGTCCACTGGATTTTCACCGTCACGTTTACTGCTAGGTAGAGAAGTTCGCCTACCCACTGAACTGATATTCGGGAGACCAACGCCTGTATCGACGAGTTACCCCGATTTTGTGGAGCGACTTCAAGAACAGCTCCGAAATGTTCATGATGTGGCTCGACAGAAATTGCAGACAAGCAACGTTACGACCTTCGTGCGCACAGCGTGGAATTCGCTGAAAACCAAGAAGTATGGTTATACGCCCCCATACGCAAAGTTGGAAGATGCCCTAAACTTCAATCTGACTGGATTGGCCCAGCCGTCGTAATTCGTCGCTACTCCGACCTGGTATATGAAGTGAGATTGCCTGGCAAGCGGACCACGAGGACAGTACATGTGAACCGGTTGGCGCCATACCACGGAACAACACCCGCTTTACTCGGCCAGGAGTCACGAGTCTTACAGGGGGGCAATGTAACGAAAACAGCTGATCGCGCTCCAACCCTGGATTAAAAGTGACAGCCGTCACTTACCGGCGTTGTGCAGAAAAAGAACGGCTTGGGGGTTTTTCCTTGTCATTAATTAATTCCGGTAGAGAGATTTGGCATGTGCAAGCAACAAAAAGAAGCGTGACTGAATAAATAAAAATCAACTTGCATCGGTGTTCTGTGCTTTCTTTTTGTTCGATCGTGGCTATAAACGCGTCACCGGGCGCGCTCTGAAGGCACTTCCCCACAACTAAACATCCGCTCGGCCACCAGTGGCGAAAACCCAGACAACCAGAGGGTCAATTTCGTTACAATATGGTTGCGAGTTAGTATGCGTAACAAACGAAAACAGCGCTAGCTGTGCGAAGAACCAGAGTGCAAGACGAAGACTAACTGATCAAAACAAACGCACAATTGACGCATGCATTATGCAGTGTTAGAAATTAATTTTGCAAAGAACAGCTGTTTAGGCGAGAGGCGCCAAATTAAACAATTTAAATATTTGCTGCTGAACCTAACATTATCTTTTAGGACGCTCTGTTGTCTTGCCTTTTCCAGCAGCGTTTGCAGAATATATTCAGGTCGATCAAAACACATTCGCAGCGTTTGAATGATTTCGGGGACCATCACCGGCAGCAATAACTTACTTTGAACTAACTCGCGTGCTTTGCCTTTCAAGCACGCTTGAAGCCGTATCAAGTTTTCAGCATTGGTATAAACGGCGATCTCCGTGCTTGTTCGGAAGCTGCTATAGAAAAGTGGTCAGTTTTGGGGGTTGCCGTCAAAGGATGGCAACTCCTTCGGGATAGCTTGTCTCGCCGCTATTTGTGTTGCACTTGCATGCTGTTAGTATCGAATGGTTGTAGTTTCGGGGTAGCTTGCGATTTATAAATTTGATGATCAGTTGTGAGTTCGCCTGGCTTATCCGGTGTAGCTGAGAGCCAAGGCCATAAAGGTTGGTCCTCTACACGTGGCCGTTCTCGCGCGGTTGCCCGCGTGCCAGTGGTTGAGGTTAGGTATGTTAACTGTGGCAAATGGGTTGACGTACGGACTTGCCTGTTATATAAGTGCCACGTGTCGCGCACGGCAGCAATGCCTCCTGTCGCCATAGTTGTTGTTGGAGTCGTCGTATAAGTGGAAACTGCATCTTGGAACGTATTCGATGTGCCCATAGGCCAGGCTGGCGCGCAGAGTCGAACTTCAAAATCCATTCCAGTTTGCGTTTTCTTTGGCTTGGCCGGCGATGAAAATGCCTGAGGACCATCCTTATGGGTGTAACATGCTCGAGATGGTTGAGAGTTTGCCATTAGAGTTGTGCTAGTGTCGCTTGCTAGACTTGAGCAATCACATTTCCAGCTGCCGTCGAATTGACTGCTGTTGTCGCCAGAACATTCAAAATGATACCACGCGCAGCATCGGTTGCATTGCACCATTCGATCACTATCCTCCTGCGTGCACTTCTTACAATGGTACACTCCACTTGACAAATCTGTGTTCGGCATATTGACGATCCAAATATCACTAATATCTTAGGTTGGACTCTATTGAGTCATAGGTTATGTTCGCCGCAGAGGTTATTCTCGGCCAGTAATCTCGAAACTTTGACTTTAGTTCGACTGGGTTTAAGAACCGAAGTCGGGCCAATTATTTTATTGAATTGGCTTTAGTTTCAAATATTAATTTTAAAGAACTCTGAGCCGTAAATAGGCTACCAATAAATTTCAAAAGCACTCAGTTCAAGTTTTATTCATTTATTTTCAATTATCGGAGAGCTTTAAAATTAATATTTGTCTTGGCCGCCTAATACTGACTGGCTGTCAAATGCACATGTTCTAATTTCAATATCTAGTGAATATTGTAAAGACCAGTTAGGCGATAGACGTACATCGCACAAAAGGGATAGGGCGATTACCGTGCGTACATCGCACAAAACGGATAGGGCGATCGTTTAACCCTATATGGCTCTCTAGCTAGTTTTTTGGACTTAGCGGCAGCAAGCACATTTGAGCCTTTTATTTTGGTTTTGAATTTGAGTGAGTTATTTGTAGCAGTCTCACTCAAATTCTTGCATTGTTGCGCGCCCTGTTCGTTGGCGGCGTCTGGCAATTTATGCTTGTTACTTTTTGCATACCCTTTCGCCAGCTGCGTCTGGCATATACATATGTATAGTGAATAAAAAGTTAGTAGCTTAAGAACATTCATTGGCGGTGGTTTTAATTTGCGCGTGTTTATCATCCCCTGCCCCCTTCCGATTTTCATGCGGGAGGAAAAACGCTTCCTTTTATAACACATGTCTTTTCTTATTGATATTTTTTATTTTTTGTTCCTTTATAATTTGGGAATTGTATTCAAGTGTTCCTGCATATATAAAAATTTCAGCTGGAGTTCTTCCAGTTGTAGAATATTTTGATTTATGATTATACGTGTACATTATTATCTCAATGTCCTTGAGTTGGTTTTCCAAATTGTTATCTGTGTTTCTTTTTCGTATTTTCTCGTTTAGGGTTTTATGCAATCTGTTCACACCGTTTTTATTTGTTGTAATCTGAATATGCACGTTCTCTATTTAACCAATCCTTAAGGGCCAGGCTCATAAAGGCACTATCTGTCTGTTTTTAATGTTATTTGTTTTCCCATGTTATTAAATGTTCGGACAAGTCCTTATCTCACCTCCATCCAGTCCCTGCAGTTCAACTCGAAGACACATCAATGCATGTCAAATAATTTTCTTTTTTTTAATAGTGTAAATGTCTGTTACATAAGTGTCCCTACAACTTCCTACCTGTGACGTAACTTTAAGCTCATGAGCTGTATTTCTATGTTCAGTTTTTGCACGATTATAAACCTCGCATTCATTCAGAATGTTTTGTATAAACTTCTGATAATCCGGATAATAGAATTCCTCTCTGAATGAGTTAACCATTTTTTCGATGCCAGGGTGCAAAAGCTTTTTGTGGTTAGAGACAACGTTTTCCTTAAAATCTGCGTAGCTTTTAATATCATGCAATTTGTTTTTTGTTCTTGTTATTCGTGTTATTTTCGGGTTCATTATTTCTTTAAATGCTCTCTGAATTATTTCAAAATCTGAGTCTTGTTCAATGTACATTACGATTGCCCTACTACAGAAGTGGGCAAGTAGTATTTGTTTGGCTTTTTCTTCGTTTAAGCTTACATATTCGATCTTTATTTTGGTTTTGTTGAAATATGGTGTGATTTCAACACTATCTTTATTACTTCTGATTAGTTCTATCTGCCTTGAAAAGTGGTTCAATGGTTTTTCGGATAAAGGAATCAATCCTTCTCTATCTTCATCCGCACTATGACTTGTTGCCTGTGTTTGATCATTCTGACAATAGTTTTCCTCTAACCTATCTCTGGACAAAGCGTCCGCAAATGGTTCAATTTTTCTTTGTATGTATTTTATATCAAAATTGAATTCGGTTAATCTTATTTTCCACCTTTGTAATTTCCACTTTTGTTGTAATCAGATTTGTCACTTTCTTCATAAAAACCCTCGCATTGGGCTACCTGTAAATATGGTCCTATTTTAGTCATGTTTGAGAGATCAGTTTTCTATAATACTGTAGCGAAAGTAGTGCCTCCGTTGAGAGACTTTCGCCACTGGTGGCCGAGCGGATGTTTAGTTGTGGGGGAGTGCCTTCTGAGCGCGTTCGGTGACGCGTTTATAGCCACGATCGAACAAAAAGAAAGCACCGAACACCGATGCAAGTTGATTTTAATTTATTCAGTCACGCTTCTTTTCGCTGCTTGTACATGCCAAATCTCTCTACCGGAAATTAATTAATGACAAGGAAAGACCCCCAAGCCGTTCTTTTTCTGCACAACGCCGGTAAGTGACGGCTGTCACTTTTAACCCAGGGTTGGAGCGCGATCAGCTGTTTTCGTTACATAGCCCCCCCTGTATGGTTCGCGTGATCAACTGTTTTCGTTACATTGCCCCCCTGTAAGACTCGTGACTCCTGGCCAAGTAAAGCGGGTTTTGTTCCGTGGTATGGCGCCAACCGGTTCACATGTACTGTCCTCGTGGTCTGCTTGCCAGGCAATCGCACTTCATATACCAGGTCGGAGTAGCGACGAATTACGACGGCTGGGCCAATCCAGTCAGATTGAAGTTTAGGGCATCTACCAACTTTGCGTATGGGGGCGTATAACCATACTTCTTGATTTTCAGCGAATTCCACGCTGTGCGCACGAAGGTCGTAACGTTGCTTGTTGACTTGAGCGGCGGCTTGCAATTTCTGTCGAGCAACATCATGAACATTTCGGAGGTGTTCTTGCAGTCGCTCTATAAAATCGGGGTAACTTGTCGATACAGAATTTGGCCTCCCGAACATCAATTCAGTGGGTAGGCGAGCTTCTCTACCCAGCAGTAAACGTGACGGTGAAAATCCAGTGGACTCGTGTGGGGCAGAGCGATATGCCCACATGGCTAAGGGCAACAGCTGGTCCCAATCCCTCTGATCGATTTCCACAAATTTGGCCAGATAGTCGAGCAGCGTTCGGTTAAAACGCTCTACCATTCCGTCGGACTGAGGATGTAGAGGTGTGGTGCGAGTTTTCTCGACACCAAGTAATTGAAGGCAGCTTTTAAACAATTCGGCTTCAAAATTCCTGCCTGGGTCGGAGTGGAGTACAAAAGGAGTGCCAAAGCGAGAGAATACCTCGTGAACCAAAGCTCTGGCTACCGTTTCTGCAGTTTGATCCGGGATCGCAATACACTCGGGCCATTTTGTAAAGTAGCACATAATGACAGCGATATAGCGGTTGCCACGGGACGTTGTGGGCAAGGGGCCGAGAATGTCAATTGCTACGCGCTCAAAAGGGGCGCCCACAGCACTTGGCTGCAGTTTTCCGACTGTGCGGCGATGAGGGCTTTTGCGTGCGGTGCACTTCGAACAACGAGCGCACCATAAAGCTACGTCTGCGCTTTGTCCAATCCAGTAATAACGGGCTCGTAGTTTTCCCAGAGTCTTCTTCACACCGAAATGGCCTCCAGTCACAGATTCATGGGCCTGTCGTAGCGCCTCAGCTTGCAGGGCTCTCGGCACTACGGTTGCTGTCCATCCATTTTTCGTGGTGATCTTCACGACGCCTTCATCCAGAAACAGCTTCTCGAAAAGATGCCAATGTCCTTTGGTTTCCTCGCTTTCGCTCCAGATGCGTGATAGATAGTGATGGAAATGCTTTGTAGCAAGTACGGCTGCTAGCAATTCCCTTCGCGTGACGCAGTAGTTGCGCTCCGCGGCGTTAAACGTTTTACTGTAGTACTCCAATACGCGCTCATGGCCGTCCTGGATCTGACTTAAAACAGCACCTGCCCCTTGATTGGACGCATCGGTATCCAGGATGAAGAGACCAGTATCCGGAAATCCAAGAATGGGTGCTTCGGTTAGCTTGCTTTTTACAGAGTCAAACGCAGTTTGAGCCGAAGTAGACCATTCAAACTTTCGACGGGCTTCAGTCAACTCGTGTAATGGACGGGCTATTGTTGAGAAGTCGGCGATGAACTTTCGATAATAAGAGCATAAGCCGATGAAAGATCTCACATCCTTCTGGTTACGGGGGGTGGAGGCCAGTCCACAACTTTACTGGTTTTATCAGGACAGGCTCGCAGGGCGTTGTGGCATTTCTTTGGACTCAATTTTAGTCCTACGCTCGATAATCGTTCAAAAACCTCCTTCAAATGTGTCAGATGCTCTTCGGCCGTGCGAGAGTGCACAATTATGTCATCTAAATAGACCAAAGTTGATTTCCAAGCGACACCGCTAAACAGTCCATCCATCAGACGCTCAAAAGTTGCTGGTGCGTTAGTGAGGCCGAAAGGCATGACGTTAAATTCATAAAGGCCTGCGTCGCAAGTAAAGGCAGTCTTTGGGCGAGATGCTTCATCCATTTCCACCTGCCAGTATCCACTTTGAAGATCCATAGTGGAGAACCATCGGGATCCGTATAGCGTTGTAAGGATGTCATCCATTTTCGGAAGTGGGTAGGAGTCCTTCACGGTAATACTGTTTAACTTTCTGTAGTCCACGCAAAATCTCGTGGTGCCATCTTTCTTCCTAACCAATACGACGGGTGAGACCCATGGGCTGCAGGACGGGCGAATCACATTTCGGGATAGCATATCCAACACCAATTTCTCGACCTCGTTCTTTCGAGAGAGCGGAACTAGGCGAGGCCGTTGCTTGATAGGTCTCCCCGAGCCGGTGTCGATGATGTGGCGCGTCACGTCGGTGCGTCCGGAGTCATCACCGTTTTCAGCAACCACATGGCTGAAGTCTGCCAGGAGGTGCTGCAATGGCAGTTGAACCTCGACTGGTGCCTCTGGAAGATAAGCTGGTTCGCTGTTGGCGATTGGTTTCTTCAAACTTCTGATTTCCCGTTGGTCAGGCATGACTTTCACCGTCTCTACTTCTCCCAAGATCGTGTGTGATGACAAACGACGTTCCGCCGAGCTTAGATTTAGCACTCTCAAAGTGATGGTGCTTGTCGAAGTATCCACAAGAGAACTGCCAAGAACCATGTCGTCCGGTAGTTGATCAGATCAGCGCAGATCATTTTTACGAATAGGTGATAGATCGGTGGACGTGGGTACCTGGGTGACCTCTACCTTTGAAGAGGGAGGACAGCTTCCTGGCGGTGACGTCTCCAGTGACAAGGATTTTATATTCCGTTGGTGAGCGCACGTGGATTTTCCGGCTGGGCAGCATATCGGCACTTCCTTTTAGGGACGGCTCATTAAACGACGACACCTAGATGGCTTCAACCTGTGGAGAGGGGACACCAATTCCTGGGGGTGGCTTATCGGACGGCGCCGGATTCACCCGTAGGGGCTCTGATACGCAGGGAAAATATTCGGGCCTTTAGTTGATCTCGACGACATTGTGGCTGCTCTACCCGACCTCCTGACTGACTTACGACTCTGGGCAATCTTCAAAGGAAGAGGCTCGGGGAGCGAACGCATTCGGGGGCTTTCTGGGTTATCTGCCAGCTTCCGCCCCTAGAAACTGGCGGATTTTAGTTTTCCGGGTGTGGTTCGGACGAAGCAAATAGCTGTCCTTTAGTTGATTTGCGATGTCTACTTCTTCTGGGTGAAGTAACGTTTGTGGTGTTCTGAGTGGTTACGTTCAAAACAGTCCCACCTGGACGACGTCTACATTGAGCTTCAATTCGTGTGGGCATTTCGAGGGCATCGCCGAGAGTAGCTGGATTGCTAGAGAGAATGGGGATCTGATAGTTAGTCTTCCGTATGCCATCGATGAGACGCTGGACCAATATGTGATTATAGGTAGCTGAAGGCAATTCGCCGAAAACTAATCGGCCCAGACGATCCAAATCACATGCAAAGTCGCTCAGGCTCTCCTTCGGTCCCTGTACGCGATTATGGAACAGATGATAACCGGTTTGCGTACTCACAGCGAAATGGTTACGCATAGCGGTCGTAAGTGCCTCATAAGAGCTTAAGGTAGCCGGTGGCAAAGTTGTGTAAAATCGCTGGGCTCTTCCACGAAGGCTTATACACAACTTCCGACATTTTTTTCGCTCGGACCAGCTATACTCCTCGGCCATGTCGTCCAGTAAACGTTGAAATTCGCGCCATGGTGTGCTGCCGTCATACAATGGGGGCGGCTCTGTGTCAGTAGTGTCCCAACAATTCCGGGGTACGGATAAGTAGGTGGTGTCGCCGCAGGTCTCTCTCACCAGTACACGTCCTTCCGGTATTGATTCACGGAAGAATCGGTTAGAGGGCATAACTTTTGGCGGTGCGGTCACCTGAGGTTCATTGGTGCTGACACCACGTGGCGTGCTATATGCCACGCCCGTGCTTGGTGCGGGTCCCGTCGTGGTCGTCCGAAGATGGGCGATAGCTTCGGTTGGTACCGCGGAGCGATCCATACTGTTTTTAGGAATCCACTTGTGCACCCCACACCTGACACCAATGTAACGAAAGTGGTGCCTCCGTTGAGAGACTTTCGCCACTGGTGGCCGAGCGGATGTTTAGTTGTGGGGGAGTGCCTTCTGAGCGCGCCCGGTGACGCGTTTATAGCCACGATCGAACAAAAAGAAAGCACCGAACACCGATGCAAGTTGATTTTAATTTATTCAGTCACGCTTCTTTTCGCTGCTTGCACATGCCAAATCGCTCTACCGGAAATTAATTAATGACAAGGAAAGACCCCCAAGCCGTTCTTTTTCTGCACAACGCCGGTAAGTGACGGCTGTCACTTTTAACCCAGGGTTGGAGCGCGATCAGCTGTTTTCGTTACATAGCCCCCCCTGTATGGTTCGCGTGATCAGCTGTTTTCGTTACATTACTTTTCTATCCCTGGACTAAATTCGGGCTTTCCCAAAATTAAAATACCCTGTACCGCTGAAGCCTACAAATTTTTTTACATTTTTGCAAATCAAATTTTTTTTTTTAGGGGGGTTGGGAGGGTTGGCGGTGATTTTCGGATCAACACAAAAAATTAACTTGGCCTTTCCCGAGTTCTATTGATTCTATACAAAAAATTTTCTTAGCTCTAGTTTTAATAGTTTGTGAGATATTTGAGATTAAGCAATGAATGAATGCTTGCGACTGATCAAAACGTGTGGAACGGGTGGGGGCTATCATCACTTTTACTAATAACTTCTGTGTTTATTGTCTGGTTTTACTCATATTGGTGTCAAACGAAAGGCATTTTTATTGTGCATATTTAGTTGGAACTAATAAATACTTTGAGCTTAAAGCTGCAAAAAGAATAGCGCTGTGAAGTTATAATTTATTGTAGCCTCTACAATAAGTCAGTCGAAAAAAATTTTCCAGCCAACTTTGCCTTTTCAAGAGGTCAATATACTAACCAAATTTGGTTTCTCTAGCTCTTTTAGTTTTCGAGATATTTACGATTACTCAAATATTAACTAATGACTCGCCCGGGGTGGGGGGGTCGGATCAACCCGGATCAAAAATAAACTTCCCCTTTCCTATGTCCTATAGATTCTACACACACAATTTCATAACTCTAGCTTTTGTAGTTTCTGAGATCCTTGCATTCATACAGACGGACAAACAGTCGGACATGGCCCAATCGATTTCTGTAGTCACCTTGATCATATTGTGGTAACTTTGGAGGGCCTACGAGGTCTACTTCTGGGTGTTACATACATGCACAGCTTTCAAGTATACTCTTTCACTTCGGGTAAAGGGTATAAAAAAAAAGAAAAGAAAAACAAATTCAAGCTGCTACATCACACGGCATTGCATTAATGGTAAAAGAAATAATAAAGAACTCAGTAATGGTTAAATGCGAATTTATTCTTGAGTTTGGTGCGAGTGGCCATATTATTAATGACGAATCCGTATGTACCGACAGCGTGGAGTTGGTACCTCCACTTAAGATCGCTGTGGCCAAGCAAGGCGAATTTATTCATACCTCTAAGCGTGGTTTTGTAAGACTTCAAAGTGACTATAAAATTACACTGGAGGATGTACTCTTTGTAAGGAAGCCGATTAAAATCTGATATCGGTAAAGCGTTTACAACAAGCTGGATGTCAATTGCATTTGACAAGAGCGGTGTAACTATTTCGAAAAATGGTTCGACGGTTTTCAAGAATTCGCGTAAGTTGAATAATCTTCCTCTGATTAAGTTTCAAGCATAAGAAACAAATAATATTAGATTGTGGCTTAAGAGCTTTGGACACATAATCAATGCACATGATCAGAAATAAAACGAAAGGCCCATATTAAAAGGCCACTACTTGTTGTACACTCTGTGCGCTAATTACTCCAGCTACCTTAAATGATAAAAATTATTTTGTGATCTTTGTTGATCAATGTACTCATTATCGTGTTACTTATTTAATGAAACATAAATCGGATGTATTTAACATGTTTCAAGATTTTGCAGCGAAGAATTAAGCTCATTTAAGCTCAAATGTCATCAGTCAATTATATAGGGTCCCTATAGGGTCCTAAATAAGTATTTTCTACCGATTTTTCCTAGCGGGCTATCCCATATAGTTGAGCCTATAATTAATAATTCAGTGTCGAACTAACTCTCGTTGTGCGCAGACGTGCCAGCGGACGTGTTCAGGACTACTGTTGTAACTCTCATCTACACGCCGAGCGTTTTGAGTGAAGTATAAAAACGACAGAATAACGGTAACGTCGACGCACAAAAACGCTGCCTGTGCATTCGTTCTCGAACTTCTGGAAGCTTCCAAGAAGAGTTGTTGGCAAAAACCTGTGCCTAGGAAAATTGTGGGCAAGCGCAAGGAACCACCTAACGTAACTCCAACCCCACGTAACTTTGAACCCCAAAGTATTTAAAAATATTAAGAGAAAGACTTCGGACATTGGCAGCTCCAGCTCCAGTGAAAATGAAAACGGAAATGATACGGACAACGAATCCCTGGAAGCCGTTTTGATAAGACGGTTTACCGTTCCTGATAAGAAAGACAGCTAAACTGGCCAAAGTCGATGAGGTCAACGCTGCTGAAGAACTGCCGCCAAACACCAATCGATTTGCTGCACTGTCTATCGAAGAGGACGTAGCTGCCAAGGAATCAACTAAGCAAGAGGAGAGAGCTGGGTGAGTCCCTGGGGTGCACAGCTCGCAGACATGCTAGCTGACTTTGGAGAAGTCACCGAGCCAGGTAGCTTCGCCTATAAGGCTACCGGGGGAGGCAGCGTAAGAATTATGCCGAATTATGACCATATGGACAAAAACCAAATGGCCTTCAGAACTTTCCAGCTCAAGGAAAACCGAGCTCTCCGGGTGGTTGTCAAGGGGCTTCACTCGTCAACGCCAGTCGGATTCATCACTGAAGAACTGAAGGTTCTCGGACACATTGTTCGAGGCATCAAGAACGCCATGTCAAGAACTACAAAAAACCCGATGGCAATGTTCTTCGTTAACTTGGAGCCTGCAAGTACCAACAAAAAGGTGTTTGAGCTGAAAAGGCTCTGCCACGCTGTGGTCTCCATTGAGGAACCCAGGAAATTCAACGTCCTGGTGCAGTGATACCGCTGCCAGGCTTTCTAGCACACCGAGCGGTACTGCAGATTGCAGTACACCTGTGTTAAGTGCGGCCAAGGACATGCCTCTATCGAGTGCACTAAGGCCAAGGACGCTCCTGCCACATGTGGTAACTGTGGGGAGGCGCACACTGCGTCTTACCAAGGCTGCCGTGTTTATATTGAAGCCATGAAGAGGGCTGCCCCCAAACCAAAGGCGAAGGCAACGGCTCCACCGAACGTGCTCAATACACCGCCAGCGACTGCCAATAACGCCACACTCCCTGGCTTCAACTACGCTGACGTCACTAGGGGAGGGTACCCTCAGCAGCCGCACCCCAACTACACCTCTAATCAACAAGGTTTCATTGACCAGGAGGCAGCGATGGAGGATAGAATAATGAGACGCATGGAGCAGATGATGACCTCAATGTTCAGCCATGTTCTCCGGCCAGAGAACCATGCCATGATAGTAATCTGGAATGCTAACGGCTTGGAGAAGAACAAGCCAGAAGTGGAGCTCTACCTGAAAACCAACCAGGTGGATGTGATGCTGGTCAGTGAGACCCACTTCACAACGAGGTCCCACTGCAAAATCCTCGGCTATGAAATGGTTGACCCACACCCGGACATCAGCACTGGAGGAGACATCGACGATTCCGTTGCTAGTCTTACTGGCAAAATACATCACGCGGCAAGGTTGGCCACACCCACACCTCGTACCAACAGTGCGAGATTCCAAGTGGCCCGCAGGGACAACCACCTATGGTCGACTGAGCTGGCGTCGATGGTATCTGAAAAGAGGAGGCTGAGGAGGGTCTGGCAGTCCGGCAGGGCTCCGTCGGATAAGAGGGCTTACAACAGAGCCTGTAAGCAGCTCAAGCAAATGCTAACCGACTCGATAGCAAAGCGCTTGAGGAGTACCTGGCTGAATTGGAACCGGGCAATGTTGAGCATAACATCCGGAACGCCACAAAATATCTGAAGAGGCCTGTGAGGAGGGTGCCACCCGTCAAAACAGCTCCAGGTGTTTGGTGCCCGTCGAGCCAGGAGAAAGCGGATGCGTTTGCTGGCCTTTCGCCATATGTGATGATGAGGACATCGAAGTGACGACGCAGTTCGTTGATGCAGCCTGTCCGATGGACCTGCCTATCGCGGAGATAAGCAGTCAGGAGATTGTGGATGAGATTTAGTGTTTTAAGCTCACCAAATCTCCTGGTCACGACAAAATCGACGCAGCCGCCGTCAAGCTACTCCCAACGAACTGCATCTTGTCCATAATCCTGGAGAAGCTGTTCCTCAAGAGGATGCTGCCCATACTGGGGGAGAGGACAATCATCCCCGACCACCAATTTGGCTTCAGACATGGCCATGGCGCCATCCAGCAATGCCACCGGTTGGTCAGCAGGATCTTGGACTCCCTCGAGCATAGGCAATACTGTGCAGTAGTGTTCCTGGATGTGAGGCAGGCTTTCGACAGGGTGTGGCACCTAGGACTGCTATTCAAGCTGAAGCAACAGTTGCCCACCCCATTCTACTTGTTCCTTTAGGCATACGTCGAAGAAAGGAGGTTCTACGTGAGAAGCAGTAACTTCGAATCACCCCAACATGTAGCGAGAGCTGGAGTACCCCAGGGCAGTGTACTACGTCCTGTGCTGTACACCAAATTCACTTCTGATATGCCAGTATCAGAAGACAATAGAATATTGGCATGCACTCATGCGGATGACACAGCGCTCCTGCGCTCTGACTCATCTCCAGCCTTGGCAGCGCAAGGGCTGCAACACGAGCTGGACACGATTCAGCCATGGCTGAAAAGGTGGAACATCACCATAAACGCGGACAAATCCACCTACGTCACGTTTACGCTCATGAGGCACAAATGCCGCGCGATCGCCTGGCTCCTGGGACGACGTAGTAAGCTGCCCATAAGACACAAGCTATAATTAATCTTTCCAATTACCAAATTCGAGTATCTCTAGAATGTGTGCATAAACCATTTCAAATGATTTTTTGGTGAAACAGATGTATGGGAGCTATATGATATAGTCATCCGATTTCAATGAAATTTAGTGTTATTAAAAACTTATACAAAAAAGTGCCTTGTGCTTAATTTGGTTGGAAGTGGTAAATAACCCATTTTCTGACAAAAAAAAAAGCGCAGAAATCGGATTTTTGGCCTATTAACTTTTTACTTTTTTTGAGGTTGGTGTGTTTTTATGCTTTTTATTCCGAACCTAAATCGGATATCGAAAAAATTTAATAAACTTGATCTAACCTGCAGAACAAATGATTATTAGCAATCAACGGGAACTTTCTAGGCCTTATAATTTCTGAAATCGAGGTGTTCATACAGTCGGACAAACAGACAGACAGACGGACATGGCTAGATCGATTTCTCTAGTTACTCTGACCATACATTAGGTAACTTTGGGGGGTGTCCGACGTCTCCTTCTCTATGTTATATACATTTGCAACTTATTAAAATAAAATAAAACGAAGCCGAACGTGAAAATCGGGCGCAGCCAAGTTTGGGATACCCTGGGCAACCCTAGTCGGGTGGTAACCCTGGTCTCCTACATACACATAAAACCTCTTGTCTTAATATTCTTTTGAATCCAACAATACATTGTTAACAATAATGCAAAAACGGCATCTATCGGACTGCTCATTTGGCAGTATGCAGGTTAGCCAAGGGGATTTAAAATCTTGAGTCTCACAATTTTTTTTTTGTATATCTCAAGTAAATATGGTCCAATTTTAGTCATGTTTGATATCAATCGAAAGATTTTTAGATTTCTAACAACTTCACAACTTTGCCCCCTGATTGCATGCTTTGCTCCCAATCCAACCCCTAGTGGGGTGCGTGGAAATTTGTGGACGGGATGAGATCAGGTTTTCTGTAGTGCTTTTCTATCCCTGGACTATATTCGGGCTTTCCCGAAATTAAAATACCCTGTACCGCTGAAGCCTACAAAATTTTTTACATTTTTGCAAATCAAATTTTTTTTTTTAGGGGGGTTGGGAGGGTTGGCGGTGATTTTCGGATCTACATAAAAATAAACTTGCCCTTTCACGTGTCCTATTGATTCCATACACAAAATTTCATAGCTATAGCTTTTATAGTTTGTGAGATATTTGAGATTAAGCAATGAATGAATGCTTGCGACTGATCAAAAAGAGGGGAAGGAGTGGGGGCTATCATCACTTTTACTAATAACATCTGTATTTATGGTCTGATTTTACTCATATTGGTGTCAAACGAAAGGTATTTTTATTGTGCATATTTAGTTGGAACTAATAAATACTGTCAGCTTAAAGCTGCAAAAAGAACAGCGCTGTTAAGTAGAGGGTGGTGGGGAGCTCCATCGAAAAAAATTTTCCAGCCAACTTTGCCTTTTCAAGAGGTCAATATACTAACCAAATTTGGTTATCCTAGCTCTTTTAGTCTTTGAGATATTACGATTACTCAAATATTAAATAATGACTCGCCTGGTGGGAGGAGGGGTCGGATCAACCCGGGTCAACAATAAACTTGCCCTTTCCCATGTCCTATAGATTCTACACACGTAATTTCATAACTCCAGCTTTTGTTGTTTCTGAGATCTTTGCATTGATACAGACGGACATGGCCCAATCGATTTCTGTAGTCACCCTGATCATATTGTGGTAACTTTGTCTACGACGGCTACTTCTGGGTGTTACATACATCCACCGCTTTCCAGTATACCCTTTCACTTCGTGTACAGGGTATAAAAAAAAGAAAAGAAAAACAAATTCAAGCTGCTACATCACACGGCATTGCATTAATGGTAAAAGAAATGATAAAGAACTCAGTAATGGTTAAATGCGAATTTATTCTTGAGTTTGGTGCGAGTGGCCGTATTATTAATGACGAATCTGTATGTACCGACAGCGTGGAGTTGGTACCTCCACTTAAGATCGCTGTGGCCAAGCAAGGCGAATTTATTCATGCCTCTAAGCGTGGATTTGTAAGACTTCAAAGTGACTGTAAAATTACACTGGAGGATGTACTCTTTTGTAATGAAGCCGATGAATATCTGATATCGGTGAAGCGTCTACAACAAGACAAGAGCGGTGTAACTATTTCGAAAAATGGTTCGACGGTTTTCAAGAATTCGCGTAAGTGGAATAATCTGCCTCTGATTAAGTTTCAAGCATAAGAAACAAATAATAAAGATTGTGGCAAGAGAGCTTTGGACATATAAGCAATGGCAAATTATCAGAAATAAAACGAAAGGCCCATATAAAAATTATTTTGTGAACTTTGTTGATCAATGTACACATTATTGTGAAACATAAATCCGATGTATTTGGCATGTTTCAAGATTTTTTAGCGAAGAATTAAGCTCAATTTAATTCCTTGACAAGTTTTAATAACAAAATCAAATTAAATAATGTAATTAAACTGTCGCACGACGCTCTCTCTTGGGTCTCTGCAAGCACCGTTCTCACCCAGGTTTGTCGCGGTCGGCCTCGGCGCAGGGTACCTCGCGGATTCCATTGAAAGGAACTCTTGGCGATGTCATCATCTGAGGGTGTGTGGGGTGTGGCCAATCCAGGTCCGTTTTCTCCTTTTAATTTCCGTGTTGATTGGAGCACTTCTTGAGGGTATCAGCAAGTTTTCGTTTGTGATAGTGTTGGGCCAGAAAATGCGGCAAACGATCCGTAGACATTTGTTTGCAAAAGTTTGAAGACCTCTACAAATTGAGTTTGTTGTCATCCACGTCTCAGACCCATACAGACTGGCTTGACGCTGAATTGAATTGAAGATGCGCAGTCTTGTTTTAAGCGAAAGTTTACTAGATCGCCATACATTAGCCAACTTGTGAAAAGCTACTCTCGCTTTCTTTATTCGAGACGCTACATATGTTGAAGCCCCTCCATCCCTGCTGATTTGGCTGCCAAGATAACAGAATTCGTCAACATCTTCCACAACTACGGTGCCAGTGCCTTCACCAATAATCAGAGGGAGTTGATTTGACGTTTCCACTCTCATCAATTTGTTTTTTTTTTTTTTCATATTGATTTTAAGGCCAACAGACTTTGCATTTTCGGCAATTCTGCTAAGTTTGCTCTTAGCGTTTTGCAGAGTGTGTGTCATGAAACATATGTAGGATCAGGTTCTTAGTTTTCTTTTGTTACATTTGTATTTATTTTTGTTTTTATATAAAAATATGTAGTATATAATGTACGTATTTGATAAGGTTCACTAAATTAGTTTTTAACATTCGGTTAGTATTCTTTGCTCGTTTTTCACTAGACCACTCGCACCAGCACTCGCACACGTCTGTCTGCTCTCATGTCTCTACTGCTACTCCCTCTCCTGTTACTCAACTCGCTCACTAGCGATCTGGTTCGCTCACTCAGTTGTTCCAGTTCGCTATTACTATCCTACATTCTGCCATCCTACATTCATAATCGTCCCGCATTATGGACACCATACCTTCATATATTCTGCCACAGTGCTTGTTTTATTAGGCCCCTCATCTTCACCAACTTTCTCTACCGTATACCTGCCATGTCTAAGCTTTCTCACTACTTTGTACGGACCTAGATACTTCTTCTTTAGCTTTAAGCCTGGACCAAACTGTGTTCTCTTGATAGCCACCATATCATTGATTTCATACTCCTTCTCGTTCTTTCTATTTTTATCAAATGCCTTACGATTTTCTGCCTGGATACTGGCTATATTTTCTCTGGCTACTCTACGGATCTCATCCTTCTCTTCCTGTAACTCATTAAGCAGTTCTTCATCTAATATTTCTTTGAGCTGTTTGTCATACTTTGTCCTCATTTCCAATCCTGTCAAAATTCTGAAAGGCGATATTTTCGTGCTTCTGGGAGGTGATGAATTGATAAACTGCTGAACTCTACCTACACTCTTATACCAGGCTTTGGAATCCTCAGTACAAAGCTTAGTCAACAGAGAAATAACAATTCGATTTATGCGCTCTACCTGGCCATTTCCTCTTGGAACTCCAGTCGCAATCAGCAAATGCTTAATATTGTTCGACTCACAATAACTCTTAAATGAACTTGAAGTGAATGCAGTTCCACGATCTGAAACGATGGAACTAGGATCACCAAAAATTTCAGCTTGTCTCTGCAACCGATCAATAACCTCTTCTGAACCTGTGCTTTTAGTGGGATACAGCCATACGAACTTAGAGAATGCGTCAACAACCACCAAAATATGGTTATATAACTTTTTGGTTAAGTCCATTGGACCGATGTGGTCAATGTGGTACGTTGTTAATGGCTTATCTCCCTTGCTGATGACGTTCAAAAATCCTTCCTTACGACCTGCTTTAGTATCACTCATTATACACTCGAGACACGACTTGACAATATTTCCAACTTTCTCTAAAACCTGCGGTATAAAATATTCTCTCTCTATTAAATCGACTGTCTTTTTTACTCCAAAATGTCCTTGCCGGTGAGCTAACGTAATGATTTCCTTCTCCATGCTAGATGGTATAACAATTAACTCCTTGAGGGGGTCTTTGTATAGTACTCCATTCTGCATGTAAAAATTATCGTACACACCCTGTTCTAACAATTTAATGACGACAGCAGTCCAATTATCAGAGACCTGAGCCTGTACGATCCTGTTCGTCAAAGGATCCTGTATCAAAAGACAATACACTCTGCTTAGAGCGTCTACATGCGTCATTTTCGTGCCCGAACGATGCTCTACCTTGTAGTCAAAATCTTGTAAGAAAATTGCCCAACGAGCAACTCTAAACGGAACGTCCCTTTTGTTTAATGTCATGGCAAAGGCATTAGAGTCAGTTACAATTGTAATTCTCATACCCAGCACATAAACTCGCCACTTCTTAAGGCCTTGCACAATAGCCAAAACTTCCAACTCATACGACGGATATTTCTCTTCTGCTGGACTAGTTTTACGGCTCATGTACTCCACTGGATGGAAACTTTGATCTTCTGAGTCTCTCTGTAATAACATCCCGCCATAGCCATACATACTCGCATCACAATGGATCTCTGTAATGGCTTTTGGATTAAACAAACGTAACAACGGTGGATTCGATAAACAAGTCTTCAATTGATTATACGATGCTAACTCTTCATCACCCATTTTGAACTTAACATTTTGTCGCATCAAATTATTCAATGGCTTAGCAATCACCGCAAAATCCTTGACGAATCTGCGGAAATATGAAGTAAGACCCAAATAACGCTGAAGCATCTTCTTACTTCCTGGTACTGGAAAGTTTTCTACGGCTAAAGTTTTCTCCTTTGATGGCTTAATTGTCGAATTTTCGATTATATAACCGAGAAACTGGACTTTACGCATCAAAAATTGACATTTAGCCCACTTTATCTTTAAACCAGATATTCTTGCCAACCTCAATACTCTCTCTAGCTTCTCTAAGCCTTCTTTCTCGTCAATCGATGGTATAATCAGGTCATCCATATACAAAATCAATGTGCTATCTTCAATCAGGGGTCTTAGAACAGCGAAAATGTATCTCATGAACACTGCAGGGGAATTACTCATACCAAACGGAACAAAATTCGACTCGTATTGGCCGCTTTGGGTTACAAACGAGGTGAATTTACGCGATTCCTCCGATACAGGAAAGTGAAAGAATCCGTTACACAAATCTAAAGTCGTAAAGACATTTCCTTTCTGTAGTTTATGCTAACACATCATCGATTAAAGCTGTTGGAAAGTTGTCTCGCACTACTTTTAAATTCAACTGCCTATAATCACAACACAATCTATGCTTGCCATCTTTCTTTGAAACCAAAACAACAGGGGAAGCGTATTCGGAAACGCTATTTCGATGACTCCTCACCCATCTGCACTTCTTATTCACTTTCTCTGATCAGCATAGGACAACGTCTGGGTTTTTGATAAACTGGGATATCATCAGTGAGACTGTTTATTAAACTTTGAACTCTTTCCTTATCTTCTTTTAGCAAATGTGCTAAGTCTATTTCTGAGTTTCCATCAAAAGTATCTACTGCCATCATCTGCTGTAAAGATTCCTGGAAATCTGCTGCTTCCGAGCCTAAAGCAATTTAGTTTGCTTTACTTTCATCAGCTAATTCTGATAAATCTTTATTCTTGCAACAAAAGGTTGCACCGTTCTTGCCTATTTTGTCGTCCACAAACTCAAAAACATCGTAGCCAAGAACACCACTATAGAGAGTATCAATATCTCGCACTACATGAAAACGAATTCTTATTGGAAGACGATCCAACTGTGTGTCAATCTCAAACGATCCTAAATTGTCAATCTTAGAGTTCCCTATGCCAACAAGCTCTTTACTGTCTGGTTTTAAATTGACAGGATATGCCTCCTTATAAGAAGTTTCACTTATGGTACAGATATCACTGCCTGTATCTATAACAGCTGATATGGCCTGATTACCAATTTGAACATCCTTGAAAACTCTGTCAAACATCGCCTGTGTCAGCTGCTGTATGTTAGCCTTCGCTTTATTATGAGAATTCTAGCATCACATTGATTTGCTTTATGCCTGGCTTTTGACATTTAAAACAAAATAGCTCTATTTTCCCGCAATCTCTAGCTAAATGATTTTTATCTCCGCATTTATAGCATTTAAACTCCTTTTTTGAACTACATACAGTATCTGCTTTCTCTTGCTTAACTTTTGGTTTATGTTCCACACCTAGAGGCATCTTTGCATAGATATTCACTTCTCTTTGAATTCATTTAAATCAGTTGCTTGATATAGAACCAAGTTGTTCTCTTTTAAGTACTGTATACCCTTAATAATATACTCAATAATGTTCTCTTCATCTAAATTAGTTTTCTTAGCAATACCTTTCATTGTATAGTAGTATTCTATTAATGATTCCTCTGCTTCTTCTTTTTTCTTGTTTATGTATCTGCTTGGCTGTTAATTTTACGGTAAACTCCTCTGCTAAAGCCTTCTTGAGTGTTGCCCAATTTGTAAGACCATCTTGGCTGCTTACAAACACTTTAGCTGCTTCCTTTAAGAACTGTCGCCCATATATAAACTTCTGCAATTCGTTCCATTGTACAGTAACAGCAATACTTTCAAAGTCTGTCAGCCACTCGTTTACATTGCTTAGATTACTGCCGTCGAATTCAGCTAAGGAATCTTGAATATCTTTCAGTGTGAACGACATTGTGTTTGTTATTACTGGCGCTACTCTTTCCTCTAAATTATCGGCTATAGAATCTTCGTATATAGATTCGTTGATATTATCTATTCCAAAATAAGTTAACAACCGATTCTGCAACTGCTGCTTACGTCCTTGGATTGATAACCCTAACTCCTTAAGCTTATCTTTCAACTGTGCCACTGTTAATTGTGTGATCTCTTCTTGCAGCATTTTCACTTAACTTAAAAATGTTGTTTTAAACTTAGTTACTTGCAAAAGAATTAACATTTACCTTGGTGTGTAAATAAAGATCAGTATCTTAACCTGTAAATTTGAAATATGTATACTTCTACTTTACTTATACTTATGTCAAACTTATTTAGCTATGTATCGTCGAAGTCTTCACTCGTTGTCACTCGTCTGCGTGGTATTTCCGTCTCTGTTGTTGTTGTATGAACTCGTCGCACACAGTTCTCTCCGTTCAATACACACAGCTTATGTATCGCCTCTGCTTCGTATCCAACGTCGATTTTGTTTTCTCAGTGCGCACTCGTTGCACACTTTTCGTCTTCGCTTTGTTTTTCGCCTACAACAAATTCAACTTTGCAAAATCTCCAGTTTAGTTCCTGCAGCGTAATTTCGTCTTTGCAATAAGCGAATTCGCCATGATGTTTTGCTCTCAAAACTTCGTCTCGATTCGCCGTCTCTGATGCGCTGACCTCTTCTCTCTTTAGCAATTCTAAGCGTGTTCTATCGCTTGTCGTTGCTGTCCTCTGACTCTGCTGCTGAACCGCTACTATTTCGCAAGTAACCGCTGATTTTTCGCTTCTAACCTCTGATTTTGCACGTTCTCATCTATACCATTTGGTAATACGTAATTTCGTCACGACGCGTACTTTGGCACAATGCAAAACGTTGATTTTTAATTTTATTGCAAGACAATTTGACGATCGTGCTCAATATATTTGCACTACTTTTATAAAATCAAATCCCGGTTGAGCACCCAATTTTGTAGGAAGGTTAGTTTTCTTTTGTTGATTTTTTTATATAAAAATATGTGTATATAATGTACGTATTTGATCAAGGTTCACTAAATTAGTTTTTAACATTCGGTTAGTATTCATTTGCTCAATTATTTCACTAGATCTACTCTGCACCAGCAGCTCGACACACGTCTGTCCCTGCTTCTCATGTCTCTACTGCTATTCTCTCTCTGTTACTCACAGCGCTCGCTCACTATGTCCGATCTGAGTTCGCTTACTCTGCTATGTTCACATGTTCGCTATATACTCATCCTACATTCTGCCATCCTACATTCATAATCGTCCCGCATTATGGATACCATACCTTCATATATTCTGCCACAGTATTTGCTTTTTTAGGCCCCTCATCTTCACCAACTTTCTCTACCGTATACCTGCCATGTCTAAGCTTTCTTACTACTTTGTATGGACCTAGATACTTCTTCTTTAACTTTAAACCTTGATAGCAACCATATCATTGATTTCATACTTCTTCTCATTCTTTCTACTTTTTATCAAATGCCTTACGATTTTCTGCCTGGATACTGGCTATATTTTCTCTGGCTACTCTACGGATCTCATCCTTCTCTTCCTGTAACTCATTAAGCATTTCTTCATCTAATATTCTTTGAGCTGTTTGTCATACTTTGTCCTCATTTCCAATCCTGTCAAAATTCTGAAAGGCGATATTTTCGTGTTTCTGGGAGGTGATGAATTGATAAACTGCTGAACTCTACCTACACTCTTATACCAGGCTTTGGAATCCTCAGCGCAAAGCTTAGTCAACAGAGAAATAACAATTCGATTTAAGCGCTCTTGGATTTCCTCTTGGAAATCCAGTTGCAATCAGCAAATGCTTAATATTTTTCGACTCACAATAACTCTTAAATGAACTGAAACGATGAAACTAGGATGACCAAAAATTTCAGCTTGTCTCTGCAACCAATCAATAACCTCTTCTGAACCTGTGTTTTTAGTGGGATACAGCCATACGAACTTAGAGAATGCGTCAACAACTACCAAAATATGGTTATATAACTTTTTGGTTAAATCCATTGGACCGATGTGGTCAATGTGGTACATTGTTAACGGCTTATCTCCCTTGCTAATGACGTTCGAGAATCCTTCCTTACGACCTGCTTTAGTATCACTCATTATACACTTTTTCTAGAACCTGCGGTATAAAATATTCTCTCTCTATTAAATCGACTGTCTTTTTTACTCCAAAGTGTCCTTGCCGGTGAGCTAACGTAATGATTTCTTTTTCCATGTTAGATGGTATAAGAATTAACTCCTTTAGTGGGTCTTTGTGTAGTACTCCATTCTTTAACAATTCTAACATTCTAACAATTTAGTGACGACAGCAGTCCAATTATCAGAGACCTGAGCCTGTATGATCCTGTTCGTCAAAGGATCCTGTATCAAAAGACAATACACTCTGCTTAGAGCGTCTACATGCGTCATTTTCGTGCCCGAACGATGCTCTACTTAGTCTTGTTAGAAAATTGCCCAACGAGCAACTCTAAACGGAACGTCCCTTTTGTTTAATGTCATGGCAAAGGCATTAGAGTCAGTTACAATTGTAATTCTCATACCCAGCACATAAACTCGCCACTTCTTAAGACCTTGCACAATAGCCAAAACTTCTAACTCATACGACAGATATTTCTCTTCTGCTGGACTAGTTTTACGGCTCATGTACTCCACTGGGTGGAAACTTCGATCTTCTGAGTCTCTCTGTAATAACATTCCGCCATAGCCATACATACTCGCATCACAATGGATGGTAATGGCTTTTGGATTAAACAAACGTAACAACGGTGGATTCGATAAACAAGTCTTCAATTGATTATACGATGCTAACTCTTCATCACCCATTTTGAACTTAACATTTTGTCGCATCAAATTAGTCAATGGTTTAGCAATCACCACAAAATCCTTGACAAATCTGCGGAAATATGAAGTAAGACCCAAATAACGCTGAAGCATCTTCTCATTTCCTGGTACTGAAAAGTTTTCTACGGCTAAAGTTTTCTCTTTTCATGGCTTAATTGCCGAATTTCCGATTATATAACCGAGAAACTGGACTTTACGCATAAAAATTGTCATTTAGACCACTTTATCTTTAAACCAGATATTCTTGCCAACATCAGTACTCTCTCTAAGCCTTCTTTCTCGTCAATCGATGTTATAATCAGGTCATCCATATACAAAATCAATGTGCTATCTTCAATCAGGGGTCTTAGAACAGCGAAAATGTATCTCATGTATCTCATACCAAACGGAACAAAATTCAACTCGTATTGGCCGCTTTGGGTTACAAACGAGGTGAATTTACGCGATTCCTCCGATACAGGAAAGTGAAAGAATCCGTTACACAAATCTAAAGTCGTAAAGACATTTCCTTTCTGTAGTTTATCTAACACATCATCGATTAAAGCTGTTGGAAAGTTGTCTCGCACTACTTTTAAATTCAACTGCCCATAATCACAACACAATCTATGCTTGCCATCTTTCTTTGAAACCAAAACAACGGGGGAAGCGTATTCGGAAACCTATTTCGATGACTCCTCCCCCCTCCTGCACTTCTTATCCACTTTCTCCTGATCAGCATAGGACAAACGTCTGGGTTTTTGATAAACTGGGATATCATCAGTGAGACTGATTTTCATCTCTACTGGACTCTTATCTGGTTTAATTGGTTCAAATGTGCTAAGTCTATTTCTGAGTTTCCATCAAAAGTATCTACTGCCATCATCTGCTGTAAAGATTCCTGGAAATCTGCTGCTTCCGAGCCTAAAGCAATTTAGTTTGCTTTACTTTCATCAGCTAATTCTGATAAATCTTTATTCTTGCAACAAAAGGTTGCACCGTTCTTGCCTATTTTGTCGTCCACAAACTCAAAAACATCGTAGCCAAGAACACCACTATAGAGAGTATCAATATCTCGCACTACATGAAAACGAATTCTTATTGGAATACGATCCAACTGTGTATCAATCTCAAACGACCCTAGAGTGTAAATCTTACAGTTCCCTATGCCAACGAGCTCCTTAATGTCTGGGTTCAACTTGACAGGATATGCCTCCTTATAAGAACTTTCACTTATGGTACAGATATCACTGCCTGTATCTATAACAGCTGATATTGCCTGATTACCAATTTGAACATCCTTGAAAACTCTGTTAAACATCGCCTGTGTCAGCTGCTGTATGTTAGCCTTTGCTTTCTTATCAGAATTCTCTTCTTTGTTGGTTGTAGCATGGCTTTTGACATTTAAAACAAACTAGCTCTTTTTCCCCGCAATGTCTAGCCAAATGATTTTTATCTCCGCATTTATAGCATTTAAACTCCTTTTTTGAACTACCTACAGTTTCTGCTTTCTCTTGCTTAACTTTCGGTTTATGTTCGATACCTAGAGACATCTTTGCATAGATATTCAACTTCTCTTTGAATTCATTTAAATCAGTTGCTTGATATAGTACCAACTTGTTCTGCTTTGAATCCTGAATACCCTCAATAATATACTCAATAATGCTCTCTTCATCTAAATTGGATTTCTTAGCAATACCTTTCATTGTATAGTAGTATTCTATTAATGATTCACTCTGCTTCTTCTTCCTGTTTTCTAGCTGTTTATGTATCTGCTTGGCTGTTAATTTTACGGTAAACTCCTCTGCTAAAGCCTTCTTGAGTGTTGCCCAATTTGTAAGACCATCTTGGCTGTTTACAAACAATTTAGCTGCTCCCTTTAACAACTGTCGCCCATATATAAACTTCTGCAATTCGTTCCATTGTACGGTAACAGCAATACTTTCAAAGTCTGTCAGCCACTCGTTTACACTGCTTAGATTACTGCCGTCGAATTCAGCTAAGGAATCTTGAATATCTTTCAGTGTGAACGACATTGTGTTTGTTATTACTGGCGCTACTCTTTCATCTAAATTATCAGCTACAGAATCTTCGTATATAGATTCGTTGATATTATCTCTTCCGAAATAAGTTAACAACCGATTCTGCAACTGCTGCTTACGTCCTTGGACTGATAACCCTAACTCTATAAGCTTATCTTTCAACTGTGCCACTGTTAATTGTATGATCTCTTCTTGCAGCATTTTCACTTAACTTAAAAATGTTACTTTAAACTTAGTTACTTGCAAAAGAATTAACATTTACCTTGGTGTGTAAATAAAGATTAGTATCTTAACATATAAATTGATTTAAAGTATGTATACTTCTACTTTACTAATACTTATGTCAACCCTATTCAGCTGTGTATCGTCGAAGTCTTCACTCGTCGTCACTCGTCTGCGTGGCAATTCCGTCTCTGTTGTTGTTGTATGCACTCGTCGCACACAGCTCTCTTCGTTCAATACACACAGTTTATGTTCCGTCTCTGTTGTCGTTGTATGCACTCGTCGCACACAGTTCTCTCCGTTCAATACACACAGTTTATGTATCGCCTCTGCTTCGTATTCAACGTCGATTTTGTTTTCTTGATCGTGCGCACTCACATTTTGCACACTTTTCGTCTTCGCTTTGTTTTTCGCCTTCGACCAATTCAACTTTGCAAAATCTCCAGTTCAGTTCCTGCAGCGTAGTTTCGTCGTTGCAATTAGCGAATTCGCCCTGATGTTTTGCTCTCAAAACTTCGTCTCGATTCGCCGTTTTTGATGCGCTGACGTCTTCTCTCTTTAGCAATTCTAAGCGCGTTCTCTCGCTTGTCGTTGCTGTTCTCTGACTCTTCTGCTGAACTGCTACTATTTCCCAATAACCGCTGATTTTTCGCTTCTAACCGCTGATTTTGCACGTTCTTGTCTATAACATTTGGTAATGCGTAATTTCGTCACGACGCGTACTTGGCCCAATGCAAAACGTTGATTTTTCATTTATTGCAACACAATTTGACGATCCTGCTCGATATATTTACACTACCTTTATATAAAATCACAATCCCGGTTGAGCCCCCAATTTTGTAGGATCAGGTTCTTAGTTTTTCTTTTGTTGCATTTGTATTTATTTTTGTTTTTATATAAAAATATGTAGTATATAATGTACGTATTTGATAAGGTTCACTAAATTAGTTTTTAACATTCGGTTAGTATTCTTTGCTCGTTTTTCACTAGACCACTCGCACCAGCACTCGCACACGTCTGTCTGCTCTCATGTCTCTACTGCTACTCCCTCTCCTGTTACTCAACTCGCTCACTAGCGATCTGGTTCGCTCACTCAGTTGTTCCAGTTCGCTATTACTATCCTACACATATGTCAAGCCGTCTGGGACCTCCAAGTTGGTTTTCTTCAAAACTCCATTCAGCACTAGAATGAAAAGAAGAGGCGAGAGGACGCATCCTTGGCGGACTCCTCTCGAGAAAGAAAATTTGCAACTCTTTTTAACCTTGAAACGAACGCTGTTATCCGAGTCTGTGTAGAGTTCTTGGATAACTCCGATAATCTTTTCTAGTATTCCAGAACCGCGGAGAGCTGTCCTTATTGCGCTCCTTTCTATCGTGTCGAAAGCACGCTCGAAGTGCACAAAGAGTAAGAACAAAGGCGAGCTCCACTCCACCGACTGCTCAATAATAATTCTCAGGAAATAAATATGGTCGCAACTGGCTGTTAAGTGCGGGCGCAATCATGTCCAGAACAACAAAGGCGATTTTTATTTTTGAATGGCATTTAGAAGGCCGCCAGTTTTTACATTGGCAGAGATCTCCTTTCTTAGGGATGGTCACTCTGTCTACTCCTTCGGAAAATTGCCTGAGTTCCAAGCAGAGAGGATAATTGGGAACAGCGCTCTTGCTATTGTGTTCCCACCGTATTTAAATAATTTTGGTTGTATGTTGTCAGGGCCAGCAGCTTTGTTATTTTTGAGTTTGTGCCCGCTCCGGCCGCACCTCACATGGAAAACAGACGCCGAAAAAGTAGCAATTGATTATTTTAATAACGCCAAAAACTCGCCATGTCACACCGAGGATTATTGGCACTAGAATTTGTTAAGAGTTCGGCGCATCCCGAAAAAAACCCTCTGAGACTCTCCCTTGAGGCCGCTGAATTGTCCGACACTGTTTATTTATTTCGCAACTAACCTACATATCTGCAGCCCGTTCCATTATCCGCAACCTGTGGACGCGTCCCTTATGAACCAGCTTATTCCATTTAAGCTCAAATGTCATGAGTCAATTATATAATAAGAAAACATTCGGAACGTTAAACTCGGGCGCAGCCGAGTTTGAGATACCCTGAGATACCGATTTTTCCTAGCGGGCTATCCCATATAGTTAAGCCTATAATTAATCTTTCCAATTACCAAATTCGAGTATCTCTAGAATGTGTGCATAAACCATTTTAAATGACTTTTTGGTGAAACAGATGTATGGGAGCTTTATGATAGTCATCCGATTTCAATAAAATTTGGTGTAATTAAAAACTTATACAAAAAAGTACCCTGTGCTTAATTTGGTTGGAATTCGTTCATAAATAACCCGTTTTCTGACAAAAAAGCACAGAAATCGGATTTTTTGACCGATTAGCTATATGATGTAGATGGCCAAGTTTATTAAAACTTTGCAAAGCTGCAAAGTATGCAAAAAGTCACATTATTTCTCAATTAAAACGATTTTTGCTCTTTCGATCGGACCTATGGGGGGCGATATATGATATAGTAGTCCGATCAGATCGAAACTTTACATCCTTATTAAGAACATGTAAGAACTTATAACTGCAAATTTTGGTAGCAATAAATTAGTAAACAATAATTGTATGGCCTATAAACTTTTTACTTTTTTAGAGGTTGTTGTGTTTTTACGCTTTTTATTCCGAACAAAAATGGTATATCGAAAAAATTTAATAAACTGGATCTAACTTGCAGAAAAATGATTATTAGCAATCAACGGGAACTTTCTAGAGAACCAGGTGTTCATACAGACGGACAGACATACAGTCAGACAGACAGACAGACAGACATGGCTAGATCGATTTCTCTAGTCACCCTGACCATACATTAGGTAACTTTGGGGAGTCTCCGACGTCTCCTTCTCTATGTTACATACATTTGACAAACTTAATATAATCTTGTACCTTATAAGGTACACAGTATAAAAAGGCTATCCTGGAATTCCGGTCATCAAACGTACTCTCATAAGAAGTCCTAATCCCAAGTTTGGTTATTCTAGCTCTTCTATTCTCTAAGATTCACACGGACGGACAGTCGCACGGACGGACAGGCGGACGGACAAACGGACGGACGGGCGGACAGATGGACGGATGGATAGACGGGCGGATTTCTCTAGTAACCGTGATCATATTGTAGGTAACTTTGGGTGGTCTACGACGTCTCCTTCTCTATGTCACATACATTTGCACAAACTTACTTACCCTTACCCTTAAGGAAAAGATTATAACAAGAAGAAGTAAATAACAGTTACTACGGGATCAACCTTTATCGACTCTTAAGGATCATGAGGATGCGAAATAAAAAGAACACAGACAGCATCATTCAATTGGAAGAACTCTGCTGTACGAGTCAAGGCAACGGTACTGGATTACTGGAAAGACTATGGCAAAAAATATTGTTCACAACTGTGTCAAAACCAAAGCTCATGCTGCAAATAATTGAAAATCTTCCACCAGAATGTACAAGCCATTCTTAAACTCTGGTGTTGACAACTGCGGCCCATTCAAAATCCATTACAAAATTCAAATTACAAATTTAAGTCCACTCGCCTTAACGTGAAATGACCCGAATGATATCCCACACTCGGAAATTTTCTCATTGGACAACCGTTCACAGCACAAGCCGATAGCGAACCAACCTAGCAAACATCGAGTCTAGGACAAAAATGGCAAGCTGTGTCAAAACTAAATCATTCATTCTGAACACAATGGTCAAACGAATATCTTCAGCAACTATAACAACGCCATATATGGGAGGAAGCCATTATTCCTGTACATCAATGACAAATGGGACAAATAGTGATGGTCCATCATGGAAAGGAAAAACTCAAAAATGGATCTGACGAAAAGAAATACACCTTTGTTTTCTAAGCACCCAATGTATAACGATGCAAGTGAAACTGTAGTACCTCAGCGAGTTAAAGAGGTACAAATACCAGCTCCCTCATTACTGACAATTAGTCAGGCTTAATCAGTCAATATAACGCAGCTTAAAAACAAACCTTAAATCTCCTTTGAAAAAATTGGTACAAGTCTGATAGCAACAGCCGATTGGACAATTACAACATATTACGATTTGTGGATTCACTAGAGGAACTGAAGTCATTTGGAAAATATGGTCAAGACTCTATGAGAGTCTACGAGTCTATACGTAAAGATCTACAAACCGATAATCTGCACTCATCCTACGCAGGTTTTGGTGAGTTCAATAATTTAACAACATCAATAACTGAGAAGGCTATACCGGAAACAGAAATAAAGATAACTGGAATAAGCGAACTGGAACACTTACTAGGAAACCTGTTACAAATAAAAAACTCAGAATTGCGAGAACTCAGAACAATCGAGCATCATTACAACATGATTTAATATTTTTGGTTTTGTAATAATTATATTTACTTTCCATTTAGGAATCCAATACAATAAATTAGAAGGTAACAAGACCCGAAAGAAACAATTTCACTACTACCTGTTCGCCCACAATCTTTTATTGTGAATATCATTGAGTGATAGAGGTTTGTTAATGGCAGGGATCCTCCCGCACTGAATCTGAAAAAATAGTATTGATGAACTTATTGATGTAAACTAGGCAATTCTTGACTCATGGTTAAGAACGTAGCCTAAGTAAACTATGTACTGAAAGTTATAAATCCATATTACATATCTAGCTCAAAACTTTGTATAACAGTCCGACAAGAGTACAAGAAATCAGTAAGCAAGAATAAACGCTTGAGTACTCAACTTATTCAATTAAATTGGTGATACTACTGATTGCGATGGAAATGTGCCGTATTGAACCTGAGATAAATTTAACAATTTGTACAGCAGCTTCGAAAGTCACCTTTCTATTGAGGTTTGCAATCCTATTCCGATTGAACAGTAACATTGACCAATTTCACTTTCCATTGAAAAATAATGTTCGCCAAAGTTGCTCTTGGCCCAATAGAAGCGTCAACCAGCCCATGGAGCACTAATCGGGTTTTGGTTAAAAAAAAGGCGAAAGGTATAGACTGTACCTGCTTTCGAGAGAAGTCAATGAATTTACAAAATCCGACGCATATTTACTTCATTTTAAGTATGTAGGATGCTTGACTAAAAAGTCTACTATTACTGCTATTACTACCATTATTTTAAAAGAGTGAAATGAGACAAAAATTGATCTGGAAATCCATAATAATTAAATGTACTACTTACCAATGGTTACACGGCGTTCCTTTCTCTCTTGTGTTTTGGCTTGCTTACCCCAAGTGGAAACAAAATAATTAATTTCTGTGCAGCACAAAACTGCAGAGTTAAAATCGTTTTGCATAATGTCCAAATTGGGTTGAATATAACAACCATTATTGAAATCCATTTCAAGTTCAGTGTAGAGTATGGGCTTCATCGGATTTGTTCTCCAATTGGTCCTAAAATAAAAAAAAAATAATTCTCACTACGTAATACAAAAAAAATCTATTTGGACATTTAAGTATAAAACTAGGAGCTTCGCTCCCTGATGGCGTGCGTGTAAATTTGTGTACGGGATGAGATTAGATTTTTTTCTATCACTGGACTGAATTCGGGCTTTCCCGAAATTGAAATACCCTGAACCCTTGAAGCCTGCAAATTATTTCTACATAAATTCGAATTGTGGAAGTCTAATTATTTTGATTTTCGGATCAACATAAAAAAATTGACCTTTCTAAGTCCAGTTGATTCTATATAAAAATTTCATAGCTTGGTACCGATAAAAAAAAAATGGGGAAGGGTGGGTGGCTATCACCTTTAATTATTTTGGTGTTAAACGAAAGGCATTTTTATTGTACATATTTGGTTGGAACTAATAATTACTGTCAGCTCAAAAGTACAGGGTTCTGAAGTAATAATTTATTGTAGAGGCGGTTGGAGAGCCCCGCCGAAAAAAATTTTCCAACCAACTTTGCCTTTTAAATAGTACAGTATATGACCCAAATTTGTTTATCCTAGCTCTTTTAGTCTTTGAGATATTTACTATTATTATATTAGACGGACAGACGGACAGAGATGGCCAATCAATTTCACTAGTCACCCTGATTATATTGTATGTATCTTTAGGGGGTGTACTACGTCACCTTCTGGGTGTTACATATATGTAGCCTTTACCTTCAAGTACAGGGGAAAAAATCTGTTTGTTTGAATGACTTATTAACAATGACGCTGCAGCTTAAACGGTAATAGGTAAAAATTAGTTTTTTTTTCTTAAGTTTCATTTTGCGTGGTTAGTATTCACCCGAAAAGAAAGGGAATACTGGAAAGATGTGCATGTATGTTGGACACCTCCAAAGTTTATTTTAATGGACGTACACTTACAAAGAATAGAACGATCAAGTGGCCAAACGAAACCAGGCGGAAGCCTGTTACCAAGCTCGATAGCTCAAAAGCCCAACCGACCGTGGGCCAAATTCACATGACACGTTTCGCGAAAGAATTAATTAAATCATAAATTTTTTAAAGAAGAGTAAAAGAGTTGGGAATCATGTATTCTACTAAGAAAAAGAAGAATTTTAACGATGGTGCAATATATACTAGTTTTGATAGATTGCATACTAGAAGAGGAGCTATTATATTCTCTACAGATGTTTAAAAAAGGCTCATGCATTAAATAATTAGATATGGCTGGGCAGATTACTAAAGGAGTAAAGGTCCGTAGAGGTCTAGAAGGAACTGCCAAATTAATTCAGCTGATCAAGTCAGGAGAGTCAACCATGCCGTTTATTAATTTATGCATAAAAAGAGTATTAAGAAGGGTTCTATGGCTTACTATGCAATAATCAAAGTAGTACATCACCGACGGCAGCAGCATAGGTGGACAGACGAAGCTAAAAAGGAACCAAAATTGTAAAAGTAAGGTTAGTTCTGTTTTTGTGATCAAAATATGACGACCATATGGTCAATTATAAAATCTGAAATCCTTTTAAGGATAGCTTATATAAAACCATTCTCTATCCGATTTGAAAATACGGACTGTAGATTTATGGCACTGCGGCTAAATCCCACATAAATAAGTATCAAAGCCCCGTTGGGCAGCCAACCAAATGCCTTTGCTAGACGATTGGAACAGCCTAGAAGAAGAAGAAGACTAAATAGTCACTACTCATAGGATATGTCGCTCAAAGTTCTGTCCTATATGTGAGCAAAAATATATGTTAATTCAAAAGAGAGTTACAATTAAAAAAATATATATATTTTTTTTTTATTTAGTGTTATGACCATAAGGTCTTTAATAATTAATAGCAAAAACAGAACTGATTTTAGTTTTACAAATTTGTCCCAAACTAACTTCGCCTGCCCATCTATGCTGCTGGCGTTGGTGCTGCTCTGCATTGATTGTTGCTGCACTCGTTGGCTCGCCGAATCTCACGGAAATTGGGCAGCCGGTACGTCTGCACTTTCATGTTGTGCAGGTGGAACGTATGTTTCGCAACCGGACGTTCGTGCGACCCCAAGTATCTTTGTTGACGAAAATTGCGTAGCGGATAAGTGTGCAGCTCCAAATGTTCTTATCAAAACAATTGTGGTGTTAACTCTTCTACCTTCAAAAACGAACGTCCCTGTTCGATCTGGTAACCCTACCAGAAGCAGTTTCGGTAATGTTGATCTTTCCCCTCATCTTGATCGTCATTCGGTTAAGGGCCAAGATGATAATAATGGTAATAACGACAGTAGTTAGTATATGGGTCCCCGAAACCTCTTGAATGTGAAAATTAAAAAAATCAAATGCTAAACGCCGCTAACCCCCCACCAGCAACCAAATTATGTTACCCGCCGCAAATTGCGGCGGTAACAGCGAGGAGCGCGCTAGCGCGCCGATCTTTTTTTTTTTTTTTTTCTTTTTGAAATGGCCTTCTGGAAATGAGTTCTTTTGTTCAAAAATCAAATGCATTAGGGTAGTAGACCTTTCTGGGGGGTAGTTGCTATAAATGGCACTTTTATAGCACTTTTTATGGTGTGTGCACGTGCTAAATTTTGGGTGGGTGGTGGAGTGTCTTGGATAAAATAGGTAAAAAAAATATATATTTTTAAAAGAAAAATAGGTGGCGTGCTTAACTGTATCCATACAAATATTATGGTTAGTCAATGTTGGTACGATCGGTAAATACATGTGGACAAGGATAGATGGCGATTCAGAAGATCACAAGGATAGATGGCGTTTCAGAGGATAACAAGCAAGTGCATATGAGCAAAGAAGGTTGTGTACTTAACTGTATCCATACAAATATTATGGTTAGTCAATTTTGGTACGATCGGTAAATACACGTGGACAAGGATAGATGGCGTTTCAGAGGATAACAAGCAAGTGTATATGAGCAAAGAAGGTTGTGTACTTAACTGTATCCATACAAATATTATGGTTAGTCAATGTTGGTACGATCGGTAAATACATGTGGACAAGGATAGATGGCGTTTCAGAGGATCACAAGGATAGATGGCGTTTCAGAGGATAACAAAAGTATGCAATGAAAATTATATTTTTGAAAGAAAAAAAAACTCATTTCCAGAAGGCCATTAAAAAAAAAAGAAACTTCGGACCCACCAGAATTAGTATCGCCTGTTTCACCAGCTCCTGCATCAACCGCTTCGCCAGCTCATCAGATCCAGCATAAACCGCTTCGCCAGCTCATCA